>JAJOZX010004700.1:137500-295000 GCA_023014485.1 Bathynomus jamesi | reverse complement strand
TACACATTGTACAATTTTGAAAAAGTTTTTCTTCAAAATATCTAAGGAGTTACTATTTATCGGTTCTAGGTCATTTGACTTCCGGGCAATTTGACTCCCGGTCATTTCACTCCCATTTAACATGTTGGATATTTTACTTTTAAAAAAAGATTTTACTTTGACTAAATAAAAAAAATTATACATTTAAAAAAAATTAAATTTAATATAAAAAAATTAAAATTAATTTAAAGCAAAAAGTCGTGCAGAATTATACACTATGATGGTGTTCCCCCAACACGATTAATTATGCTGTAATCTGCATCCTGTGTCAGTGTGTGGACTCGTGCTCTGCAAGACTTTATTTCGCATTTCCAATAAGTCTTTGATCCATCCATCAGCTTTTCTTCTGTGCTTCATAAATGTAATTCAAATCGTCTACAAGTTTCTTCCTTCCTCGTCATTAACTTTTTGACCTTGGCTTCTGTTGTTAACTATTTAATATTAAGCTTCAGCGCTTAGACCTCACCACTGCCCTGGTGGCGCCCTCTTCTGGATTTTTAACTCCTTAAAAAATCAAAATTACATCCGTTAAAACTTTCATTAAAAAATAAACGTAAATTAAATATTCATTTTTTTACAATATAAATTTTACATAAAAAATTGTGTTAATTTTATTACGTTATTCACATTACCAAAAAAATATTGGTACAATAAGCTTGATTTTTTATATTCTTAATTTTTAAAGAGGGAGTCAAATTGCCCGGTCACCCTATTTATCGCATTCCCCCACCTGTGGCCACCTTGTGGTGGGTGGGCTCCCCTGTTGACCCAGCAGGCTACGTCGGCGGGGGCTTAGTCCCCGGATGGGTCACCCATGCCGGACAAGCTACTGGGGAGACCGGGCTAAGAGCCACTACTAAAGTCTTTGACGCCCAGTACGGGTCTCCAGTGCTATCCTCCGGAGGTGACGCCCTAACCCTTAGGGCGCACTGTGTTGGATGGTTGCGTGTCCGGGCCGGTTGGGGGCAAACTTTCGCATCACGGGGCCCCGTGTTTAAACTGACGGTGTGCCCTGGGGGCGAGGTACCCTGCGGTTTGCGCTCGGCCTCTCTTTCTCACCGGTAGGCAGTTTCTCGCGTCCCCTGGGTCCGTGTTCTATAACATTAATCACATAGAGAAACTATTACTTCTTGTCCTAGAAATCGGGTGGTGGGCAACCAGGCCCCCGAGTCCTCTACCACTGGAAGACTACATCTTGAGGAGGTCGCCCCCTCCCTCCCTCCTCCTCCAGCAGCGGAACACTTGCACTCTCCTCTTCCGTTACCGACCCCAGCCTGTACCTTGACCATGCTCTTTGACATACACCCTCTGGAGCAGGGGTCTGGCCCCAGCCCACCTCAGTCGCCTATGGGCAAGTCAAGCTCCACCCAAGACTTGCCTCCAAAACCCGGCTTCTTGCTCTCTCCATATGCCCCCCTTACCCGCCGTCGGCCCGCCTCCCGAAGGAGAAATCCCCGCGGCGGACGGGGAAGTCGGCATTGATGTTCATCCTATCGACCGTTGGATATCCCAGTCCACTTCGATTCTACAGCCTCCCTATCCCTTCCAAGTATCCACAAATTCCTGGTGATCCGGCATACCTCTGCGTCCCTTCCGACCAACTCTGAACGGACGTTTCAGGCGATCCGAACCCGCAGCAACTCCAGCCGCTATGATGTGCGACCACAGGGGGATGGCTCCCTCATAAAATCACGCTCAGCCGCAGAGACGAAAGCCCTACTCTCCCTCACTGAGGTCCTTGGATGCTCGGTGTCCGTCTCCCGACACCCTCGCCTGAACAAGAGTCAGGGCACTATTTATGCCACCCGCCTATTATCGATCACAGTGACCGAGCTCCTGGAGGACCTCGCACCCCAGGGTGTCACTGAGATCCACCGCTTCACATCCCCCTCTCCGCGCCTGCTTCTTACCTTCAACACCTTAGTCCCTCCCGACCATATTGTATGGGGTATGGGAGACCGCACGTCGTGCGAGTTCACTGTCCGTCCAGACCCGACCCGTTCCTTTAAATGCAACAAGGTCGGACACGTCAGTTCAGTTTGCGACAACCGCACCAACTGTGTGTGTGGCGGAGAAATCGCTCACCCAGACAAGTGCCCCAACACACCCAAATGTTCCAATTGCGTAGGCGCACACCCCTCTTCATCCCGCTAATGCCTTTTCTTCAAGTCCGAGAAGGGGGTCCGAGGCCTGCAGGTAGCAGACTTCCTTCGCCTCCGAGAGGCGCGAGACGGTGCGGGGTCGGGAGGTGAGGCCGGGGGTATCTTACGCCGCTGCCCTCGGCTCTGTCCTCTCGGCACGCCGCCCTGGTCTGCCGCTCAAACCCCCTTCAACCACTGCTTCCCATTCCTTCCAAAGGGAGTCCTCGCTGCACCCGACGACCTCCTGTCCCCTCACCATCGCTCCTCTTCACGCACCTCACCTACCACACATTCCCCAAGAATCTGGGACCAGGATACCCAGGCCCCGTCCACCTCGAACCCTGCCCTCCCAGCACTCTGCACACGCCCGAACCTAACACCCGGAGCAAGCCGCCGGAGCGAGTCGCCAGGCCCACCAGATTTCAACATGCCTCTCCCTCTTCCCCCAGATCTAAAAAGACTGCTTGGACCATATCACACCACCGCAGAAGTCCCTCCAATCTAACCCCACAGACTGGCAATAGCAGCCGACTTACATGACCCGCCTCCCACGACGAGATGCAATCTGAACAACATCCTCTCCCCCGAGGATCCAGTGGATGCGGCTCTGGCGCAACTACATGGTGTGGCCAAGGGAGCTCAGCCGCGCCCATGAGTCTTATGGATCTGCCCTTGCCATTTTTCCACCCCTCCACGAGAACACACTGGTTCATCTCCTTCCAACCACACAGTACCTGCCCCCCAACACCTCCGGCCCCTCCATGTTAGCCACCCTGAGCATGTCCTCCCTCTCACCTGCCCGCTCTTTCTTTCCGGTACCCCCTATCGCCATCCAGGGTCCGCCGTGAGACCCCAGACAGGCTGGGAGGTGCCACTTTGGAAAATAAAGCGCCCCCTCCTGGCCCGAACACAGAAGCCCACCAAGAAACTCCTCACCCTCTGAGCCCACGACGTGTTCTCCTAGCTGCCGTGATCCACGCCTCCGCTCTCGCTCGGCCGACTCGACCCCGCAATCTCCGCTGAGGTCGACTGGCCGACCGATTCCTTCTCTGGTGAACGGCAGATAGCCAGCCATGCTCCTGACCCATCCTTCGCCTTCGCGAAACCCAGATCTCCCTTCACACCCAAACCCCGTAGCAACTACATCTTTACCCATCCCCTATCATCGAATAATGGACCCAAAAAAAACTACAGTAGTACATTGGAACTGCAGAGGAATATTCGCAAACTACGAAGGTTTCAATTCTTTGATTGCCACTTCCCGTCCGGTGTGTCTATCTCCAGGAGCTAATCCTGCGGACCAGACCCATGCTTTGCCCTACTGGATATTCCGACATCACCACTCCGTCTCCTACCTGCACTCGAAGGGGGGCTGCCCTTCTCGTACACCACGCACTTTCCCTTCCACAATCTCTATCTGATCCCCGTTATATGTGATTGCTAACCGGCTTTCCCTGGATAGACAGTACACCGTTTGTTCAATGTACCTCCCTCCTCACACTCAGGTCTCCCGTGATGACTTGGTGGAGGTGGTAAAACAACTCCCCAGGCTCTTCCTATTACTGCTGATTTCAATAGTCGCCATCCCTTGTGGGGACACACACACCACCCATATGGCCCTGACCCTGATTACTATCATGACCGAGCTCTCCTTCGAGTGCCTCAATGATGGCTCGCCTACATTCTACCATGCCACCACCTGCACTCCATCCTTATTATCCACCTGTCATTCGTGTCGACCGATGCCCTTCTAGATTTCGCATGGTAAGTCGTTCAAGAGGACTATGGTAGTGACCATTTCCCTGTTCAACGCACGCTAAATTGGCATGACCAGACCGTTCGTGTACCGGAAAAATGGATTATTGCCAGAGCTAACTGGTCCCACTTCCACGACAATACATCTACAAATCTTACGACTGCCCACTTCCCATCCTCCGACGAGTGCATCGCATACTTCGAATCAGTCGTTGTAGCGGCTGCGTGCACTAACATTCCACGGTCCTGCGCCTACTCCCGCACCCGACGGGTACCTTGGTGGAACCTAAAATGCACGGAGTGCATACGCGCGGAGGAGGAGGAGGCTACTCGACGCTTCTACCGTACGCGACTCCCAATCCATCGCACAGAGATGCAGCGGGCCAGGACCATCGCCTGCCGTACGATGAAGAAAACCCGCCGAGCTTCTTGGCGTGCCTTTCTGTCCGGCGTTACCACCACCACGCCTTCGGCTACCATCTGGAAGAAGGTAGTGGGTCTCAAGAGGCGACATATCCCCTCCCGATCCCCGGTCCTCCGGACTTATGACGGACTTCTATACGAGCCCAAGTCGGTGGCAAACCACCTACCGTACCTTCGCCGCCGTTTCTTTCTCCGCGGACAGTTCCTTCGTACCCGACCCTAACAATAGCTCCTCTTCACCGTCCCAAGACAGCACCTACAATCGGTTGTTCACCATGCGTGAACTACAGGCAGCACTGGCCTCACGACGATCCCCTTGCCCCTGCCCGGAGGGTATCCCGTACAGCATGATCCAGCACATCCACCCTACCTTACAAATTTTCCTACTAGACATATACAACCGCATATGGATAGAGGGCACCTTCCCGGAGGCCCATGTAATCCCCATTCCCAAACCTGGTAAAGATTCCCTCGATCCCACAAATTACAGACCTATCGCTCTAACGTGTTGTGCTTGCAAAATTTTAGAAAAAATCGTCGCTATGCCACTATCCTTCCCCCTCGAAAATAATTCCTTCCCGGCTACCCAGTCCGGCTTCAGACAATTCCGCTCCACTACTGATCCTCTCCTACTCCTCAGCCGAGACATACAGATAGCCTTCGACAGTGAACAGTTCGTCCTATCAATTTTTTTTTGGCATACAGAAGGCCTACGACACCACCCGTCGGAAAATAATACTCATTCAGCTCCAAAATCTGGGTCTCGCCGGAGCCCTGCCGATCTTCATCTGGGGCTGCCTCTCCTCCCGAACCTCTAAAGTTCGGGTGGGCCCAGTCCTCTCAGACACCTTCGTGCAGGAGGACGGGGTCCCACAGTGAAGCATCCTCAGCGTTCTATGCTTTTCCATAGTAATGAACAGTCTCAAAATGCCTTCCACCCACCATCCGTTCTTCCATCTACGCGGATCTACTTCGCAGGGCGGGAGCCGTCCGTCGTTCAACGGCAAATTCAGCTCGCCATCTATCGGGTGGAAAGGTGGGCGACGTCGATGGGGTTCCGCCTCTCCACCCACAAGACCAAGTGTATGCTCTTCAGCAGAAGAAGACCCGCAACCCTTCCCGTCCTCTCTGTCATGTTATACGGCGATCCTCTTGAGGTTGTACCCTCCACGCCATTTCTGGGCATGATCTTGCACCGACGGCTCATCTGGGTTCCCCATCTCAAATACCTGAAGCAATTCCTCCAACGTCCCCTCGCTCTCCTAGATCACCTCTCCCACACCACATGGGGCGCAGACCGACGCTCTCTCCTTCTCCTTTACCCTTCCATGGTCCAGTCGAAGCTGGACTATTGCAGTGTCGTATACGGTTCAGCCTCCAACGCCTGCCTCCGTATCTTGGACCCGGTACTGAATAGGGGCCTCCGCCTCTCCACCGGTGCCTTCAGCTCTTCCCCAGCCTACAGCCTCCAAGCGGAATGCAATTACCTCCCTTTCGCCCTCCGACGGGGTTTGCTCCTCGTGCCTTCGTGCGCAGAGACTACCTTCTTCGCTTTTATGCGCGGCGATTTCTGATCTCCCACCCAAGGAAGAAGCTGGCACTTCACTGAAGCGCTCTGCTCTTTCCTGGACCTTTCCAACATGCCCGCCCCCTCAGTTATCCCCATCTCATACAACATCCACCCTCCTTGGTTCCTCACCCCTATCAAGTTTTGCAGGGACCTGTGTGCCCTACCAAAGCCTACCACAATCGCTACAGTATACAGGTCACTCGTCCGAGAACACGCAACCCAACACCCGGACACTCCCCATTTATATAGATGGTTCCCGCTCGGGGGCTGGTACGTCCGCCGCAGCGGTGATACTGACCCAGCTGCTTTCTCGAGCCGTCAGCCTGCCTCGGTTTTCTCAGCAGAACTCTTCGCGATTATGGAGGCCCTCGACATCGTGCGCACCCAGTCTGCCAGCTCCTTTGTCATTTATTCAGATTCCCAAAGCGCACTTCTCTCCCTAGAGAGATTTAACACCCTCACCCGCACGTCTGTACCATCCAACAAACCTTCCACTTTTTTCTTAACCTTCCAACACAAGACAATCACCTTCTGCTGGGTCCCGGCACATGTCGGCATCCAGGGTAACGAGGAGGCGGACCGCACGGCAAAGACGGCCAGCTTACTGCCGGCCTCCTCCCGACCCCTCCCTTTCCTTTCTCCGACTTCTTCCCGACTCTCCGCTCCCACTTCCGCTCCATCTGGCAATGGGAATGGAACTAGACCACATACAACAAACTCCACAAGATCAAACCGTAGTTAAGATACTGGGCTTCCTGATTCCACTGGTCCCACCATAAAGAAGTGATTTTAGCCCGTCTCCGTCTAGGACATACACACACACATTACACATTGTCACCTTATGACTAAATTGCCAACCCTGCTCTGCCCTACCTGCCCATACCCCAGTCACTGTCGTACATCTGGTTGAATGCCCAAACCTGTCCGGTCTTCGTCGCGGGTGTTTCCCTCTCTTGTCCAGAATTTCCGTACCCAAACGTCTACAATCCATACTTGCCGAAGGCCCCCACTTTTCAGCGGAAGCGGTTTTCCTTTTCTTCACTCATTTCCATCTGCTTCATCGTATCTAAGTTCATATCCCGCCTATCCAGCGACTGAACCTTACTCACTCCCCTATCTACCATCCCCAACTCAGTGACGCCACCCACCACCTGTCTCACTGAGATATGTACCACTTTCCCTAGGTACGAATCGGCGGTAAATTAAAGAAGGGAAAAAAAATTTATCACATACAAGTCATTCCAAGTGTCCCGTATTATCATTAACCACCAATATTTTTCTGACCCCGGTTTTTTATGTCTTTGTTATTAATTGCGTTAATTTGCGGCTAAAATTTCATTACTAATTAACAAAGTATGAACACTAAATTTTTGAAAAAAAAAAAAAATGTGAACCAGCGAATCTGTCACGACGGTCGTGTAGTATCATTCTCCACAGAAAATTTATAATTTACTCGTGCAAATAAATCACACACGTATTTAATGTGTCTACATTTTTTTCTTCTTCCTCTGGCAATTATTTAATCGGGTTTAAAAAGTAATGATTTTAGTTTATAAATCTGTTTGCACGAAACAAACGCGGCCCATCCCAATTTTTAGGATTTTATAAATTGTAGTTGAATATTAAACCTACAGGTGATATTTATAAAAAATTATAGTTCAGCCAAATACACACACGTGAACGTGACATGGTTCTCTTTATAGCCTACCATTACTATCATTAAGTATAGTTAATGATTTGTTTCATATTTCTCCCTAGTAATCTCTTGGTTGAACAAACACCTGAATGAGATTGAGGCCACGGGAGTTCTTTTGAAAAGGGCACCATTGGCAGAGGCGTACATTCACCCGCAGAATGTTAGGGCCAAACTGAGTGCCAGTACGCCTACAGTTACATCCGCCCTCACTACATCGACGCCTTTGTCAGCCCATTCTGAACCTCTGAATTTCATCAGTTCAGCTCAATCCAAGATTCATTCATTGGTACGCTTATGTTTACGTTTGATCTCTGTTTTTACTTTCATTATTTTCTGGAGGTACGTCGTGGCCACGTCGCAACACCGCTTCAGGTTAGATCATCGAGGTTAAGCGATGCTGGGTCTGTTCAGTAGTTGGATAGGTGATCTTCCTCCGCGTTCAGATTATTATCTAAAATCATGTAGCAAAACCCTTCTCCGTCATCTTGCGTAAAACTGTAGGTCCCCTCCCTCATTTGACTTCCACTGTTACGGGGTGATTAAACAACCCCAAAATATTATTTCCTCGTTAATATTTGTTGTGAGGAGGAGGATTCTCACGGAATTTTTTTTAAATTGTTAAATTGAAGAAACTTACTTTCATTATGAAAATCTCGGGTCCCAGAAATTGGGGTGAGAAGGCAGAAACAGTCTGGATGCAATCCGAAGGTATTGTTTCCCCTCATGGGTTGAAAGAGGGGAGGATGAATCCCCAGCCCAATCCTTCCCTTTGTGTATCGTAGGAGATGCAGAATTAGCTGAACTCTTCGGCGGGTGGTGGGGTCGCCATATCCCTACACTAAGTTGAAGACTCGCCAATTTAATAGATATTATTATTATTATTATTTTTATTTTAAATGCAATCACGTAATAATAAATGGAAATAAAATCTCCGGTGACAGTAATTTAAACCGAAAAATTCAGCCATCAGCCCTCAGTTTGTTGAAGATTCTACTCTTGTACAATGTACATGCTCAACGGAGTTTCTTCTAAAGGGCAATCACGTTTAACATCAGAACGGTCTTCAATCATCATAAAAATAGTTGATTTGTTGTAACAAAAAGCCACATTGATTGTATTATTAGATTTGACAAATCCATTAGTATTTTTATGAATATTTTATTCTTGCTTGCAGAGCTCCGTTCCACCACTGAGTGATATCCCAAAAATCTCGGAAGAAATAAGTCCACAGATTGAAGACAACAAAGAAAAGTAAGAGTAAGAGTTATTAATACGATTGTTTCATAATATCGCTTTATTTCTTAATGTGTATTAGTGACTATTTTTGTTTTTTATCTCTGCTAAATTTAACAGTAAACGTAACCTGTGCACCATACGAGGATATGCACGCCGTGTGAAGGGTGATTTCTGGAATGTGATGTGATGTGGTTGGGAGCGGGGGAATGCGTACAAAGTGATTGTAATGGATGGTCTTAATGAGGAAGCAGGAGTTGGCTTTAAGTTTAGAATGACTGGGAAACATGGTGTGACTGGAATGAATGACGGTGGTAATATGAAGAAATTGTGTGGAAAGGCCTCTCTGCTACGAATACATACTTCCAACACAAGGACAACCATACCATAAATATACGTGATGTAGAGAGAGGGAGATGGTAGGGAGAGGGTCTGATAGACTGTGTTAGTGAGTAAAAAAGATAAATATGATGAGCGATGTATGTGATACAAACGCTGTTCTTGGGTTGAGTGGAGGGTTGTCAGACCATATCACTTTATTGTGTGAAGTTAAGTTCGTTGGTGTTTGGTATAAAAGGAGGAAAGACAGTGAACAAAAATAAAAGCCGTATATGGTATTTATGGATTTAGATAGTGTTTGATAAAGTTCCCTGTGGCAAGTGCTGAGAAGTTTGTGTGCAGTAGTGGTTGTGTAAGCGTTGAGAGCAAGCTGAGTAACTGGGTCACTATTAATGTTGGAGTACGAAAGGGCTCTGTAATGTCACCATACCCGTTTTATGTATATATGGATGAGGTAATGCACGAGATGAAAGCAAGAATGCTAGAGAGAGTAAATCGGAATTCGAGAGTGAGTGCGTGGCAGCTGTCGCATCAGATGTATGCTGATGATATGGTGCTTCTGAATGAATGAGTTAAGAGAGCAGTGACAGAGTATTGAAAGTGAATGTAAATAAAAGTAAGGTGGTTGAGAGAGGAGAGTCGTCATATAATACTGTGGTGACTAGAGGAAGTCAAGGTGAAAGAATTTAAGTATTTTGGGGTGTTTGATTGACAAAAGAGGTACAAACAAGTACATTGAAAGTTGAAAGTAGAGTAAAGCAGGGCAAGCACAATGGTAGGAAGAAAGTGCTTGAATGGAAATACAGCAAGAAGTTTCCATGAAGGCGTATTGTTGCCAACACTGATGTATGGATGTGATCATGTGAGTCGCTTTGGTGGCCTAATAGTTCACTGTCAAAAATGATAGTTAATTTAAGAAGTCTGTTTGGTGTAAAACAAATTAACCATATGAGAAATGATGGTGTTCGGGAAAGGTGGAGTGAAAAAAGTCATTGGTGACGAGAATGGGAGATAGTATGTTGCCTTAATATGGCTATGTGAAGATAGTAAATAATGATAGCTTTACATACATTATCTTAGAACCCGTTTATCCATGGGGCAAGGTTGGCAAAAAACTTGTTTTTTGAACAGAGCTGAATTGAAAGGGAAAAGTGTGTTTCGGGTATGTATGTTATGGTGTATCATGCTCAGGTCGAATATTGAAAAATTTAGAATTTCAAGATTGGCAGTATGTATTCCTATGTAAAATTGATTTTTAAGAGGGGTTCGTCTTTGCAACTTTTGCGAAAAATCGCATTTAAGTGTTCAAAATCGCACTTTTTTGTCGAAAAATGGGATTTTTGGCCAATTTCAAAGACTTGGTAGCCTCAAATGACCTCCATATACAGGGTGTTTCAGGAGGAAAGGTCAATACTTCGGGAGGTGATAGTATCGGTCATTGTGAGAAAAAAAGTTCTTATGAACATGTGTCTAATTCTGAATGGTTACGGAGATAGAGCTGTTTGAATCTGATGCGCGCGCAGCTCTTCCTCCGCCTTCCCTCCCCTATAACCTTGAACCATGTAACATAAGCCAATCGACAGCTGATTGTTGTGAGTGACATTGTTTGGTGTTTGAAGCAGTGTTAAGAATGCCACACACCTTCACACATGCCGAATATGCAGATAGGGTGTATGTCTATGGTTTTTGCGGTGGAAGTGCAACAGCTGCTTTTGCAGAATACCGTCAACGGTTTCCGAACCGCAGAATTCCGGATCGAAGTGTGTTTACCAGGGTTTTCAACACATTGCGTGAGATTGGTACACTTCCCAGCGCTCATGTTTCATCTGAACGTGAAGGTCAACAAGATGTGGATGAAGTGGAAAACATTCCTCAGTTGGTAGAGCGTAGTCCTACTACTAGCTCACGAAGAATTTTGACACGTCTCGGTGTACCACACACAAGAGTATGGCGAACATTACGTGAGGAAGGCTTGCATCCATATCATGTATAACGTGTACAACACCTTCAACCAGGAGACGCTACCATGCGACTGGAATTTTGTCAATAGCTGATTGGCCCTGTTACTTTAGAGAATCGTCTTACAGGACAAAGTTATCTAGAATTTTTGCAAAATGAATTGCCAGGACTATTGGAGGATGTTCCTTTGGCTACACGCGCTGGTATGTACTTTCAGCATGACGGAGCTCGTCCACATTCTACCCGTCTGGTGATGCAATACCTAAATCAAACTTTCCCTGGTTGATGGATCGGCCGCGATGGTCCCATTCAATGGCCACCAAGGTCTCCAGACCTCTCTCCGTTAGATTATTGTTTGTAGGGGTGGATGAAAAGTCAAGTTTACAAAAGAAAGGTGGATACATGAGACGAATTGCTCGCGCGCATTTTGGATGCTGCTGCCCGCATAAAGGAACGTCAAGATCAACTCAGACGAAACAGCACGCGATCTTCGCACACGAGTTGCAAAGTGCATTGAGGTTGACGGTGGGATTTTCGAAAACGTATTGTAAACTAACAAATTTGTCATTTCTGTATCTGATACAATTCAAAATGCCAATGTTTAAACATTAAATGTTAGAAACTAATTGCTTTCGCTTTCTTGATTACCATTAACAATGCTTTTGTATTTGTAGATTCAAACAGCTCTATCTCCGTAACCATTCAGAATTAGACACATGTTCATATGAACTTTTTTCTCAGAATGATCGATACTATCACCTCCCGAAGTATTGACCTTTCCTCCTGAAACACCCTGTATATGTTCCATATTGTTCACGTACACCCTTAAGCATTTCTAAGGGTAGGCTTGGACCCATTTAAAATCATCCAAAGTGGTTCATAACCTCTAAAATAACCAAAATGGCCCAAAACTAAGTAATTGTATGATGTTTAGTCTCCTATACACCACATTTCGCGGCTATTCTCTTTATCAGGCAGAATCTGTTTGTTCTTTCTTGGTCTTGCATTTTCTTTTTTTAGAAACGCCTCCACCAATTTTTATTTATATTTCTTTTCGGCATCACTAAGTGTGATGGCAGCTGCCCCCACTTTTGCGCAAGCTGCTGTGACATTCAACCTTTTTTTTGCAATTGCAATTCTTTAATATTTGTATAAGTCCCTCCTCCACCCCAGCTTGTAATAATACGCTGGTCAACTGAATTTTTTGAGATTTTTTCTTCTGAAAGCATCTTGATTTGTCTAGCAGGTCTTTTAGAGATCTAAAACATGTTCTATAGTGTCTTGCTTTGACTTGAAAACTGGCAACAATTCTCTGTGATCGATCCTAGCACGAACAAAACCATCTATTTTCTCTTGCCCATACACTGCATGAGCTGCAGCTGAAACTTTCTGGACTGCTCTTTCACAGCTTTGAGTGTGAACTGAGAAGTTCTCAACTTCAAGTGGAGACCTGAGAAGCTCCTCAACTTCTCCTCTTGACATCTTACAAGTGAAGTGTGTGTCATACAGTTTCTCCTTATCCCAATTAATCAGAGTAATTGGAGAAGTGGCATTAAAATTCAGTTTCGGGTTTCTGAGAGTTCTCAGACTCGTGTCTCCATACTCAGACTTATCTCTGATCTTCTTGATCATCTCAACCCCCCATGCCCTCTCCTCCTCATCCTCACTGCACAGGAGAGGCAATGAGGTTCTCACTGTGAGCATGATATGCTCCACGAACTATCACATGAGTGATCATGTTCCTGACTTCAGAGGTCTGGCTTCTCGGCAGTCCCAGAGCGGTCACAATATGGGAGGTCCATACCTCATGTGGTGCTTCACCTTGATCTTAAAATACATCTTGAAGTAGAAGTCCAGGCAGAACTTCAGCATCACCTCCCTTCTTCAACACCTCCCCCTTCAGACCATGCTGCCTTATCCACAGCATCAAGTTCCATCAACAGAGCCTCACCTGTAGTCAGCCAGCGTGACTGATTCGGTGGGCCACACTTCAGACCAGCAACTTCCTTGCTCAAATCTCCTGTCTTGAGAGCTTTGATCAGTAGGTAGTAGTTCTTCTGATCAGTGCTAAGGTTCTGTACAATGTCTTCTGGCAGTTAAATTATACCTTCTTCTCCTGGCAGAGCCTTGAAGCTAAAGTTGACAGGTATGTCATTGATCTTCTCTAAAAGTTGACCTATTGGGCCACTGAGCCCAGACTTGTGCGTGTAGGGACCATCAAGCTTGATGATCAATATTGATCATGTGCCTGAGGCTGAGTTCATTAATATGCAACTGGCATATCAGCCAGTGACACTTGTGACCTAGTAGTCTCTCCAAGTGAGTAGGCCGGGTCGAAAAGGGGTCAAGGTGAAGATTTTGCTTAGGTACATATTATGAGGATCATTTTGTAATAGTAGTATCCACACCAAAAATCAAGGCTGTGGGACCTTCGCTACCCCCGCCTACCGATACTCATTTTTTTCCATATGAATTTGTATGGGAAATAGGCCAAAAATCGAAAATCGTAAAAATCGACCCTAAATATTAATTTTTTTTGCTTTCGGATGGCCAAAATGGTTCCCCGGCACGAATTACATCAGACTAGAGTGCAGTGCTGTCCACTTTCTATAAAGCGCGGCCAAGATGTTGCCTATAATCATACACTGTTGGTTAATACGACTTAGGAACCCGCTGAATGTTGTTCTCCCTACTAGAAATTACAAAATAGGGAAGAAAATTCAGAAATGAAATTTGGCAAACGTCCATTCCACGGGCCGCAAGTTGGACAGCGCTGGGTCACTAGACCATTCAACTTTTTTGGGATAGGGGGTAGGGTCTTAAATCCGGTGCTGACTCATAGCACCGGATATAAGACCTAATATTACATTATTTTTGTTTTTTTCTTTCCAGATTCCTATTTAGGTACCTAGAATGTTAAAAGTTTGTATTAAAATACGTTATTTAATTTTAAAATATCAGTAATAAATAAAATATAGTTAAAATCTTATTAAATTAAATTATGGCTACTAGAAAAGAAGCCACAATGCAGTGCAGCCTTTGGATATCCAGCAAAATTTTCATCTGCCATGACGCCATCAAAAGCTGATGTTGTAAAGCACTTCCATTTTATTGTTAGAGGGGAAGAATCTAAAGCACAGGGTAAAATAAGTAAAAATGATTGCTATACCGTAGTTGTTCAAGATATAAAAGAAATTTGGCAAAAATTATCTTTCCCAACAATTGATACAAAGGGAATTTATGTTAGAGTTACTAGACTTATAGAAGATGCTGATAAGTTAACTAAATGCCCTATGATAAAAAGAAATGAAAAATATTATGAAAAATTAAAGAAATATGACGAAATGTTTGACATATCTCCATGCCACTGTTATGATAAAGGCATAAGGGATAGAAAACTTTGTAGGTGTGAACATAAAATACCTATTATAGAATGGGAAGCTTTTATTGGTCAAAAAGAAAGAAAAAACCAGTTAGGAAAAATTGATAAAAAAACTACTTCAAGTAATTTGAGAAAGTTGGGCAAAATCCAAAAAGCACAGGAAAGGGAAAAGAAATCAAAAGAAAAATTAAGAGAAGCAAGGGAATTTAATACATACATTTTTAGCTATTATTGGTAGAAATAATGATTTCTACCAATAATGGCTAAAAATTTATGTATTCAATTTTTTTTCATGCATTTTTGTATTTTTTAAATGTTTTTTCATTAAAAAATAAATAGAAGTGTTTTATAAGCGAACTTTTGTAATAATAACAAAATTTCGAAGTAAATCGCAAATTATCTCGAATTTTACAAATTTTCTGAAAAAACTGAAACCAGTAGGCGGGGTAGGGGTCCTCAGAATTCAAAAAATATTTTACCAGGGTGTTACTATGGTTGAGTGAACCACCTCACACTATGTACGTAAGAAAAAAAATTTCGACCCGGCCTAAATTGGCCAGCTTTGATGAGATCTTGCAAGAAACCAGTTGCAATGGCTGCTGCAGGAGTGTTTGCTACCTTGAACCTGACTGCAGCCGCAGCAGTGCTTGAGATATCTATGTAGTTCCTCCTGGCAGAGGTGGAGACTTTGCCAGTGTTGACACTGGAGCTTGTGTGTGCCTGGTGCAGTACTGGAAAAATCTGTCAGCAGTGGGAGCTGCTCTGCCTGGAGACTTGCAAGGAAGTCACCTCCTCTTCATCACCATCATCAGCTCTAAGCAGTAGCTCCTTTTCTTCTTCCTCTTTTCTGTTTCTCTTCTCAGCTGCCTTCTGTTCTTCCTCCTTCCTCTTAGCAGCCTTCACCTGCTTCACTGTTTCCTTCACATCAACAGATTCCATCCGGAAGCCAGAAACTTCTGAGGTTTTGATCCTCTGGTAATGGAGCCACTCTAGCTCTAACTTTGGAATCTTCTGAGGCAGAGGACAGTCACAGTTGACATGAACTCTAGCAGCACAGCCAGAGCAGCCAGATGCTTCCGTTCCACAGAGAGTGATATCATGTCTGCAGGTTATGTCAAACAATATATCAAGTTCAGATATTCTCTTCTCGCTCTTTGCAGCCTTCACTCTGCCATTCACTAGGTCAATCATTTCATTCCACCTGACAAGAATCTTCCTGGCAATGGATCTCTCTTGAATGATCACAGGAGTGAACTTGGCATTGCTTTTGCGCCACTGTGCCAGTACCAGTGATGCCAAGTCCTTAGCCAAATCTTGCAGAGGGTACTGAGCTCTCTTCATATCATCCAGAAGCAGCTTCTCTTCCTGGAGGAGGATTCCTCTCTGAAACACAGCTCTCCAGGTTGGAACTTCTGTGGGAAATAACTGCTTGCCTGGACCCACCAGATCACTCAGCTTTGAACCAGAACTTTTTCTGGTCTTTCGTCCTTGCTTAGCCATGGTGGCTACACAATCTTCACCAAGCTTTGTATCTGAAACAGAAAATTATCACAGTGAAATTCTGGTAGCCTACAACAGCTGTTACAATGGTTTTGTTTGGTAAGAAATCGGTCTATTACATTTGTACTACAGTGTATGTCCTGCACAGCTGTTCTGTACATAACCAGAAAACGAAGAAGTGGAAATTTGAACACTTAAACGTGATTTTTAGCAAAAGTTCAAGAAAACAAACCCTCCTAAAATTTAATTTTACATAGGAATACATACTGCCAATCTTGAAATTCGCGCTTCAATAAGCATGATACACCCAAATGTATGTATGGTCAACAAAACACCAGCCTAGTTTGTATTAGAAGGCCCATTTCTGATGCAGAATATTTTCTTTCCAGATTTTAATGTTCCCAGAGCTTTTATTTGAAAGTTAACTTAGGTTAATGATACACGCAGTAAAGCTTAATTTAAGAGCCAAATTAAATAAAATATTTTAAAATTATTGTAATTAAATTGTATTTATTTTATAGTTATTCAATTCACAGCACTTACAGCTCGTAACTTTAGTTTCTTGTTAGTTTTGTTGAGTGTAAGCTAGAATTTGCCATCTCTTGTTACAAATTTTTTTTTAATTAATTCTAGTTCAGAAGGTCTGGACCCGAGGTATCTGAAGCCAACTACGAAAGCTAAGCAGCAGGCTTCTCTACCTGTTCGAGGAATTTTGAGAGCAAACGCTGTGAATAAATTGGAGGGGAAAAATTTACCCAAAAAAGTCCACGCAAATATTGTTGCCAAACCACAAGGAAGAACAAGTACCTCAAAACAGTCTGCTTATTTTAAGACTTGATTGATGGTATTGCAAATTAATTAAATTTTTCTTGTTTTTGTATGTAAAATATTTTAATATTCTAATATGTAATTACAGCAAAATATATGCATATTTTATTTATAACCGTTTCTCAATTTCCTCGTGCTATTTTTGTTCCGTTTTGGTCGCAATCCTTGATACAGTTAGAACGTCCCGTGGCTCGGTCGGTTAGGGCGCCGTTCGACAGTCCTGCGACTCCTCCGAGTCGTGGGTTCGAACGCCAGTGCTGCCTAGAGCTGGGTGGTCGTCTTTTCTGTTTTACGTCACGTTGAAGCGGCAGGCTGGCTGCCCACCTTTGACTGGCTAAGGTTGCCCAGGCCCTTGCTTCCTTGGGGAATTGGGAGATATGGGACATGGATGATACAATTAAGAGATGGGATGTTACATTTCATTAACCGCATCGACTTAGCACACCTCACCGCACTTATTAATTTCCAGCGCAAACCAGAGATAAACGTCATCGAATTAGCTCTTTAACTTAACAGATATTTTAATTAGGAACTGCTTCAACTTCGAGATAATTAGTTCTGAGAGTTGAATGTGAAAATGTAAATGCAAAGGTGTATTAATAAATAATGTATGAAGTATATAATAAAAAAATATTTAATGGACAAAAATATAAAACTTGTAATGAATAAAAAGTACGAAATATCCTTTTACTTCTTTATTCTTAGCTTTAAATTTAAATCCCTATTTGTATTAAGGCCGCTAAAACCACTCCATTAATTGGTTATTTCAGAACCCTTTTCTTTCCGGATGTTGCCAGAAGTGCAGTAAGAATCGGGGAAAGAAAGTAGGTGAATCGTACCGGAGAGAAAATCAGTCTCAAAGATGAGCATATTTTTAAAAAGAAATTTAGGTCAAATTCTGTCTCGCGCACGAGTCTGATTTTTTTGAGTTTGAAGATGTTCTCACGATCGTAACTAAGTTCCATAACTATAAAATTGTTAAAAGTTCATAAAATGTTGGTAGCCGCTTTTGCATTCGAATTACAAGGATTTTACAGCAGAAATTTAAGATTAGTTCTGCGGGTGTGTGGCGTTTCGCTCATGCGAAGAAACGGATAATGTAAGTCCAGCCTCTATTTTCGACCAATATTTAAATTATTTAACCAAAACATCTGATTCTTTTAGTGATAATTTTTGGTATATTTTATAAGTTTTTCCTTTTCTGAATGAATTACAAATTAAAAAATAAAGAATTTAAATAAGTACCTTAATATAAAAAAGGGAAAAGCGAGAAAGAAAGTAATGGAAGAGAAAGGTGGCTGACCTTTAACTGGGCGTGGTTCGCCAATTTTGTTTTCACTCGAAAAGCGAGTTCATTTTGTCCGTGACTCGTGAAGGCCTTCGTAGATCTAGGCGTCTAGTATCTTTATGATGTCCTTTTCTTCATTTGAACACTATTTGTCTGTTGAATATAAGCTCAAACTGAAAGAGAGTAATGTATAAAATATAACTAACTAACGAACACGCGCGCACGTACGTGTGCTCATCCCTATACAAGCGAGGTACCGACTTAAATCCATACATCTAAAGAGCTAATTAATCTAACCTAACCTCAGTGCCATCGAACTAAGAAGGGCGTGTTGTTTTCGACACAGTTGAGGCTCGAAGGGTTTTCTTTAAGAGACGAGGTACTTGCTAATCTAGCCTGAACAAAGTAACTGACCTAACCTAGCGTAACCTAACCTAATCAGGATTAACATTTTTTCCGAAAAATGTTTTTTGATTTCTTGCATATTTTTTAATGTTGCGAGGTACCAAAAGTGTTACTCCACAACATCTGTGAATTATCGCGCACACGACCTCACGTATGCTTATTTGCCTATGCGCGCGCACAAATTATACTCTTATATACAGTATATTATTGTTATTTGTTGTGCTTGTTTATTCGTACAGCTTTTGGGAAGAAATAGTAATTTTGAAGTAATTGCTCCTGATGTTTTTCACGAGTTACTTAAAAGCAAAATTTATATACAGTAATCCGGAAATGCTTTTGAAATTTCATCATCAATTTTAACTGCTTTTGGAAGCCAAAAACGTAAATTAGTTCTTACTCGATTCTAAAGTAATTTTATTTGATGGTAGAAAGTTGCTTTAATTTCAAATAACTGTCGTAACTTGTTTTAAATCACGAAGATAATTTCGGTGATCAACTCTAATAAACATTGTAGACTTATTAGGTGCTCTGACTGTTACTTTCTCTCATTATTATTATTATTATTATATACTGTATACGTGTGTGTGGCATGGAAGTGAAAAGTGGCCTACTTTCCGTGTCTTTTTTTTCCCACTTTTAAATCTGCTTCTTGGCCTCCAGTTTTTTTTTAATGTGGATATAATTTTAGTAATGACGAATAGAGAGGTTCTAAGTTATGAAATATTATTTTCCTCTATACCTAATAAAAATTGTGTGTGTGAAGTGGAGAGAGTATCCTTTGGTATATTAAACCTTTGTTTTAATTATAATTTATTCATTATTAGACAGATTAAATATTTTTAAAAGGAATTACAGTATTTCCCGCCGCTTCATAAATTTTTTAATTTTTTAATGCTTTTTATATGTTAGAAGGCAGACGGATTCACCAGTATTCTTGGCAATTCATTTTCCTCTGCCTCGACAGTTTGTTTGTTAAGAAAAGTTTAACACGTTTCCAAAAATAAAGTTTGGTTGGAATATCAATAAAAATGGACATGAAATGGACTTTGTCCAATTTGTAAGGGTGAATTGCTGCTAGTTGTGGCTAATCCCGAGGCGTGGGACTGATGTAAATAAAACAAATACAAATAAAAAAGCATATGGAAGTATCAGGAAACTGCAAATTTAATATATATGAACTTACAGAATTTAATGTGAATATTGTTGGGAGATAAAAATTAAAAAAAAAATTCTGCATGTAAGATGTGCGATTTGAAAGTTTAATTTCTGTTCTATGATACTCCGTACGTGTTCCACTTAAATTATTGTTATGCCGATAGGCTTATGCTCAAATTTCATTTTAGAAAACTTGAAATTAAAATGGTCTATTCTAGAGACAGCAAGAAATCTAGAGGAACATAAGAATATGAACATTTCTTGACTAGCACATAGTCTCGGGTAACGCAGAAAATACTTCCATATCTGGCACATGCTGAAATAAGACCCACTCACTCCAATGTCGTCTATAAGGCCCTAAAAGCTGCGCTATATCTGAGACGTATGGAGTGAGAAAGGCCGTGAATATGAAAGAGTAAAGTAGCTTTACTGGTGTTGGAAGGGGAGGGAGGCACATACAAATACACCCAGAGAAGTTATTACCTCAGTGTGCGCTAAATTAAGGCTGTTCTTCTGGAATCCAATGCAAGCTGAAAAATCGACATCGCAAAGCATTCTATATTTCAAGGTTGAAGCTAAAGCTAAAGAATCCAATGGTAATTCATTGCACATTTGTTTGTACAAACCCAACATGAATATTGTTGGGTAATAAGTAAACTTTGTTAAAATATTTGTTAAGTAATGATCTGTAAGTACATTTCGTAAGAACAATATAAAAAGGTTATGCAACTTTCTTCTCCAATAACATCGAACAGTACAAAGAGATGGCTAGTAGTAAGATAATAAAATTATTAAAAATTAAAATGCATCAAATGATTATTGGCAAATCTAGCGAAAACTGGCACTCTTAAATAATAATAATAATAATAAAGATAGATGCAATTTTTTCCTTCTCGAAAAATTTCCTGCTCATAATTACACTTTCTGCCACTACCGGAAAGTGATTTGACACTCGCACGCACGACTTTCCACCGTTCCCCTCCCTCTCTCTATCTACTCCAAGATATTTTTAGTATGTGAGAATACGTTTCCACACCCATTTCTTATTAAACAAAGAGGTATACATTTTTCAAAGAAACTGAACTGCCTTAAAATAAGCAAAACGTCATAAAGTAAACGGAAATAAAATTAACGATGTTTTCAGCTAAAAACTATTAATGATCTTCAGGTCAGATTAAAAAAAAAAAAAAAAAAAAAAAAAAAAAAAAAAAAAAAAAGTTGCTTACATCGGAACTTTTTATGGGGTGATTTTTTTTATGCTTGCAAAATATATTGTTGAGGTTGAGGCATCTTAAAAATCGATCGAATCAGCACTTCCATGTCGCCATGCCATTAAATTACTTTACACGAATTTGGTCCCTTGCAAATACCTTTCTGAAAATACTGTCAGTCAAGGAAATAGAAAAAATTGCGAGACTTTCAGTGTTGCTTCACTCTCTTTTTACTATCGCTGTTATAACGGACATTGCTCTTCTGAACTCTAACTGCATGCCTCCTCCTTTAAGGAGAGTACGCAGTACCAGACTTTCGACACATTCTCATCCTTTTTTCTGTCCAACTCACTCACGCAAGGGTAATCGTATTCTCAATCTTTCATCTATTCAACCGGTCAACTCTGGAACAACCTTCCTCAATCCATCTTTCCCCCTGTCTCCATTCTTTCAAACGCAGCGTGTTCAGGCATCTCAAAAACTTTAATTCTTGATTTAGGTTCTCTCTCTCTCTCTATCGGGGGAAGGGACATTTTAGCAGGCGTTCGCCCCTTGGCCCCTCCTTCCTGCATAAAAAAAAAACCTCAAAATAACTTCTCAGGCGTCAAGAAAAACTGAAACATAATTTCCTTCTATGAAAATGGAATCATTCACCTTTATAGCACGTTAATTTGAATTAACGTGTATATATATATATATATATATATATAAGTGCAGTATCCGCACTGTAAAAATCATAGAGGTTTTCCTGCCACCAAATTACGCTGTAGTTATTTTTTTGAAAATAAAACACTTTTAAGTAAATTAAATCTCATTTTTAAGGAAAAAGTAAATTGACTAATGTGCAAGTTTCAGTTTTCCTTAAAAATTAAATTAATTTACTCCGCTAGAAGTGTAATATTTTCTTATGTATCAGAGAAATATGATAACACCATCGTAATTTGATGGCAGATGATATGCTACCTAAATATTAATAATATTTTCGTTTTTTTTAATACGGTACGCAATACTGGAGCATAGTAGTATGCCCGAAAAACCCCTGAGTGCAATGCAACATTGCAATGTTGCATAATATGGCAAGAGTGCCACCCCCCCTTTGTTGCAAGAGTACCAACCCCAACCCCACCCCACCCCACTTTATTGCCAGCCCCGAAATGGGACTGCAACTTGGAGTTATCCCCCAAGCTGATCCCCGGAAAGGGCAGTGCCAACTTTTGTTGCCAATCCTAAAATGGGATTGCAAGGGGCATGCAACTTGGAGGCGGAGTTCTCCCCCAAGCTTTTCACCCCAAAGGGGCAGAAAGAGAGAGAGGAAGAGGAGAGGACCCAGAGTTGGGCGTTCACTCGGCTGACCGCCGAGCTCATATGACTCCAGCAGGGTTGCCGAAATTTTTTTGGCAAGTGTACCAAAACTTAAGTCAAAAGGTACCAAATCTCGCAAAAAGGTACCAAATAATTGAAAAATGATAATAAATGCTTTAAAACATATAAAGATGTTAAACTAACCTTATTTTTTAACGGTCAATCTCGTTTCGGCCATTATCCAAAACTTTCGTTCACAAAAACACTTTTTTATATATAAAAAGACGATATATTTTGATAAGTTGAGACAATAAAATAAAACTAAAATCCAGCAATTAAACAAGATTTTTATTTTGGCGACTTGAACAATGAAGGCATTTTCCAGGATAATTCTGGCCATTTTGATCCTAAAGTGCTCCTGCACCAAGATCGTAGTTTATAATATATTGTAATTCGAATGTACCCTGTACCGACCATTCTTTCTACTACGAGACGAAACGAAAATTAAAATTCATCAATAATAATTTTTTTCTTTTCCATTCAATAATGAACCAAATTATAGTTTTCTAAAGGATAGTTTTTATACATACATAGCGGTTTTTGTTTGTTTCGACAAAACTTCAAATAGTACCAAAATTTTGAGCCGTCGTACCAAACGTACCAGAGGAGGCAAAAAGTACCACATTTGGCACGAACGTACCAACTTCGGCAACCCTTGTTTTGTTTTGTTTTTTTCTGTTTAAGGTGCTTTCAACCCTGCTGGATTATTGACACCATTTTTTTTTTTTTTTGTAGAGAAAGGTGGTGAAAGAAGTAGTAGAAGAAAGGGAGTCGGTCAGGAAATAAAACCCCTGGACTCCAGTCGGCCACCCGCCGCCTCTTATAGGGTCCCAAACAGCCAGTTGGCTGAGTTGCCAGATAGCGCCATGTGCTTAATTATTCCTTCAGCCAGTTGCCAGATTTGTCATTTATTAAATTAATTCATATATTATTCAACCAATCGGCTGCTGAGTTGCCAGATAGCAATATTTATTTAATTATTCCTTATATTATTCAGCCATTTGGTTGCTAAATACCACCATATATTTTAATTTATATTAGGATGAGTTGCTAAATACCACCATTTATTTTAAATCGCTGCCAAATACAGATGAATTTTCACCTTAAAGAGCTAAATATTTTAAAAGAAATTCTGTTTATTAAATAAATAATTAGACTTTAAACACACGCTCTTTACACAACTAAAATAAATCATTTATTACATAATTCCTATTTTTATTATTATTATTAATATCGCAATTCACGTTAAATCACGAATAACAGTGGGAAAGGATGCGCTTGTATATATATTAATTATTTTGAAAATATACAAAACGTAAACCATATTTGTAGAAAAAAAATATATATAATAAACGAATGAACAACTCGTGCGCACACACACACAGACACACACACACACACACACACACACATATATATATATAATATATATAATATATATATACCGGGTGCGGCAAAAGTAACGCCCTTTTAATAATTGTATCTTATAGTTTATACAGTATAATTTTTAGTTTTATATTGTATCATTTTGTTATTTTTTAGTTTTTACTGAGAAAAGTACTTATATTTTTCTTAAAATGCTGTATTTTTCTTAAAAACCTTATTATTTCGCTTAAAATGCTGTAATTGATTTATTTCCTTCAATAAAAGAGAATAAACTAAAAATGGTGTTATTTTTGCCGCACCCGTATATATATATATATATATATATATGTTTAATATATTATATATATATCGTAAAGAACGACGCTTGTATAGGAGATATTCCGCGCAAGACGAGAGAGAGAAAACGGAACAAATGAAAAAATGAAGTAACCACTGGGAATCGAACCCGGGATCTTCCGATTGCCGGTCAGACGCGATACCATTACACCATGGACTTCACTCTTCCAAATGCCGTAATTCTTCTACATACTCGCAGAAACCAATGCCCCAAGGGGGCACCTCCCGCATGCCGTAACATTATATACATTCAACTGCAAAGAACACGCAGTATAAATAACGTAAAGAACGACGCTTGTATAGGAGATATTCCGCGCAAGACGAGAGAGAGAAAACGGAACAAATGAAAAAATGACCTGGGAATCGAACCCGGGATCTTCCGATTGCCGGTCAGACGCGATACCATTACACCATGGACTTCACTCTTCCAAATGCCGTAATTCTTCTACATACTCGCAGAAACCAATGCCCCAAGGGGGCACCTCCCGCATGCCGTAACATTATATACATTCAACTGCAAAGAACACGCAGTATAAATAACGTAAAGAACGACGCTTGTATAGGAGATATTCCGCGCAAGACGAGAGAGAGAAAACGGAACAAATGAAAAAATGAAGTAACCACCATGGTGTAATGGTATCGCGTCTGACCGGCAATCGGAAGATCCCGGGTTCGATTCCCAGGTGGTTACTCATTTTTTCATTTGTTCCGTTTCTCTCTCTCGTCTTGCGCGGAATATCTCCTATACAAGCGTCGTTCTTTACGTTATTTATACTGCGTGTTCTTTGCAGTTGAATGTATATAATGTTACGGCATGCGGGAGGTGCCCCTTGGGGCATTGGTTTCTGCGAGTATGTAGAAGAATTACGGCATTTGGAAGAGTGAAGTCCATGGTGTAATGGTATCGCGTCTGACCGGCAATCGGAAGATCCCGGGTTCGATTCCCAGGTGGTTACTTCATTTTTTCATTTGTTCCGTTTCTCTCTCTCGTCTTGCGCGGATATCTCCTATACAAGCGTCGTTCTTTACATTATTTATACTGCGTGTTCTTTGCAGTTGAATGTATATAATGTTACGGCATGCGGGAGGTGCCCCCTTGGGGCATGGTTTCTGCGAGTATGTAGAAGAATTACGGCATTTGGAAGAGTGAAGTCCATGGTGTAATGGTATCGCGTCTGACCGGCAATCGGAAGATCCCGGGTTCGATTCCCAGGTGGTTACTTCATTTTTTCATTTGTTCCGTTTTCTCTCTCTCGTCTTGCGCGGAATATCTCCTATACAAGCGTCGTTTTTACGTTATTTATACTGCGTGTTCTTTGCAGTTGTATATATTATAATATATATATATATATATCAAATTTTATTTTCACAGTTAACTAGAAATAATATTCCGTGAAATTTCAAGTTCATTTCATTATATACGAAGTTTGATGCCGGTAAAACTGTTCGAACAGTTTCAAAGCGTGTACAAATTTTTTATTTTTAAATTAAACAGGTGTGAATCGAAGTTAATAGTAAAGATGTCGGATTTTTTTTTTTTAAGGCGCTGCATTTAATTGAGTAATAACTGTAATTATATCAACGAAATAATTGCTTTCCATTTTAAACCTAAAACCTCATTGCGGAGCTTACTGTCGCTATAAAAATGTAAAAATGTATTCGAATTAACTGGCGCACCTTAGTCCTTAGTATAAAAATTATATATATATATATATATATATATATATATATATATATATACAGGGTGTCCCAAAAAAATGTATACACACTTTAAATACTTATAAAGGCAGTGTTTATTAAAATACATTTCATTTTCAAAATGTAATAGAATCTACAGACATTATTTAATTGTTTTGTCAACGCCTGTTTTCAAACTGACGTCCGTTCTGGTCCAGGCACTGCTGATAACGCGAAGCAATGGAATCGCAAACATCACGAAACATTTCGTTTGGTATTTGTGTGCATTCTCGTTCAATGGCTGCTCTCAATTCAGCGACTGTTGCAGGTTTTATAGCGTAGACTTTGTCTTTTAAGTATCCCCATAAAAAAAAAGTTAGTGGTGTGAGGTCTGGTGAACGCGGAGGGTATTCTACGAAACCCCTTCGTCCAATCCACATCCACATCGTGCCAAGTACCACTCGCAATACTCCACTCTTCGGTCCGGATCATCTTCATTAATAGCATGGACTAATCTTGGAATGTAACTTTTCCATTGACAGCGCTTCAAAATGCGTTGGACAGACGATTCTGAAATTCCTACCTCACGACTCGCTGCCGCACAGATTTTCTTGGACTTTGGTGATACGTTTCCAGTACTCTTTCTTGCTTTGTGGGGCTTGTCGATGTCCGTGGTCTTCCGGAACGCTTCTTGTGGACATTCTGAACAGTTCCATCGGCTTCAAACTTATCTCTAATTCGAGTGATAGTAAGTCGCGTTGGTGGATCTGTTTGAAACTCCCTCCTAAACTGTCTTTGCACTTCAACTGCGTTTTCACACTTCCAGTAGCATTTTAGAATGAATTTCCTTTGTTCAAAGCTTAGTCTGACTGCCATTATTAATTCTAATGGGTTTAACTTGGAAAGAAAGAAACATCAATTGAGCTATCAGCTGTTAAAGTGTGTATACATTTTTTTGGGACGCCCTGTATATATATATATATATATATATATATATATATATATATATATTAATATATATATATATACTGTATTTTTGTTGTGTGTAATCACAATCACTTAAAAATTGGATAAAATAATAAAGGTATGTTATAATACTATTTTTAAGTTGGTAATTTATTAAATTTTAGGTTTAAACCAAATTTAATTAATTAGTTGGTATTGATAGACCTAATTTGTTATTTTTCCTATGATATTTTTTGTGTTCTTTCGTCAATTAACAAATTTATTATCACACACACACACACACACACACACACACACACTGAAGACGCTGAAAATATTATTGTAATTGTAACGAATAATAAAGGGAACAACTGATATAAATGTGAGTTATACGAATGTTTATTTGGAGCTACATCAGAATTAAAGATTGGAGCAAAGAACCGTTTCAACAAAAGTGTTACTGCGGAGAATTTTTCGTCAAAATATCCTTCCTGATTAATAATCACTACTGCATGGCATTCTGCCACAGGGTTTAAATAGTATTTCACTTCGGATTTTGTTCCCTCCACTCTGCAACGGTTCCCCCAATATATATATATATATATATATATATATATATATATATATATAATATATATATATATATATATATACACAATGATTGACACCTCCCGCTTTACTCCTCTATCAAGTCCACTTTGCGACAATTCATTGCGGTTAAGGTAAACTGACAGGTGGACATTTCGTTAGTTTCAACACCTGATGCTGTTCTTGCTGCTTCGGGTATCTTTTAACCCTTTCACTGTCCCATGTATCATATATGATACACGAATGTTTCTGTGAGACGCCCGTGTATCACATGTGATACACTCAGCCTTTCTTTTATTTATATTTTTTGAGATTGAAAGCGTTTCAGTTATAGTTTATTATTCATCCCAGACGTATGAGAGAAGACTGAATTTTATCGAAAACCTCTGTTTTGGTAATTTTTATATTTTTTTAGGAGAATTTATGGTCAGATAATGTTCGTATCATTTTCTTAGCTTTTTTCAGGAAAAATATACATTACAGAACTAATATATATTTCAACATAAAATTTGCCTTTTATATAGAAAAGAAATTAAAAAAAACTTTAATTGAATCAAAATAATGACATTGTAATCAGGAAAAAAGTTTAAATAACAATAGGAATAATAGGTCTAAGGCGGGGTAAAACACATCAATTCAGTATCCTTGCTTAATAAAAATAAAAATTTAAATTTAATAAGCAAATTTTAAAATATTTTGAAATATGTTGTCTTTACCCTACTCAATACGCACAAGGTTCGAGTTGAGTTGGGCGAGAAATAAACAGAAAGGTTATCTCTCCACTCCTCAAATCGTACAATAAATAAAGAAAAAATAAATACACACACACACACACACAATCCACCTTCCCAGTTCCAAATCCGACCATTGACTGAAAGGGTATTTCCACCCAATCAGATGTTTTCACAATGCGACTATTGTTAAATGAAAATATTCAATTTTTCGTTTCTATTAATATTATCTCGCTCTCTCTCTCTCTCTCTGTATATATATATATAGTTCGGAGCTCTAACCCTAGAAAGCCAGAGACGCCGTAATATCACTTCCCGTTGGTTCAGCAACGTTAAGCATCGTTAGATCTGTTAAATAGTTGGATATAAAAAAAGCCAATAAACTTCTACAAAATCTTAAATACTCAGAATTTTACAAAAAATAGTCACAATCACGTATTTAGTCAAACTAACATCCCCTTATCTATCTCAAGAAGGCACTATATATATATATATATATTAGGGTGTGACCGTTGCCCTCCAAAAATCAAAAAATGGTCCTACAATGCTGTTCAAGTTTTAGTGTTGTGTATTTATCTAGGAAACACCCCTGTAAATTTTCTTGGAGATCGGTGCATGTTTGAGCTAGCACCGTCGTACCAGCAAGTATCGCTATTTCAGCTTATGAACTTCATAAATAAGTGTGAAAATAGCACATTTTATCAGATTTTCATTTCCGGGTCTGGAACGCTGACCCACAAATTTTCCACGTATTATTTTATTGCATTTAATTTTAATGATGCTTTTCTTTTCCCTTGACAGTGATTTGATGTTGTGAATAGAGAATTTAATCATGGATACACGGCAAGATGATGAGTATGTCAGAATATTATTGGGCACCGTACCCCGAGAAGAAGAAAAGGAAATAAAGGGCTTAAACTGCCAACTAATTGGCAGGTCTTACTATGTCTGTTAGCAAACCTTCGGGATATGCATTGGGACCAGGCTTTATCTGCCACCATTGACAATGTGCTTTTGCATTACCAGAAGGCGAATGTCCCGACCATTACAGGCAGGAACAATATTGGCCGAGTGATTAAAACTTACTATGACAAAGACTACATGATGCTTATGAAAAAGAATGAGGATAGAAGACGGGCTGATGATCCTGGAATTATGAAGTTTAAATCAGAATTGAGCCTGACGATGAAATTTTATAAGAACACACAAGATGCCATCGATACTGACATACTCTTTATGAAAAGCATGCTAAGTGACAGAGTAGCTACCTACTCTGGGGGTAAACAAAGTACTCACAGAAAAGGTTCAGAAGCGACAGAAAAGGCAGATGCGAGAAGAGAAGCGACAAGAGAGAGAGCAATGTGATCATGCTGAGAATGTACAGGCTGATATTGATTCACCTATTAGCTCTGATGAGGACGATGACATTGATGAGGCCAGCACTGTTGAACCAAAGAGAAAACATCGGAGAACAGTGAAAGAGGGAGTTTCAATTTTTGTGCCCATGATATTCTGAAGTCGGCAGAACTTGTTTCATGCAGTGTTCGAAACAACATCTCGCCGACCCAGCTGAGTGCAATTGTGTACTCCCTTGTATCTGCATGTGGTGGAGATACATCAAAGCTGAGTCTAAATGCAAGGACGGCCCACCGATACCGAGCTTCCATCGTGTCAGAAATAAGTTTAAAAATCATGGATGAATGGCAACCATCAGACAAAGTACTAGTGCACTGGGATGGTAAACTTATGGACACGCTGGATTCCAAAGGCACTGATGACCGCCTGCCCATTCTTGTGTCTGGTGTCAATGGCACAAAGCTTCTTGGAGTCCCACCTCTTCCGCATTTGACTCAAAAAGCTGGCCTGGTTCAAGGAGACTTGATATCAACAGCAACCAAACAACTTCTGGTCGATTGGGAGTGTGAACAGAATGTCGTTGGTATGGTTTTCGACACAACTTCATCCAATACAGGTAAACCTATTTCAAACATCAGCGTGAATTTATCACGACATTAATACCAAAATACAGTGAATGATTTAACAGAAATCTGCAAAAAGCACGTGCCTGAAATGGTGGCCTTAAACTACAATTACATTTTTTTCAGGACAAAAAACAGCTGCTTGCGTCTCCCTCCAAAAGGAATTAGAGCGTGCCGTATTCTGGTGCGCCTGTCGCAGGCATGTGGGCGAAGTCATCCTAGGTGTTTGCTGGGATTACTTGAAAGTGGAGGGCTCTTCAAGTCCAAACATAATGGTTTTCCAGAGGTGAGTCATAAGCTTTACAAAATAACAAGGAATATTATTATCTAATGAACAAATTTAGTGGAATTTCTTTTATTAGACTTATAAGATATACTAACACCAAGCAAATGATCGATCATATCAATCTTAATACCCCTAAAACAATATTATAGATTAGTACGAAATACAATAATCCCAATAATTGCATTTCTAGGTTCAAGAACCATTTCTCTCAACTGGCGTACAATGAAAAAAAGAAATACTACTACCCCGCAATGCCTGGAGTGTTTGAGGAGCGCCAGCAGGAGATGGCTGACTTCTTCCGTGAATCTCTAGCCCAACCATTTACACGTGGCGACTACAAGGAGCTGGTAGAGCTTTGTCTGCTGCTTGTAACTAAAGGATCCGAGCCAGTGAACTTCACAATGGTCTACCCCGGCGCACTTCACAAAGCAAGGTGGATGGCTAAACTGCTCTATACCCTCAAGATTGTTCTTTTGTCAGGCCAGATCAAAGAGCAGTTTCCCAAAGCCGAGGTTGTGACTAAAAGTCAAATCAGCAAGTTAGAACGGTTTGCTGTGTTCACAGTCGCTGTTTATGTCCCATGGTGGATTGTTTGCCCCGTTCCAGCAAGTGCGCCACTGAATGACTTGAATTTGGTCGAAACCTTGGCTGAATTTGCTCCATATGACGCCACAATAGTTGACAAAGCACGTGTGGCACTCGGTAGACACACTTGGTACCTAACTGAGGAGTTGGCCCCACTGGCTTTGTTCTCGTCCCAAGTACAAGAAAGGACAAAAGAGGAGATGAGGAAGGCCCTTCTTTGCCATGAAGGCACTGAAGTTACTAAGAGAGTGGGGCTCAATCATGGGGGCTATGGAAAGCCATATCTTCCCCCTGTCCCAGAAAGTGGCACTGCCCTGGTGGACCTAATTGGGCCTGACTCAAGCCGGTTCTTCACCATTTTAGGCATGCCCTATCAGTTTCTCCACAGTCCAGCCAGTGAATGGGCGGATCATGACGACTACCTGAACATGAAACGGGTTGTGGACAAGCTTCAGGTCGTCAATGAGGCTGCAGAGCGTGGTGTAAAACTTTGCCATGACTTTCTTAATGTTGCCAGGGATGAGGAGCGCTTTCAAGAAGTCCTTCAAGTAGTTGAAAATGACAGACTCCGCGTCCTAATCAGCGCAAACGATCATCTGTTTCCGAACAGAAATCATGGTTTCTTGCTCAAGAGAAATAATACCTTGTGAATATATGATAAAACCCCTTAATGTACCATGAGAGAATAAGAATGATTAACGTTTTTGTGTTAGTGATAACAGCTTTTAATTAAGACAGGCAAATGATTTGTGTTAATATCCCTTATGATGGTTGTGTAATCTCATATATAGGCGCGTATGCCGTATAAGCAAAATCGCTATTTTTCAAATTGCTGGTGCTCACTCGAATATGCATGAATCTTCAAAACATTGCACGTGGGTATTTTTTATGTCAATATGCAACACCAAAATTTTGAACAGCATTGTAGGACAAAGTTGGGGCAACTGTCACACCCTAATATATATATTATATATATAATCTATATATATGAAGGAAAACTCAATTTTATCTTTTAACAGTACCCACTTAATTCCTTGTTTGCCTGCATATCTCTCTCTCTCTCCTATCTCTCTCCAGTCTCATCCGTGAACCGCAATGCAAATGTACAAATGTGAAAATCCACATTTGAGAAAAGGGTTTCTTGATTTGAGAAACAATGTCACGCCATACTTTTAATTAATACTAATTTACACCCTCCGTCAATCCGATTTCCATCTTCTACAAGAAATCGATTTTCAATATGACACTTTATTATCACATATACGTCTTTTCTAATCTGTACGTGGGTTAAGGCTTCTTCCAGCAAATATTTTTGGCTGAAACCTTACAAAGCACGACATTGCGTTGTTCGAAAAAATATTTCAATCTGAATCAAAGATAGATTGCGTTTCCAGATGTCCAGACTCTATTGTCTTCATTACCCAAGGAAACACGCTATGGTGAGAACATGCAGTATTTTAAAAACTATATGTCTGTCTGTTCGTCTGTTTGCCTGTCTGTCCCAACTCAAAGCTTGTGCGCTTTGCTGATAAGTTTGTTTATTTATTCCTTTGTCAACAAACCACACAAGGAGCTTATTACCCATATATATTTTTGGTTTCTCTCTAATTTTGGCCCCATATATGTAAAACTTAACACTTTGTTGGCTTTATTGACCGCTGCTGTAATCCATTTCGCTACTTTTAAATCAACCGTGACTATAACTCCTAAATCTTTTTCTTGCTCCACGCTTGCTAACTCCTTCCCCGACATACTGTATGCAAATTACCGTTACGCGAGCCTATATGTAAAATTTTGCACTCCTAACCTAACCTAACCTAACTTAGACTAACCTAACTTAACCCCCACAATGCGACTCAGTCAGAAGAGTTCCTTGTTCCATGCACGGTCTGTGTGTATCATGAAAGAGTCTCAGGGGAACCATTCTGAGTTCAGTCATATAATATATATATATATATATATATATATATATATATATATATGACTGACTGACTTATATCCCATCCGGCTGAAGCCGGGTCGGGTCCCCCAGATGGCGTCTTCGCTCCAGGTTCTTCTCGTTTGCACCTCCCTCCTGTAAACCAGGAAGGAAGGTGCGTCGGTTCGCCTGTACGCGGTATGCGCCATCATCAGAGGGTTTCTTGGCAAAATAAAGCAGCCGGTTTGCCATCCCTCTGCTGCTTGTTTGGTCCACGGCTCCTTATTCTGTATATTCGGAGCAGCCCTAGAACGAAGGTTCTAGGGTTCCCTCATCCGCCACCCGAGGGACGCGCCTGGTAGGAGTGCTCCTCCCCCAGGATATAATATATATAATATATAATATATATATATATATATATATATATATATATTGTAACGGTCAAGTTTTTATATATATTAATTAATCTCACTGAACCGATTTCAAGCTCGCTCAGCCACCACCAAACGATCATGTGTGGCGGAGAGCGCATGAGGGCAACTCACTCCTACACCAAACCGAACCTAGCGACGAGCGCTCATTAGCTGCAGGACTATATATTTACCGTAAGATCAAAATTGTGAACGAGTTCTAACTCTCACTACCTCATTGCCTCTCTAACTCACTACCTCTCTATCCACTACTTCACATCCTTCCAACATCACTACCTCTCTACCCCATTACCTCACTAACTCGCCAGCCATAACTATCCAAGAGTAACCTACATCACTACATCTCTACCTCATTACCTCACTAACTCACAACCCATAACTAACCTAAACTAACCTCAATTTAAAGCAGTTCACCTAATAACCTAACCTAACCTAATCATTGCCTCTCTAACTCACTACCCCACCACCTCACAATCTTCCTACATTACCTCTCTACCCCATTACCTCACTAACTCACCAGCCATAACTATCCAAGAGCAACCTAACCTAGCCTAACCATTGGTAGGTCTCGCTATCACACTACCTCAATCCCTCTCTAACTCACTACCCCTCTACCTCACAACCTTCCTACACCACTACCTCTCCACCACAGTACCTCATACCTCTCCACCACAGTACCTCACAACCCATAACTAACCTAAACTAACCTCAATTTAACGCAGTTCACCTAATAACCTAACCTAATCATTGCCTCTCTAACTCACTACCCCACTACCTCACAACCTTCCTACATCACTACCTCTCTACCCATTACCTCACTAACTCACCAGCCATAACTAACCAAGAACAATCTAACCTAGCCTAACCATTGATAGGTCTCGCTATCACACTACCCCAATGCCTCTCTAACTCACTACCCCTCTACCTCACAACCTTCCTACATCACTACCTCTCTACCCCATTACCTCACTAACTCACCAGCCATAGCTATCCAAGAGTAACCTACATCACTACCTCTCCACCACAGTACCTCATACCTCACAACCCATAACTAACCTAAACTAACCTCAATTTAACGCAGTTCACCTAATAACCTAACATAATCATTGCCCCTCTAACTCACTACCCCACTACCTCACAACCTTCCCACATCACTACCTCTCTACCCCATTACCTCACTAACTCACCAGCCATAACTAACCAGGAGCAACCTAACCTAGCCTAACCATTGATAGGTCTCGCTATCATACTACCTCAATGCCTCTCTAACTCACTACCTCCTCTACCTCACAACCTTCCTACATCACTACCTCTCTACCCCATTACCTCACTAACTCACCAGCCATACTATCCAAGAGTAACCTACATCACTACCTCTCCACCACAGTACCTCATACCTCTCCACCACAGCACCTCACAACCCATAACTAACCTAAACTAACCGCAATTTAATGCAGTTCACCTAATAACCTAACCTAATCACTGCCAGGTCTAACTCTCACTACCTCATTGCCTCTCTAACTCACTACCTCTCTATCCACTATCTCACAACCTTCCTACATCACTACCTCCCTACCCCATTACCTCACTAACTCATCAGCCATAACTATCCAAGAGCAACCTAACCTAAATTAATTTTTATAGCTTTCGATATCTGTACAAGCGTAACCTCACCTAGCCTAATAATCTAGCCTACGCTTTCTTCTCTTTCTATTCATTATGATTACCATTAGTAAGGTACAGATTCAAGGTTTAATTATTTCTTTTAACTTTGATCAAACTGTTTCACGTTAAAAATGTTCCTCTGCGAAGGCAATAAAACGGATAAGGTGGAGCGAAAAACTTGACCTCACAACCCATCTAATTCAATACCTCTCTACCCACTACATCACTACCTCTCTACCCCATTACCTCACTAACTCACCACTTCTAATGACAGAGTTAACTCAATGCAACTTTATTTTATTTTTTACTAATCTGGGTTATATTTCTTATTTTCCTTCGTAAAATTGAAATGAATCTCAAAGATTTTTGCCTAAAAAGCTGTCACGCTCCCTAAAGGCATATTCAAATAAAAATACTGTAACTAAGTACTTGTCACTAAAAAGAAAAACCAAAAACATTAGGCAACATTATGCGATCCTATATGGATGTAATGCATATCTTATGTAATGCTTTCTTTCTAAATTCTTATAATATACGTATATATAGATATGTGTGTGTGTGTGTGTGTGTGTGTGTGTGTGTGTGTGTGTGTAATAATAAGTTTGTTAATTGACGAAAGAACACAAAAAATATCATAACAAAAAATAACAAATTAGGTCTATCAATACCAACTAATTAATTAAATTTGGTTTAAACCTTAAAATTTAATAAATTACCAACTTAAAAATAGTGTTATAACATACCTTTATTATTTTTATCCAATTTTTAAGTGATTGTGATTACACACAACAAAAATACAGTATATATATATATTATATATATATATATATATATATATATATATATATATATATAATTTTATTATACTAAGGACTAAGGTGCGCCAGTTAATTCGAATACATTTTTACATTTTTATAGCGACAGTAAGCTCCGCAATGAGGTTTTAGGTTTAAAATGGAAAGCAATTATTTCGTTGATATAATTACAGTTATTACTCAATTAAATGCAGCGCCTTAAAAAAAAAAATCCGACATCTTTACTATTAACTTCGATTCACACCTGTTTAATTTAAAAATAAAAAATTTGTACACGCTTTGAAACTGTTCGAACAGTTTTACCGGCATCAAACTTCGTATATAATGAAATGAATTTGAAATTTCACAGAATATTATTTCTAGTTAACTGTGAAAATAAAATTTTATATATATATATATATATATATATATGTGTGTGTGTGTGTGTGTGTGTGTCTGTGTGTGTGTGCGCACGAGTTGTTCATTCGTTTATTATATATATTTTTTTTCTACAAATATGGTTATACGTTTTGTATATTTTCAAAATAATTAATATATATACAAGCGCATCCTTTCCCACTGTTATTCGTGATTTAACGTGAATTGCGATATTAATAATAATAATAAAAATAGGAATTATGAAATAAATGATTTATTTTAGTTGTGTAAAGAGCGTGTGTTTAAAGTCTAATTATTTATTTAATAAACAGAATTTCTTTTAAAATATTTAGCTCTTTAAGGTGAAAATTCATCTGTATTGGCAGCGATTTAAAATAAATGGTGGTATTTAGCAACTCATCCTAATATAAATTAAAATATATGGTGGTATTTAGCAACCAAATGGCTGAATAATATAAGGAATAATTAAATAAATATTGCTATCTGGCAACTCAGCAGCCGATTGGTTGAATAATATATGAATTAATTTAATAAATGACAAATCTGGCAACTGGCTGAAGGAATAATTAAGCACATGGCGCTATCTGGCAACTCAGCCAACTGGCTGTTTGGGACCATAAGAGGCGGCGGGCGGCCGACTGGAGTCATATGAGCTCGGCGGTCAGCCGAGTGAACACCCAGCTCTGGGTCTTCTCTCTTCCTCTCTCTCTCTCTCTTTCTCCCCCTTTGGGGGGAATAGCTTGGGGGAGAACTCCGCCTCCAAGTTGCATGCCTCTTGCAGTCCCATTTCTGGGCTGGTAACAAAGGGGGGGGGGTGCCTCGGCAACGAAGGGTGGAGGGGCTTAGCAACAAAGGGGGTGGGGTGGCACTCTTGCAACAACAGGGGTGGGGGTGGCACTCTTGCAATGTTGCATTGCACTCAAGGGTTTTGCGGGCATACTACTAGCATTCATATATCCGTACACTGTACAGCTAAAATATGAAGTGATTTCACTTTCGAAAGGTAGCAAATTAAGATGCCTTCAGATTTACAGCTTCGGTTCGAATGTAAACAAAACTGCTTAATTAAATTAAGTGTAAGTTGAAAAGATGAAATAGAGATAGTATTGTAATTATCTTAACCTGGAATTTAGAACCCTATAAAAGCAGAACACAAACTGAATGCCTTTTATAAATTATTAATGGTAATTATACTCCCGACACTCGTATTTTTAATTGTCTTACGGCATTTATATGGTATTACTCTATTATTCGCAAAACAATGACAAAAAACTACATTAAACCCAGCAATTTCATTTCAGTTGTCCCTTCAAAGTCTCCCATAACCAGGTGAATACCCAGTGATAAGGTAGGGGGGGGAGAGTCTCCCTGTGCTCGCACATACGGACCAAATAAAAAATAAGATGTTACAAAATGGTTTAGATTTGACAGCTATAAAACCCTTATTTCACGCAAAACGGGTGTCAAATACGATAACAAATGTCAGTAATCATCATTTGAATGTACCGTTATTATTATGTAAAATATAAAATTGTTATTGTCATTATTGTCATCATTCATGGGAATTATACCAATTCACTGTAAAAGCCTAGTAAGTCCGAAGAAAGAAATGGTTGATGAAAACGCAAGGAAAGGAAAGGTAGAATTATGTTACTTAACTAATCTGATAAACTAAGTATTAATAAGTATGTTGTACCTATTATGATGAATTAAGATAATATGTAGCATTTACTAGTTTCTTTAGTTTAACAGACAATGGATAAAACACTGAAATTTTATTTCTTACACAGTTTGCATACATTTCTGAGATAATATTAAATAAAATACTGTAAACTGCAACTATTTTTTTATTTAGGGTCGCAGATTGAGAAGAAAGGGCAAGGAAAACTCCTTTTATTTCTATATATATATATATATATATATATATATATATATATATATATATAATATATATTATATATATATATATAATATAATATATATATATATATTATATATATATATATATATATATATATATATAATATATATATATATATATATATATATATATATCAGTGGCGGCTGGTGGTCAGGGAGAGCAGGGAGGCCCAAAATTGTCTATAATATATGCTATATAAATAGAATGGATTACAAAGTGTTAGATACCCTACTTTCTGCATGTCACGATCGTATAGAATTAATACTATCAATAAAATCCTCTTTCATAGTTTATAGTGATAAAAACAGAGGAGGCCCGCCTTCCATGCCTCCTCTGAAAAGCCGCCACTGATATATATATATATATATATATATATATATATATATATATATATATATTAAGGGCCTCCTAGTCAACGGCGCCAAAGTGCCAAAGGCGCCTCCCCTTGGGAGGATCCAACTGGAGCGATAAGACCAGAAACAGATAAAATTGTGGTCGGAAGAGCACAACGGGAAAAAAAGTTTGGCAGAGTAAGAAAGATAAGTGGTGAAATATAAATTCAAAAAAGTTATACCAAGTTATATATACTGTATGTGTGTGTGTGTGTGTGTGTGTGTGTGTGTGTAAAGATGTTTAACTCGTGTACCTTCATTTAAACTATGAATGCAGCGATAAATTATTTATATATATATATATATATATATATATATATATATATATATATATATATATATCCCCCTTGATTAGGTACTCCGGCTTGCCGGGCCGAGGGGGCTTGTACACCTCGTGGGTTGTTGGGGTTCCCTCAACTCCTCGCGGGGTGACGGCGAAGAGTTACCTAGTTGCGTTTTTTTTCCCCTTCCTTTTCTTTTTGCTCCCCTTTTTTTTCCGTCTCTCCCGGAATTTCTTTTGTCTTGACTCGGTCTTGGTCTCTGTCAATTGTAGTATCCCCCCCCTCTGTTTGTATTTTGCAGTCTTGGGGTCATCGGGTGCACCCGCCGGGGGCATCGCTCCGTGGCTGAGCCGTGCTCTGGGGACGGTACGGGCGCCCGGACCGCTGCTGCGTCTGGATTGGGTCTTTGCTAGGTCCTTAACGGACAAATCTCCGTAGAGCCAATCTGCTGTTTCTAAACGACAGTCAGGTTGGGGGGCGGGCTACCCGGTTCGTTGGGCCTGCGCCTTGAAGGATGCAGCGGCGGATGGTGCATTGCCTTGGGTCCGAGGCTGTTTTTTGTAAAGCTATTGTTTATGGGTTCAATTTTAAACTTCAATCCCTCCTGTTGACGACTCTGGCCCGCCCTTGGATTTGGATAAGACTTCTACTTCTGGTCGTTCAGCGGCCTCTGCCTCAGCTGGATTGACCTTAAAGCCGTATGCCCCCCTCTCGTCCTCTGCGGCGTCTGGCTCTCGTGGCCGGACTCGTGGTGGCCGTAGGGCGGGGTCTTCGCGGCCCTCGTTCTCTCGCCCACTCTCGGTTACCGTTACACATGGACCTGTCCCTGCTGTCAATTTCTGTCCGGTGGACAGGTTCCTTGTTCTCCGCCCTTCCGGGCAACTCGGAACGGGTGTTTCAGCGTCTTAAGACGGTGGGGGTTCCCTGTCGTTATGATATCCGCCCTCTGAAGGATAGGTCTCTTCTTTTGAAGTCCCGTTCTTCGGGGGTGACTGAGTCCCTTCTACAGTTGCAGGACGTTTTGGGTTGCAGAGTTTCTGTGACTCCCATCCGCAATTGAATAGCTGTCAGGGCACCATTTTCGCTTCCCGTCTGCTGTCAATCCCGGTTGGCGAGTTGCAGGAGGATCTTGCCCCCAGGGGGTAACGAAGGTCTTCCGCTTTTCGTCGCGCCGGGATGGTGCTCTTACCCCGTCCGTTCGTCTGCTCCTGACCTTTGACTCCCTTGTGCCTCCGGCCCAGGTGTTCTGGGGCGTGGGTGATCGCCGGTCGTGAGTTTTCGGTGCGACCGTATGTGCCTGACCCGGTTCGCTGCTTTGGCTGCAACCGGTCGGCCATGTTAGCTCTGCGTGCCGCCGTGAGGGTAAGCTGTGTGTCCGCTGCGGTGGGCCTGCGCATCCTACCCGTGCACGAAGCCCCCGCGGTGCTCGAACTGCTCGGGGGCCCACCCTTCCTCCTCTCGGGACTGCCTCGTTTTCAAGTTTGAATTCGAGGTGCGGTCCTTAAGGACTACCGAATTCCTTAGTGCTAGGCTGACCATATTTCCTTGAGACAAAAACGGGACATTGGGATGGCAAAAAGGGACGGGGTTATGTAATATTCTGTATTCATGAAAAAGTAAGTACATAAACATATTGAGCTTACAATTATCTTCAGTGACAGGGACGGCCAGGAAATAAAAACAAACGGTACTGTCCCGTTCAAAACGGTACGTATGGTCAGCCTACTTAGTGCGCGGGAGGCGCGCGATAGGGTCCGTGACCGGGACCCACGGCGGGGGTTGTCCTATGTTGCGGCTCTTGGCCCTGGCGAGTCCTCGGGCCCCTCCCGTGCTAACCCGGCGCCTACCGGAGTGGTGCCCCCCCCTGGAAGTTCCGGGGGTTGGTGGTCCTCCTGGCGCCGCGGGACCTTCTTGTCCCTCTGCCTCACTTTCAGACATTCCATCTGATTCCCTGCCTACAAGTGCCCCTGCTCCCTCTCCGGCCTTGGGGTCTGGATCCCTGCCTACTCGTCTCTCGGATGGGGAAGGTGATGCCCCGAAGGGGAGGAGGAAGCGTCGCCGTGGTCGGAGTCGGAGTCCTCCAGACCCGATCATGACCGCTGCTCGCTGTTTCCCCTTCTTCACCGGAGGGGTAGCGGCGCGCCGCTCCTGATCCGCTCGGGACTCCCCCCCCACCTATACGGAGGGCTGGTGAGGCGTCACCTCCCGGTGCCCCAACTAGTGTCCGGGTGTCGGTTGAGGTACACCGCCCCATGACACCCTCGATTACTGACGCGGTTCCCATGGTGGACCCGGTCGAGAGGAGCCTGCCCCTTCTTCATGGAGTCTCCCTCTTCGGCTCCTGCGAGAGTGGTCGGGTCTCTCTCCTGGATCTACCTCTCCCACCTGTGGTGGTCCTTTCCTACCCCCCCACGTCAGCACTTGTCTGGTGTGACGAGTCCTCGAACATCTGGTTCTTCCCGGCCCCCCTCTGGTGGGGAGTCGGGGGTTTCTGCTGGGCCCGTCTCGTCGTCTCTCCCCCTCTCAGGGGAGCCCCCCTCTGAACTTCCTGTTCCACTTTCCACCTCTCGTTCTACTACGGGTGAAGCAGCTGCGGGGTCGGTGGCCCCTACCCCCCGTTCGGGGTGAGTCGGGAAGCCGATTCCGTCCCTGGTTACGGACCGTTGAGTTTGCTGCTCAGCTTGGTCCATGGCTATTTCTCTGCTTTCTCTGCTTCTTATAATGCCACTTCCCCTTGCAGTTCCATTTTGCATTGGAACTGTAGGGGACTTTTAGCTAAATGGGAGAACCTTGCCTTCCTGCGTTTGTCTCCAGGAGACTATCCTGCTGCGCGGGGGCTCCCTCGTCTCTCTGGCTATGTTGGTTTCCCTTGCACCCCGGATGAGACACACGCCGGCGGGGTGCGGCGATTTATGTACATCATTCATTACCCTCGCGAGGTGTGCCTCTTCGTACTTCCTTGCAGGCTGTGGCTGTGCGGCTCTTTTTAGATCGCCAGTACACTGCCTGCTCGATTTATATTCCTCCTCATGACCGTCCTTCTCGCGACGCGGTTCGCGAGTTGGTGTTGCAACTGCCTCGACCGTTTCTCCTCCTCGGGAACTTTAACAGTCGCGACCCGGCTTGGGGAGATGTCTGGTCGACTAATGTTGCTGGCATGTTGCTCTCCTTAATGGAGGAACTTTCCTTCGCGTGCCTCAATTCCGGTGAACCTACCTACTTCCACGAACCCACGGGTTCATCTACCTGTATTGATCTCTCCTTGGTGTCCCTCGATGCCTTACTCGATTTTTCGTGGAAGGTGTTGGGGGACTCTTATGGCAGTGATCATTACCCAGTCTGTTTTGAGCCGGTCGGACCGCAGCCGGGTGTCTCGTCTCGACCGAGGTGGTGCCTTGCGCGGGCTGACTGGCCATCCTTCAGAGCTCGTTCCGTCATTGCCCGTTCGGTGTTGAGCTTTGGCTCTGTGGATGAGAGCTTGGAGTTCTTCGAGCGGGTGGTGATGGGCGTCACGGAGGACTGTATTCCTCGATCTTCCGGTAACCCGCGGACGCGTAGTGTCCCGTGGTGGACTCCAGCATGTCACCAGGCGGTGTGTGAGAGGAAGTGGGCAACGCGCCGCTTTCACCGCACCCGGTGCGCGGACCACTTGATTGAGATGCGGCGGGCGAAGGCTTTCGCCCGCTGGACTCTCAAGTTGGCCCGTCGGGCCTCTTGGCGTGCTTTTGTGTCCGGCATTTCCTCGTCTACCCCTTCTGCTGCTGTGTGGCGGAAGGTACGTAGTATCGAGGGGAAGCCGGTCCCTGCTAGTCGCCCTGTCCTTCGGGACGGGGACGGCTTCCTTTCGGATCCTGCTGCTGTAGCCGATCGGCTGGCCGGTGCTTTTGCTGCGGTTTCCCGTTCGCCTTCAGCTGCGGATCGTCCTTTGTCGGATGTTACGTTCCCGCCGCCTGGGAACGAGCCCTATAACCGTCTCTTTACGATGCGGGAACTTTGGGCTGCCTTGGCAATCCGTCGTTCTTCCGCCCCTGGCCCTGATGACATTCCGTATGACTTTATTTGGAATCTGCATCCGATGGCCCTACACATCTTGCTGGATCTTTTCAACCGGGTGTGGGTTGAGGGGTCGTTCCCTTCCCGTTGGAGGGAGGCGATTGTGGTCCCGATACCTAAGCCGGGGAAGGATCCGGCGGAGGTGGCGGGCTATCGGCCTGTTGCCTTTCATTTAAAAATATGTTATAGCAACTTCAAAATGTACTTCTGCCAAAAAGGTGCTAGCGAAAATTTCACGATTTACAATAGTTCCACGCATTTTTTACTTTTCAAATTTTGGAAGACGGTCAGCCCAGAAGGCTGGATCCGCCCCTGGTCGGTATGGTGTAACATGACATATTATCGCTTGTCACACCACTCATCAACAAGACTCACTATCCATAGCCGTTGCTTATCTTCTGAACGTGTTGCTTCTTCTACTTCGCGGTATATGTAAGCTTTTATAAAGGTAAGGTCTACAACATACTTCAATACATCGTTTGAACTACGACGAATCCTACAATGCCCTCGCCAGAATACCCGTACAGTATTTGAACATCTTGGTCCTTCGCGCGGCTCAATGTAGCATTAAAAGTATCAAAGGAGGGGGGGAATAAGAAGTTTTTCAGTATCCACCACATCTTGGCACTTTGCCGAATACCACTTCATAAACATTGAACACGCAATATTAAAGGTAGTCATTACTATTTTTTCTACGCGGGAGAACACACATCTGAGCTCAAGGCTATACAGAGGTCAACTAAGGACGCAGGGCTAGAGATATGCTTAGGTAGCGGCAGGACTCACGTTGCCGATTTTACAGTGGGCGGAGCCTAGCTTTTTACTGTACACACACACACACACACGCACGCACGCAAAGGAGAAAATGAAACCTTAATTGAAACAAATATATGTGATAAATAAACATATCAATACACATATATATAAATACAATCAAGCATTAAGGTAGCCAAAGGGTACGGTATCATAGGTACCAGGCACCTGGTAACGCTTCCTGTAGGTGTTACGGCATACCTTCGTGCCCCTAAGTTCCTTCACACCACAGTTTCTGCGCCCGAAAGTTACGCGTCCCCACAGTCAGTTGGGGTAGCTGGTCACCCTCATCATCAACCAAGCACACTAGATCCTTCAACGAGTCAAAGTTAACGACTCGACGGTTCGCATGGTTAAGCGTGATACCCTTAGCCTTCACGATATACTTCATATCATCCCCTATCCTCACCCGTACCCCATAGATTTTTGCCCTGTTGAGACAAAAGAGTCGGCGTATGCGATGTCTCCATACTCATCCTTGATTTCATCAGTCAGCTCTCCGAGGAATTTACCAATAGGAGGCATGTATTCACCTTCCCTCGCTGTGAATATTACGCTATCTGTGTCAGCGTACAACACTCTCCGTCCAAGAGAGTGCAATAGGCCCCAAAGTTTGATGCGGGCGTAGGCCGTTGTGAAGCTGACTACAGGTATGTTTGTAACCCGTGAGGTATCTGTGGCCAATTCGGTATTGTTGTACTTTATTATGTAAGTATTACCTACATTCACGATCTCCATAACCTCTTTATCGGGGAAGTTGGCATAATCCCAGACTTCACTATAACTTTGTGCCAAATGGACGTTCCCTTTGCCGGTATTCTGCGCAAACTTTCCCCAAAGACTGTTTAGACACAACTTTGCACTAAAGCGCTTGCCAGGATTCTTAACAATGTGGGATCGGTCAAGCTGTATACCTTCATGGGCACGGTAACGCTGAATATAAGTCGTTTTTTCATTTTCGGTATCAACCCCTCGCGGATATATGACGCCTCAACCTTATCCTTCAAAAAAAGCGTTTATATATGGTGTGAAAAGGTTGGGTAGCTTCTGAAATCTCCACACCTCATGTATCTTCATTATTCTATACCCATGGCGAACGGCTAGGGCCAGCTCAGGGCTTGTATATACACCCCTGATCTTACCCTGGTGGGTTGTATGGTCACAAGTACCGTTATTCTCTTCTGCGCACTTCACGAAGAGGGGAAACATGAGCTTGTGATCTATAACGACGGGTGAAATCGGCATCCATAAATCGCGAAGGGGGAGCACGTCTACGAAAGAGAGTCCAAAGTAGCGCTCATTCAAGTTAGCTGAAAACTCCTCGATGGTTGGTATGGTGGGCCCACCATTTTTTCAGGTGCACCTACGGGGTACGGATTGTTCTTCATCACGTAGGGGTATAAAGAACAGAAGTCGTAGTAATGGAGTTTCACGCCCTCCGTAGACGGAAAGTATAGCTTGAAGGGACTTGTACGCCCTCCGAACAAGCTATCACCGCATTTGAGAGGATCCAGCACCATTGAACGTTTGATCATGTTTATTTCTTCACGGTACTATCCATCTGTTTCCATCCGTGCATCATACTCATGCTCCCACAAGACTTTGTGAGTGAACTGAGCCTATAAGTTGATCGCGGGCGCGTTACATGATCATTGATTTTGAAATGTGTAGAGTGTGGTGGCGGTGCTCCAGCTCTTCTCACCTCTGGCAGCGCACCTCTTTCTAAAATTTCATTAGCCGTTGTGACAATCGTACGGTGGTGTGAACGGTTGTTTGATGAAGCCAATGAACAAAAAACGTTTATATATCTGTATGTGTTTTTATGTGTAAAATAGCGATGCATGCGTTCCTTTATGGTACGTTGAACTCTTTCAGCTAAAGAGGCCTTATGTATAGAACTACTAGTGTAGTAACTGATATTAAACTCTGTCAGCATGTTCTGAAAAGCGCGGTCTATAAATTCTTTCCCTATATCCGTACAAAAATAGCCAGGAACCCTTCTTTTAACATCAACGTTTTGGTCGCTTTAGCAACTGTTTCAGTCGATTTATTCTTCAGGGGAATTAGCCACAGATATCTAGAGAATACATCTATTATGAATAGGATGTAGCGGTATCCGTCATTATACACTGAATATCTTTGCATGTCTGTTAAATCCGCCTGCCAAATAGAGTCAATCGAATCCGCGGTTGTCCTTACACCGTAAACACCTCTGTACAGTCTATTAACGCCACTATAGGAGGCGGGGTTAGAAATGTCATAATAGTGTTTACTTAATATGTTAGCCATTTGCGTATTTTAGAGACACGTGGATAAGGTTGGCCGTTTGTTCTCTTCTTTCTCCTCTTCAGAGACGCTGCTGTTGGGGGCGATGGCGTACTCAGTTGTGACACATGCGAGACTTGATCCAGGTCTTTTAACCTATTCAGATTACCTATCAATGTTTTGGGGACATTTATTTGTTGTAGTCTTGCTTTAATATGCTTCCATCCTGTTAGCGAGGGTCTGTCCCACTTTCTCACCAGATCATGAACAATATCAATAGATTATAAAGACTTAAGCCTTTATTCCTCAATGTATGTGGGAGGCTGTTTTTTAGCACATGTTCGATGTGGTGTGTTCCGTTGTTCTTTGGTTGGTCATCTCTAATGTCAGGGCCAGGTCCTGTGTCGCCATGCTCAGCACTACTCGCGCTGTGCCTAATAACCATGGGGAGCTTTGTAGGATTCTTATAATCTTCGTACTCATGAAGAAATTTCTGCAAAGCCTCTTGGTACAAGATCCTTTTCTCATTAGGTGACTTTTCACTCTTTAATAGGGTTAGCAACTCGCTTTCCATTCTTTTAAACCTGCTTTTACGGGGTTCTAGAGCCGTGTCTGGAATCTTTGAACTTTGCAATGAAGCATACACCTCGTGCGGAATCACAACCACCTTCTTCATTATATTAATCTAGTCAGTAAAGGACCCAAAACTGAAAATAAGATGGGTAGGAATGATCCTCCTCTTTGTACAATAATTCGCTTTTTCTTACCCACAGTTTAACTTTTATGAGCGAGCGCTCGTATTATGTTCTTGTAACGACGTAGGCGAGCCTTCTGAGAGGGTTTCATTGGCACATTACATTAACATTAAGACAGATTTCACAGATGCATTTTAAAAAGCCAAAGTCGATATTTTTAACAAACATCTGTTGCAGGGCCCGGGGCAATCGTCGATAGATTTTTATTAATTCACGATATTTCTTCAGCCTATTTTTCATTCCGGAATATACACCATTTCAGGTTCGCCTGGGAATATATTCGTTCTTAGAAGCACCCTAAACGTGTTTCGCGGGTGAAGGTCACAAGCAAATATCCATAACGCTGGTTTGTGGACTCTTTATAAACCTCCAAAAACTCCTTACGCTGATTCGGAAACATTTGATTGGCTAATACCCCAATTTGTGACATCTCTACGTTTTGCGAATAAGACTAGATATTGGGTATTTAGCGACACATCGCGCATGTATCTATTTTTGAAAATAGATTCTGGTTGATGAAGAATACGCTTATGTTAAGATGGTGGAGAACACTGTAAATGTCTCGGCAAACGTTTTATCCATTTCCAACATGAGATCGTCAATTACAATAACTGTATGGTCATTACCTTTTAACGAATTAACGTCATAGACCCGCTTGTGGAACAAAATTTCATCTTGGTACTCGTTAAACACTGACTGATACGTCGAATAGTACCATATTACTTTATGCACAAATTTTGAGAACATCTCCCCCTTATGTTTAATGATTTAAAGTATAAATATAGTTCTTCCACATCCTGTAGGGCCAGATACAATACATGTGGAGGGGCTTGTGAACCTGAATTTTTTACAGATTCCGTCTCTAACACGTCACACCCCTAAGTGGGTGATTTACAAAATATTACAAATTTTGAGTGCTGCTCCTTATATTTTGTTTTCTTCTTCCACAGAACCGTGAATGACGACGATGTACAGCACCCCATCATTGATATCACAGACGAACCCGTTGACCGTGCAGTTGTGATCACAGAATCCATCCCCGCTGACGAATCCTCACCAGCGACAGAGACAGAGATGGGCAGTACCGCGGTACATGTACAGATTAAGTAACGGGCGTTACTTTTGTAACGAGTATCGGTATCGCCTTAGCAAGATTTCTAATGTAACGATGTAACGGTAACGCCCGTAATAATTTTAGCAAAAGTAACGAGAATTTCCGTTACTCGTTACTCGTTACATACTGTTTTTTATGTGTGAAAAGTACAAATACATCTTTCGGCGGCGTATCATACAGTTTATACTTGTTAGAACTTGTTCATTCCTTGTCACGTTGCATCCGTCTTGTTGCCGGTAGAGCTCAGTTATAGTGTAGCACTCGTGCGGTGTGCATCTCCTTTGTTTAAAGTTGTTAAACATGGAATACCTTTCGTCAGCTTCTTCTTCGAAGGATGACGACACATCTGATTTCCTCGAAGATGTTTCGGCACATAGTTGGGTAAAATCACAGCTTATTACATCGAAGAAGTTTTTCTCGATCATTAGAAGGAACGGCAATGCTTTAAAGTGCCTCTGTCTCTTGTGCCCTAATAAAGAACAAGTTGTTCTCAGTGCTGATATATTCAACTATTGGAGATCATATCGCATTCTTAAAATACCATTTGACCAATTCATACTTGTATTCAACACAATAACAGCTGCACTTATAATTTACAACCTGAGATACTGATTCGAACATAAACAATTGCAATAAGTCAGCATAAATGTAAACAAATTTACCATTTTCAAGAGCTTAGCAATGTATCAACATGCATTTGCATATAAAATCTCAATAAGATGATGTAATAGTTAAAAACGAAATTATTTCCTATATGGAATCTATTTCTTATGTAGTAATTTCGGGGGAGGGGGCACACTTAATACCCCCCCCCTTCAATCTGGCCTTGATATATCATCATTAACCCACAAAAAAACACACACACACACACCACACACATTATGACACATACGTGGCTTCCTTACTAAAGCACGACATGTGTTTTGGCTGAGTAGGTTTTCTGCCGATTTCAATTAGATAATATGACCATATTATTAGTAATAGGCAACTCTTACTTGAAAATGTTAAATGTTAAATTTTACGGCGTGTATTTTTATTTCAACAATTAGAAATAAACTGATTCGTGTGATCCTTATACTGTAGTTTTAACACATTAGAAAGAATGAATTAATAAATATATAACTTGATAATATGCTCTAACTTTATAAAAAAAAATAAAACTGAATAACGGGACAATAGCAATTTATATAACAATAGTAATGTTAATAGTAACAAGTAGTAGTAATAGGAATCAAACATATTGGTACGATAGGTCAATTTCCGTGCATGGCCTCGAAGGGCCTCGAAGGGCCTGTTGCAATGCACGTTGAAACATTTTATGTATTTATGTCTGTATTTCAATCCCATAGCCAGCATTTATACCAAGTGTGCAACAAAATATTGTGGGGGGGCGAGAAACATTCACATTAAATTTGAACATTCACTATGAAATTGTTTTTATAATACAGGGTGTACATAAAGTCAGGATCTATTTTTGTGAAGCACTTGGAAATTATATGGAATTCAATCATAAAATGATAAAGTGGTAACATTTATTAAATAATTAAGAGTAGGATTCGACGTGACGCCCATCAGTATCCCTGCACAGCTCAAATCGTTCCGCAGCATTTCTAAACACATTCTGGAGCATTTGCGGGGTTATGTTATCTGCAGCAGTTCGTATATGTGTACGTAAGTTTTCAAGACTCGTAATCTTCGTCTGATAGACGCGCGATTTGATAAAGCCCCATGCAAAGAAATCTAAAGGGGTTAAATCTGGTGATCTCGCTGGCCAAGGTCTGTTGCTTCCGCGTCCGATCCAGCGATTTGGAAAACGTCCATTTAGATAATCCTGAACAATTTTGGCATAGTGACAAGGAGCACCATCATGTTGATAGACGACGGTACTAACAATCCTATCCCCGTCGTCTATCAACATGATGGTGCTCCTTGTCACTATGCCAAAATTGTTCAGGATTGTCTAAATGGACGTTTTCCAAATCGCTGGATCGGACGCGGAAGCAACGGACCTTGGCCAGCGAGATCACCAGATTTAACCCCTTTAGATTTCTTTGCATGGGGCTTTATCAAATCGCACATATATCAGACGAAGATTACGAGTCTTGAAAACTTACGTACACGTATACGAACTGCTGCAGATAACATAACCCCGCAAATGCTCCAGAATGTGTTTAGAAATGCTGCGGAACGATTTGAGCTGTGCAGGGATACTGATGGGCGTCACGTCGAATCCTACTCTTAATTATTTAATAAATGTTACCACTTTATCATTTTATGATTGAATTCCATATAATTTCCAACTGCTTCACAAAAATAGATCCTGACTTTATGTACACCCGGTATAACAGTTCGTGTTACGTATTATATTTCAAACAACCATTTGTAAACAATTACTTTTCATTACAGCGCCGCCATTCCGAACTTGAAAAGGACTTTGATGAGTACCGCAGCAAACGGTCAAAGCAGCGCGAGAGTTCCAACAGCAGCGCCCCCGGTACCAGCAAGCAGCGATGCCATCAAACTCTCTTGCCATTTGGAAGAAAGCAGTAGTGTGCAGTTAGCCAGTCACAGTTTGACAAGAAGATTGTGGACTTCATCGTAGATACGATGCTACCTCTCTCTGTTGTAGAGAATGCTAAATTCAAGGACCTATTTAAGGGTATGTGTTCATTGTTTTCTAATTGTAATGTTGATTATATTTATATATATATATAATAGGTGTATTAGTATATACAGTGATGGGCATCGATACATGAAAATCGCTAAAGCGATACCGATACATCGATACATGAAGAACGTCTTAGGCGATACCGATACGCCGATACTTTCTAGATGTCTTAAGCGATACCGATACGATACATGCATCGCCGATACATGTATCGCCGGTACATTTTTATAATTATTCATTTAATATGTAGGTATTAGATAGTATTGTTTATACTAGTAATTTGTACGCACTGTAAGTAAAATCAACGACATTTTAATGGGTTTTATAGATGTAAATAAAAACAATTGCTTTATTTAATGAAAGTATGTTTTAATTTTGTAGGATACATGAATGACTGAAAATATTACACTAACAATTAAAAGTAATTACTATTACCCTTCAAAAATACCAGCTGGCTAAACATCTGGTCAGACAGTCTATTCCAGGGGTGGGGAACCTGCGGCCTGTTGAGGTACTAGTTGCGGCCTTCTGTCCTAGACTCCCTGATTGAAGAATACGATGAAAGGTTTGAAGATTTTGAGAAACATGACTTCACACTGAAACTAGCTTTCCAACCACACCTGGTGATATCTCCAAAGCACCTGAACATTTACAGATGGAGTTGATTGAGCTATTAGAAGATAATATCCTTAAGTCTCTATTTGATACTAAGAAGGATCCTGTTGAAATATGGAAAAATGCCGTTGAATACCCACGTCTGCGCCAACATGCTCGTCGAATGTTGTCTTGTTTCGGCACAACCTACTGTTGTGAATCAACGTTTTTGTATGTGACTCAAAGCAAAACGCGCTTGAGATCTCAGATGACGAATATGCACCTGTAGGACCAACTAAAACTACGGTTAACGATGTTGGAACCAAATGTACGACTCCTGTCCCGCAATAAGCAGTCACAAAAAAGTCATTAAATGGTTTATCACTTTTTCACTTAATATTAACATCATTTCACTTAATATCATTTTTCACTTAATATTAGTTCTATTGTCAATTATTCCCCCCCCCCCCCCCAAATAAATGCACTTGCTGAATTTTATTTATTATAAAAACCCTCACGTATTATCAAGTTTGATTTAAAATTAGTAAATATGTAGATTGTAGACTAAAATATGACATTTTGTTGTACTGTATATGTTAAATACTCAGCATGCGGCCTAATAGGGTCTTGGTTAAATGAAATGCGGCCTTCCAATGAAAAAAGGTTCCCCACCCCTGGTCTATTCCTTTTTGGAGCGTGAATGTGACCAGCCAAACTAAACGAGACACAAGCAAGATAATTTAAGTCGCTCATCACAATTCGCAATCTTAAATATTTACCGCAAGTTATTAGGACTGATTTTGACCAGTTGGTATCTTTAATTTTATGGAAATGATTTTCTGTCACGTCATTTTCACCAGGTTGTTCCTTTTGTGGCTCACTCCCTGACGCGTTATTATTACTATTAATATCTTCACTCATTATCGCACAACTACTCGGCGTGACGTCTACTTAATGAGTGACTGATTGATAAGAAATGCCTCGGGGGACCAAGAGGAATCGCTGCGTTACAAGTATGAACCTGTTTAAACTCAACACCGAGTGGGCGTGGCCAATAGTGTTGCGACACCAATGAGCGTTTCTATATTATATGAGCGTTTCTATATTATGAGCGTTTCTATATTATGGTTAATTAATCTCAATAACACAAGTACAAACGTGTTTAAACGTTGCGCCGTACTGTGTGACGTGACCAGTAGAGTAGTACTGTCATTAAATAAATATTTAATAATATCTATTTAAATATTTAAAAATTCTTATTAATGTATCGATGTATCGAAGTATCGATTTTTTTCGATACATTTAAGAAAATTGACCTCAGCGATACCGATAAATCGATACTTTTGTCAAGTAGCTAAAGCGATACCGATACCGATACAAAAGTATCGATCGATACGTATCGGCGATACATGTATCTAGATCAGTGGTTCTTAACCTTTTTACTACCATGCCCCCTCTAGGAATTGGTCCTTCCCTCCACGCCCCCCTTCAATCAAAATAACATTCTCAATAACTTCTCAATATTAGCCCATGCTCTCGTTAAGAGAATAACAAATACAATTAGAGAAATTCCTGTTTCTAGGGGGGCGCGCCCCCCAGGTTAAGAACCACTGATCTAGATACTGCCCATCACTGAGTATATATATATATATATATATATATATATATTCCATCACCTGCCCTATTTAGGCCTACAAGTTTAAAAAAAATGCGAGTTATTTTGCTTTACTTAGTACAATAAAATTAAAAAAGGCATATATAGGCACATATTTTAAAATTAGGCACTAACCCTCAAAATAGGCGTTTATAGGCACTATAACATTTAATTATATACATCCCACGGTCCCGAAATGGATTTCTCTAAAAGAAGCCTAAGAATCTATAAACGGGAATAAAAAAGGCAAAAAGGGCAAAATCCGGTCTCTAATCATGACACAAAGACCTCTTTTCTGTGCTACATCTAAATGATGTATTGTTTTTGGTGGTGTAGTCATTCCATTGTAGCTACCAGCTAATATTTTATGATTTCTTCATTTGGACTCATAGTCGATAATTTTTATTACAGATATTGCTCCAGGACTTGAAATTTTATCAAGACGCTCACTTGGTCGCAGATTAAATGACATGACATCCTCTGTTCGTGAGAAGATCTCTGCAACACTTTCTGAGCAGCGGTATATCTGTACCACAGCTGACATATGGTCCACAAAACATAGAAGTTTCCTATATATATATATACAGGGTGGGCCGTAAGTTTCCATACATAGGAAAATTTAAACGTTTGTTTTTATGTTTCAGATACCCTAAGAATATGCGTTTGTAAGATCTTGTTTACTGATGAAGCAAATTTTTACGTCAATGGAGAGGTTAATCGGCAAAACATACGTTATTGGAGTAATGCTAACCCTAACTGGCTGAGTCCGACGAAGATGCAAGGTGCCGGTAAAGTGATGGTGTGGGCCGGGATATGGGGTGACAGAATTATTGGACCAATTTTTGTCAGTGGAAATCTTAATGCCGAAAGGTATCTTAACATGTTGCAAGAAGAGATTTTCCCATCCCTGCTAAACGAGGAAGGTAACTTCCCAGTTTACTTCCAGCAAGATGGAGCTCCACCTCATTATGGTCTTCACGTGCGTCGGTATTTGGATCAGCAGCAGTTTCCGGATGCTTGGATTGGTCGGCGTGGTCCTGTGGAGTGGCCTCCCAGATCCCCAGATCTCACCCCCCTTGATTTCTATCTTTGGGGGCACTTGAAGGCCATGGTGTATCAGGAAAAGATACGAGACATAAATCATCTAAAGGAACGTATCACCAACGCCATTACAAGCATAACGTCAACTGTGCTAATGCGTGTTCATCAACAGTGGGGAACACGTATTGAAATGTGTTTTCAAAACAATGGCAACCATGTAGAGCATATTATATAAATAAAAATGGTTGTCCATAAAAAAATGTTTATTTTTCCTATGTATGGAAACTTACGGCCCACCCTGTATATATATATATATAATATATATATATTATATATATATATATATATATATATATTCTTAGAATATTATTCATATTACAAATATTTTATCTTCTGGAAATTATTATTAATATTACAAATACTGTATATTTAAGTAGAAAAAAAATATCGCATAATATGTAAATGATTTATTTACACTGCATAAAATTTGAAATTCATAAGTCTTATGCTTTAATATTTTTTTACAGCTAGATCAGCGGACCTTGGAAAGATGCAGTGCTACTCTTGCGTGTAAACGATTCACTGGGAGCTACACATTTGACCGAATAGCAGAAATGCTCGACGATATTAGAAGAGAAATTTTATCCCTGAGAGCAAAATTATAGCCACGGTCACCGATAATGGTGCAAATTTTGTAAAAGCATTCAAGGAGTATGGGATCGACCTTAAAATTCCTAGAGAAGCGTGTGATGATGAAGACCAAGATGAATGCCAAGATGAAAAAGAGAAGATGAACCTGCAGAATTAATAAAAATAAGAGAAACCGATTCTACAGATGATACCATTCTTCTTCCAAGCCACAAAAGGTGTGCATCGCATACCATTAGCCTTGTTTGTACAACAGATTTGAAAAAATCCTTAACAGGTCAAGTCTCAAAGATCCACCACTCGGCTATGGGCGAATGTTCCGCCCTATGGAATTGTTCGGGTAAACCAAAAACATCCGAAGTAATATCCAATGTATTAAACTGTCAGTTGAGACTCCCGTGTCATACGCGGTGGAATAGCCTGCATGACAGTCTTGTACTGCTTCTGAGTAATAAAGCTAAATTGAATGAACTCATGTGTGCTTTAAAGCTGCCCACATTCAAGGTGTCGGAGATTGAGTACCTAGAAGAATACACTACTGTGGTAAAACCCTTGACTGTGGCACTGGATCGCCTTCAAGGAGATCAGAACTGCTACTACGGTTGTCTTATCCCTACTCTCTTTGCTGTTGAGAAAAAACTTGAAAGAATTGCTCTATCATCATTGAGATACAGCCACCCATTAGTAGAAGCATTAAGTAGTGGATTCAGAAATCGATTCAAGAAATTCCTGGAACTTGACAGAGATGCCAATGTTGCAATTATTGCTGCATTAACAAATCCACACTTCAAGTGCAAGTGGCTCACTATAAGCGAGCGAACAAACAATGAGGCATGAGAAAAATGGTGCAAAACATGCTGATATCAGCAATTAAAAATGAAAGTGACAGTGACAGATCACCTGAGGAGCCAGCTAAGACAGATGATGGTGCTTATAGCAGTAGCGACGATTTCTTTGAATATGGTCATGCTCCTGCTGACGTCAAGAAAGAAGACACCACAGCATCAGAGATGGAAGTGTTGAAATACTTCAATGATGACAGCACTGTACTGCAGCTGCAGTCACTTGATGGCTATCCTTCAATTAAGAAGCGCTTCCTCAAGTACAATACTCCACTTCCTTCCTCGGCTCCTGTTGAGCGTCTCTTCAGCTATGCAGGACATATTCATGCCCCTAAGAGAGGAAATCTTTCCGACAACACGTTCGAAAAATTAGTAATTCTAAAAGGAAACCCTAGGCTCCTAGCTACATTTAAAATTTAATTCTATACCTCTCAGCTAGAATATATTTTTGGAAATGTTTTTTATTATTTTACATCAGCTGCTATTGAAATGTTTCTGTTTACTTCTATGTTTAATTTTCTGTTATTCAAATAATATTTTTTGTCAAAAATGTCCTGTTATCATTGTCTGTCAGAAATAAACCTCCATTTATCTAAAAACAGTTGCGTTTGTTTTTACATACTTTTTATACTTGCTTTAATATTCTAATTACGATATACAATTATGATATATGAATTTACCAGTGTAACGAGTAACGAGTATCGGTATCGTCTTAAGATATTTTCAAAGTAACGATGTATAGGTATCGCCGGGGTCATTTTAAGAGAGTAACGAGTAACGGTAACGCTCGCCAATTTTGAGTAACGGTGCCAATCTCTGACCAGCGATACCTGTAGCACGCGTCAGTTCAAAGCGGAGGCATGATGAAGAGCCCACCCCACCACGTCAGGTATAAAGCGCGCCAGGATTCAGTCGGGTGTTAGATCACCAGTAATAGAGCCCCAACCTTCTACGTCTTACGACACAACCCCCACAATAGTACCTTCCTGAAATATACCCCCTTAATCCTGTTCAATTCCGGGTACATCCTCCACAGCAGCTTCTCGTTCTGTTGAGGATGGTATAACATTCGAGTTGGTGCACACCGCTACCCCCACCCCGGCCTTGGCTAGAAATCGGTATAGTCAGGGTTGATCCTAGATCCATGTATAACAATGGTGTTGAACACGGACTACGGCGTATACTTGAACATATTGTAGAGTTTGCCCTTCAGAACCGCGACGAACGTGAAGTCAGGACGAGGTTGTCCTTCAGATTCGGGTCAGATGACGGAGATGTAGATGATTTTTGGGTAGTAATACCGTTCAGACGCTTGGCAGCTGAAGATATAGAATATATATTAGGCCATATAATGCAGGCCTCTCAAAGTAGTATAGCCTTCAATATGGACAACTTCACGGTAAATATTGACCGTGTATTCCGTGTTGCGGGTCATAGTGCTACACCTTATACTCTTAACTTGAATTCTCAGGCTATTTATAGACGGCATATAAACGCCGATCGTGGTTGCGGCTTTATAGCAGTAGTCTTGGCCCGTATGTTTACTGTACTAAATACATGGGTCAAAAACATTTGGTTGCATACGGTAGTGGAGCATGCCCGTAAACTAGCTGTAGACTGTAAACTTAACTTTGACTGTAATATGGGTCCTGAAGAGCTGAGAAGGGTAGAATAGGAAGTGAATGCTCGTATAGTTGTATTTGGAATGGATGATCGTCGTAGGACTGTGTATGTTTTTAAAAGCAGTGTGAGAGATCGTACAAGACCCCTACTTGTTTTAGGGCTGTCAGGAACAACATATCTACCCATCCGTAATATAGGGGACCTTTACGCGAGTTATGATAAAAGTCGAAAATATGGACGACATCATGATTTGTGTAAGGGATGTATCGAGTTTGCGGATGATGTAGTGAAACATTGTGAAGAATGCCACATGGTATGTGAGCAGTGTAAAAGCTCCAATTGTGAAAGCCGTGTAGTTGAAGCTGAGAAGAGGGATTGTGATGTGTGTAGACGCACATTTTCCAATAATAACTGTTTTGAGCTCTATAAATCAATCGGCACGTGCAGGAAAATGAGAATCTGTGAATGTGGTATGTTTCATATGATGGATAATTGGGGAAAGTTTGAGCACAAATGTGATGAAATTCACTGTTCTGCATGCCATGAGAAATATAAGGCGGTTGGAGTAAAGCATGTATGTTATATGAAAGACCCCAAGCCTAAAAACAGACCTTGTATAACTGTGTACTACGATATAGAAACATATACGAATGCTAAAACCAAAGAGGTTATTCCACATTTACTTGTAAGCCAGACTATCTGTGATGAGTGTATGGAGAGCGAGTGTGATGGGTGTCACAAATGTGGTAAATTGACAAACGTTTTTAAAACGAATGCCCACGATAGCCCTGTGAAACTCTTTGTGTCCTATATTGTCAAGTTAGCGAAGAAGTTAAAAAAAATGACTGTATATTCTCGCCCATAACGGGGAAAATTTGACACACAGTTCCTTTATAAGGAGTTGCTTGAGCACGAGTCATCTGAGATATTTACAGGTGATCCCTTGAAACGAGGCAACAAACTAATACAGATGCAAATAAGAGGTAATGTACAGTTTAAAGACACTTTATTATTCACATCTTGTAAATTAGCAAAGCTACCCAAGGTGATGAGCGTAGCCGCTGAAGTTTCAAAAGAATATTTCCCTTACACATTCCCCACTAACGAAACTTTAAATTACGTAGGACTACCTCCACCCAAACATTACTTTAACTATAAATGTATGAGTACAGATGAACGTGAAGATTTTGACCGATACTACACCAGTTTTAATGAATGTAATCCTTATAATATAGCTGATGAATGTGAGCGTTATTGCGTGAATGATGTGGCGTGCTTAGAGTATGTTTCCAGGCCTTTAGAAGGACTTACGTAGATCGTTTCAAATGCGATCCGTCAAGTCGCAACCACCATCGCCTCATTATGTTTTACTGTGTTCAAGAATAACTTCATGCCTAAAGACACCTTAGCCGTTATCCACAGAAACAATCCCCGCAGTTATGGGCACAAGGCTATTTACTGGCTCATACACCTACAGCAACAGACAGGTGTATGCATAAAGCATGCCCGCAACACGAGTGAAGTACCCATTAAGGTTAATGGTCGTGTTTTTTGGGTTGATGGTCTAAGTGAAAACCGTGCCACTGGTGAGAAGACTGTGTACTCCTTTAACGGTTGCTGGTGGCACGGATGACCCCGTCCTGAGTGTAGAATCTAGGAGATATCCACGATAGATCTCCTGCCGACAGTCTTGCGTGGACCCGCGCCCGCGCTCAATTTATAGGCTCCCAGTTCACTCACAAAGTCTTGTGGGAGCATGAGTATGATGCACGGATGGAAACAGATGGACAGTACCGTGAAGAAATAAACACGATCAGACGTTCAATGGTGCTGGATCCTCTCAAATGCGGTGATAGCTTGTTCGGAGGGCGTACAAGTCCCTTCAAGCTATACTTTCCGTCTACGGAGGGTGTGAAACTCCATTACCACGACTTCTGTTCTTTATACTCCTACGTGATGAAGAACAATCCGTACCCCGTAGGTGCACCTGAAAAAATGGTGGGCCCCACCATACCAACCATCGAGGAGTTTTCAGCTAACTTGAATGAGCGCTACTTTGGACACTCTTTCGTAGACGTGCTCCCCCCTCGCGATTTATGGATGCCGATTTTACCCGTCGTTATAGATCACAAGCTCATATTTCTCCTGTGCGTGAAGTGCGCAGAAGAGAACAACGGTGCTTGTGACCATACAACCCACCAGCGTAAGGTCAGGTGTGTGTGTGTATACAAGCCCTGAGCTGGTCCTAGCCGTTCGCCATGGGTATAGAAGAATGAAGATACATGAGGTGTCGAGGTTTCAGAAGCTACCCAACTTTTCACACCATATATAAACGCTTTTTTGAAGGATAAGGTTGAGGTATCAGGATATCCGCGAGGGGTTGATACCGAAGATGAAAAAACGGCTTATATTCAGCGTTACCGAGCCCATGAAGGTATACAGCTTGACTGATCCCAAATTGTTTAGAATCCTGGCAAGCGCTTTAGTGCAAATTTGTGTCTAAACAGTCTTTGGGGAAAGTTTGCGCAGAATACCGGCAAAGGGAACGTCCATTTGGCACAAAGTTATAGTGAAGTCTGGGATTATGCCAACTTCCCCGATAAAGAGGTTATGGAGATCGTGAATGTAGGTAATACTTACATAATAAAGTACAACAATACCGAATTGGCCACAGATACCTCACGGGTTACATACCTGTAGTCAGTTTCACAACGGCTACGCCCGCATCAAACTTGGGGCCTATTGCACTCTCTTGGACGGAGAGTGTTGTACGCTGACACAGATAGCGTAATATTCACAGCGAGGGAATGTGAATACATGCTTGCTATTGGTGAATTCCTCGGAGAGTTGTCTGATGAGATCAAGGATGACTATGGAGACATCGCATAAGCCGACTCTTTTGTCTCAACAGGCCCAAAAACCTATGGGTACGGGTGAGGGTAGGGGATGATATGAAGTATATCTCAGAGCTCATAGTCATCTCAGAGCTTGAACCGTGTGGACGTGCGAATACGATAGAACTTCCTTTGAGAAGCATTCTCAACGCCTCGTACGATGTCTCCGTGACGAAATCATTGCGCGTGTTCAGGCGTGAAACCGGCACCATTAACTATGTACTTGAAACGATTTGCAGGCAAGCAAACTCTGGTAAACGTAATGTTATTTATTTAGTGTTGAGGAGATGACTAGAATCTTCGTGATAGTTGAGAAGTGGGTAGAGGACCGTTATAAAATACCTGCAGGTGTAGGTACAAGAAGAGAGCAGAGTAGTGATACCCCCTCATATGCCGTTGTTTGCACGTTGTGTATAAATAACGAACAGCCATGCATTGATATACGACTGATGTGGAAAAATGCATCTGATAATAACGTTCTTGTTCCTACGCGAAACCGTTTCATCCTCGACAGAATGTTTGAAATCGTTGGATTCTGCAAGCTGAAGCCGATATTAGACGCTCGTGTTACGGATATGATTTAGTTTGACACGGTTCTTGAATACGCATACACCGCTCTGCTCGATGGATTTATCGAATGTAGGAATGAACAAGGCGAGAATGGTCTAGACCTGGATGCATATTTAAAAGGTTTAGATTCTTCGAAATATCCTGAACTTTGGTACAAAGTACTTGAGCGGTACAGGGCAGAGCTTGTCTATACTCTTCACCCTGAAGAGCTGTACCTCTATATAATGAATAGCTGTCGTTACGACTTGGAAGATTATTTCAATTGCCGCTATGCAGACTGAAGAAGAGTTCACGATTGAAAAGCTCGGGACGGTAAGAAAAAACCCTCGATTGGAAAGGCGTGTTTATAAACTTGTATTTAATAATGATGTGTGGTTAACGATGACCTCTTTGTGCGTGCTTTTGATTATATTTTAGCCGTGTTTAAAGATAACTTGCCAACGGAGTGTAAAGTGTGCGCAAAATAGTATTGAACGATATGAAAGCCATTTATGTCGAGTATAGGCATCCGTACAAGTTAAACGGTGAAGTGTTGCTTGGACGGTTTTACCGCGTAGTACAAAGTAATAACGATGTGGATGTAAACTCGATTACGTGTGAGTTTAGCGTTTTGCGCCGTAGAACATAAAGGATGTATATTTATTTATTTAATTGTGTATAGATATATATTTCCTGTACTAATACGCAATTGATTATACGTTTCGTATATTATTATTTTTAATTATTTAATATACCCCGTAGGACATAAGGGATGTATATTTATTTATTTAATTGTATATACAGGGTGGGCGAGAAGTCACCGTACACCAACCAATGTGCAATCATAATCAATCATAATTAATCTGAATCACTTACGTGCTTCGTGGTTACATGTCCAGTGGATCCGTATGTGCACCTTGATTCTGGACACACAAGCGGATGCGCCTCCATGTCCTCTGTGACATGCGTCGGAGCATTTGTAGAGTAATGGTGCGAAAGGCGTCTTCCACAGCTCTGCAAAACTCTTCGTTGGTGTTATAGCGACGCGCAGCCACTACTCCCTTGATAATAACCCACAACGAATTGTCCGGGGTGGTAAGGTCAGGACTACGTGGTGGCCATGGTAATGGTGCCGGAGATGTCGGTGAACCACGGCCAATCCAGCGGCCTGCAAAATGTTTGTTCAAAACGTCGCGCACAGTTAGAACAAAGTGTGCGCGTGCTCCATCGTGCTGCAGCCACACGTCATCCATGAGTCCCCTATCTCTGAGCTGAGGTATGAGCCACGTCTCCAACATTGCCGAATAAGATGCCGCGTTCACGGATCCATCGAAAAAGTAAGGTCCAATCATATGACCTGATGTCATACCCGCCCATATCATCACATGCGGTGGATTATGTTCCAGCTCCTGCGTAAAATGGGGATTCTCTTTTGACCAGAACACCACATTTCTGTCGCGCGAACTGCGATAGATGGCACATTCATCACTGAAAAGAACCTTTGAGCGGGATACGGCACTTGGGAATGTGTCCAACAGAGCACGGCATGATTCATAACGCCGATCGATGTCGGCATCTGACAGTTCATTCACGAAAGTTGGACGATACGGCCTCACTTTCAGGTCTTTCTTCATGTGGTCTCGCATCGTTGACCGTGGCACATCAAGCTCTGATGATCGTTTTCGCGTCGACTTAATTGGGGAACGTTCAATGGAAGCGGCAATCGCTGCACATGTTTCCAAGCGCGTTGTCTTTCCCACTCCGCGGCCTGTCTTTAACGCTTCCAAGAGCGAACGCACGTTTTTCCCAATCCAGCAGTGTCGCTCTTCGTGGTGGAGCCTTATTAAACCGTTCCCGAAACACAGACATCACCTGCGTCATTGTTTGTCCCGTGTGCGGTCTCTCATGCACCCACACACTTGCCACCAACCGAACCGCTCCTCAACAGAGTAACTGCTTGTGTCAACCATACCGACAACACCATAACTAAATTCCATGGCTACGGCTGTCACGTACGCACCATCTTCGACACTGTTGCCAGATTGCCATTCGACACTGTTGCCAGACTGCCATTGTACATAGTGTGTGCTGTGCTGTGCTGTGTAAACTCAAATTGATTTTGGGTGCGTATCGTGCGGGTGTACGGTGACTTCTCGCCCACCCTGTATATGTTTCCTGTACTAATGTGCATTTGATTATACGTTTCGTATATTATTATTTTCAATATATTTAATTATTTAATATAACTATATATTTTTTTTTCCTGTACTAATATATTGATAATACAACGTTTTGTATATTTTTTATTATATAGTTCCTTATGATATTATTTTTGATCATATATATATTCCATTGTATATTTATTATATATTCATCGTCCGTATGCTATTATTATTTTTGACCATATATATTCCATTGTATATTTATTTTCTATATATTTCCATTAATTCGTCTAAATAAACAGAATGATGTAATGGTGTTTTATTTAATTTTTTGGTTGTATACGGTATTTAATTATATCAATTGGCAGGCTTCTAAGCGGATTTCTAAACCAGAAATATGCATTAATTAAATAAATAGTGCTATCTGGCAACTCAACCTGTACACCTGAACAAGCCATTTACGCCTTCTAAGTCAACTGGCGGATTAAGCCAGAATATATGCTTTAATTAAATAAATAGCGCAAACTGCAACTCAGCCAGATACGCCAACTGGCGGACTAAGCCAGAATATATGCTTTAAATAAATAAATAGTGCAAACTGGCAACTCAGCCTTCTAAGCCAACTGGCTGATTAAGCCAGAATATATGCTTTAATTAAATAAATAGTGCAAACTGGTAACTCAGCTTTCTAAGCCAACTGGCTGATTAAGCCAGAACATATGCTTTAATTAAATAAATAGCGCAAACTGGCAACTCAGCCAGATAAGCCAGCTGGCTGATTAGCGGGCCTATAAGACAACGACCGCTCGGCTGAAGTCTTAATATGCGCTTGGCTCCTGCCAGGCAAACACCTCTCTTCCTTTCTCTCCTTCTCCTCTCTCTTTCTCTTGGGGGATAACTCCGCCTCCAAGTTGCATAACCCCTTGTTGCTCTTGCAACATTCCCCTCCCCCTTGTTGCATAACAACCTGCAATATCACCCATCCCTTGTTCCATAAACCCCCTTTGCAACACCTTGCAACATTGCTATTGCATTGTGCTTGTCCATTTGCGGGCATACTACTCCCCTGATCTTCAGGTGATCCAATATGTGTATATAGATTTGCTCTCAACTTGAAGTTACAAATTAATTAGATTCAGTTGTATAAATACAATAGATTTATTGCATTTCGAAGAAAAGGTGAAATAGTTGTTCCTCGCTGTCCGCGAGCTACAATTTTTATTTAAAGGAACAACGAGGAAGCATTACAATCCTTGAAACTGTGATTATCATTATAAAAGAGTTTTCAGTTTCCCTTTGAGTCCTGGCAATAAGACCCCTCTTGATCAAGAAGTAAAACAGTGTGGTTCCAAACGACCACTTTCCCTTTTCTCGAGTTCATCTTTATTATTGAAAAACTGATCAGAAAAACGTGACCATAAATCCCCACATAATGCGTTTGGCCAAATAAGCAATATTTTTTTTTTTACAAAAATTACTGTCTCCTACTTTCTCTATGGGATTACTTCCTCATCCCATTTACTCAAAGAGTATTCTAAAGCAAAAATAAATAATGATAATAAATATAATTAATAATAAAATAAACGTCTGAAGATCGACAAACTTTTTTCTTTATTAAGCAGAGAACCAAACTACTTTTCCAGTTCTTTCATGGACATGATAAATTGTAGATGATGAAATTACCGGAGTTGATGATGTCGGCAAAATCAAAATAACAGCTGTTAAATCTCACGTCGCTCTTCAGTGGCAAAGCTAAACCATTTCACTGTTGGGAAGACGTGAAACGACTGCAAATAGGAAAAAGAAGAAATAATATTCGTTCCTCATCAACAATGAATTCATTTTGGTGAAAGTTAAAAAAAAAATATCACACTAAAAAAAAATTAGAAAAGTTTATATGGAATTTCACATTCTACAGTGCACACACACACACACACACACACCACACACACACACACAATAAATAAATAAATAAATAAATAAATATATATATATATATATATAATATACACCTCATTAACCTCGTTTCTGTTCTGTGCGTTGATCTCTCTTCACACGAAGATCAAGCTGGTGGCCCCGCCTCTAGGTCTGGCTTGATAGAGGAGCGAGTTGCTTTATTGCTCTCTCCACCATACATAGCCATGTACACCAGGCTCACCTAGTACCGTCCTGAGCCAGGCATCTAGTCTTCTCTTGAAGACTTCAACTTTGATCCCTGTAACGTTTCTGAGGTCCTTTGGAAGCTGGTTAAGAAGTCTTGGCCCCCTGACAACCAAGCTATTTTCCTTCAGTGTTGAGGAGGTCCCTTGTCGGGCCTTTAATTTGGGAACATCACACATTCTGCCTTTCCTATTTTCCAGTGTTGTTTGAATAGTAATTGGGTTTAGTTTTTCATCATTTTCCATATTTAGATTATGGTGTGCCCGGCCCGTGTACCCCTCTCTTCTTCTTTCCAGGGAGTACAAATTTAGTTTACATAGTCTTTCCCAGTAGTTGAGCTCTTTGCAGCCATCAATCTTTGTTGTGAAATGCCTCCGAGTTTCTTCTAGTCTATTAGTTTCTTTCTTTTTATATAGGGACATCAAAACTGAGCAGTATTCAAGTTTTGGTATAATCAGTGTTTTTAGCAGGGGAATCATTACCGTCTTGTCCCTTCTTTTGAACGGTCTTAGTACCTGTCCCGCGATTCTTTTTGCTTTATTTATCGCTATCTGATTTTGTGTTTCGAATTTCGCATCATCGGTCATTATTACCCCCAGATCTATCGCTCTCGTGCTTCTCTGAATTTCCTGTCTATCTGGAGCATAATATGCAGTTTGTTTAAGTTCCTCTTTTCTACCATACAGTATCTCAAGCGCTGAAATTTCTCGGTGTTAAATGTCATCTTGTTGTCTTCTGACCATTTGTATATTTTGTTCGTGTCTCTCTGCAAGGCCTCCACTTCATTTACATCGCTGATTTTTCTGCTGATCTTTGTATCGTCTGCAAAGGATGTTATTATACTGTTGCTGTTTACTCCACTGTTTATGTCTGTTAGCATGATAATGAACAGGAGTGGGGCCGGTACTGTACCTTGTGGTACTGAGCTACGTACTTCCGATTCTGATGATGATATACCTTGAGTTTTGACGACCTGTAGACGTTCTCTGAGGAAGTTGTAGATCCATTTTCCTACTTTGCCTGTTATTCCCATATATTTCATTTTATGTGCCATTATACCGTGATCACATTTGTCGAAAGCTTTAGCAAAATCTGTGTATATGACATCGTAGTTGTCATTGCCTTCAAATGCATCTAGGATATTGTTGTAGTGTTCTATTAGTTGTAATAGACATGATCTACCTGATCGGAATCCGTGCTGATTTTCGTTGAATCTTTCCAGTGTCTCCAAGAAATAAATTTTCTCTTTAACTATTCTTTCAAATACTTTGGTGAGGTGGGACGTCAATGACATTGGTCTATATTTCTTTGCTTGAGATCTATCCCCTCCTTTATATATCGGGACAATGTTTGCTCTTTTCAAGATGCTCGGTATTTCCTCAGTGTCTAGGGATTTTCTCCATATCCAATATAAAGGTGTAGCTATTTCATTTTTACAGTTTTTAATCAATAATGCGTTCCAATTGTCCGGACCTGCAGCTGAATGTGGTTTCATTTGTCCTATAGCTCTCGCTACATCTTCTGGGGTAAATCAAAGTCTGTTATACACTCTCCTTGCAATTTCTCTTCAAAGAACGCATCTATGTCAGGTATCGCTTTGTCACTTTTTGGGGTACTGAAAACTGATTCATACTGGGCTCTCAATGTTTCAGATATTTCTTTTGGATCGTCGGTTAGTTCATTATTTCTCTTCCTTAAGGGCTCAATAGCGGCGCGCGTTTTTGTTTTCCTTTCCGCATAACTATAGAAGTATTTTGGATTTTCCTCTATTGATTCTACCGCCTTTTCCTCTTCCTTCGCTGTATGGTCCTTAATCAGAGCTTATATTTCCCTATCGGTACCCTCCAGTTTTTCTTGTATTACTTTTCTGGCATTATCTCCGCAGTTGCCTAACTTCGCCTCCACTCTCTTTCTTTTGCGGAATATTGTTCTCTTTTGCTTCTCTAGCCAGCTCCTCTTTCCTTTTGGCTGTGATTTCGGTGCATATTTTTCTAAAATTCTCAGCGTTTTTTGTCCCAAGGTTGTTAGCATTTCTTCAGTTATTTTATTCTCTAAAACTGTTCTCCATTCTATTTGGGCATGTGCGATCTGATTGCTTCCCAATTTATAGTCTTGGAGTTTAAGTTAAAGGCCCCCAAATTTGCTTCTTTACTCAATATGTGTAGTGTCTTTTAATGTTGTCGTCATATTTGTTGATATCTCGATTTAGTTGTGGTCTGAGATAATGGTTGGGGTTATTTTTATATCAGCAATCAAGTTCGTGTTATTCTTGAATACCAGATCTAGGCAATTTTTTCTGGTATTTTCTGTTATCTCTTGTGTCAGCATAAAGTCATTTGTGAGAGCCATCAACCTTTTTGCTTTCTCCTGGTCTTCTCTTGTGCTCCCCTTGTCCTGGTGTATATATATATATATTCCTATCCACTTTTTTGTATTTTATAAATGGGAAGTTAAAGTCTCCGCAGATCAATATATCGGGGGATGGAGGGTTTATGGCCTTTATTAGCTTTCTGATGTCATCAATGGCTTCCGAAAATTTTTCGGTTGGAGTGTTTGGAGGTCTATAGCTGACTATCAGTATGACGTTTAGTTTTTCTATTTTCACTGCTAGGAGTTCCACAAAGCTGTTTGATTTACTTATTACCGTCTCTGTCATATGACCTTCATGTACATACAGTATATAGCACAGCCACCTTTCCGTCTCGTTGTTCTATCCGCTCTTAGTAAGTTGAAATCCTCTATATTTATCTCTTTCTTATCATTACAATGTTCGCAGTTTTCACAATTTCCCTGTCAATCCTTAAGATGAGTTTCTGTGAGGCATGCGATGTCCGCCCTTGTTTCGTCCAGAAATCCTTTCAGGTATGAAACTTTGAGTGATTGGTTTGGTCTTATTCCTTGAATATTAGCCAGGACAATATTTATGTTCTTTGTTTTACGTTGCCCCTTGTGCATTTCAAGTTCGTTTTCCTTCGGTATCGCTTGTTTCGTTGCCCTATGGTCCACCGAGAGAGATCCGTTTCCGCCTACCTGTTCTGGTAGCTTCTTGCCCGGAAGCGGTTTGGCTCGGGGGTTTTCAGCTGTGTCAACTGCATGCGGTGGATGACATTCAGCAGCCGTATCGTGTCTGCGATGTTGAAAAAGTTTTTGTTTGCTTATTGTGTTCCTATTGTTATTCCTATTGTTATTCTTATTGTCCTTTAAATTTTATCCTTTGTCCTTCGGGTTCGTCGGGAGATGTTGATAGTAGCATTTTTTTTCCGTTTTTTGCAGGTTCCATATTTTGCGTAAGTCCTGCAGATGTCCGGGCGATAGAATTTGCATCTGTCACCAAATTTATAATGACTATCATTATAGAAGAAATTGCATATTGGGGGATGTTCATATGTACACATTGTCCTCTTTTAAATCTGCAATTATCTTTTATATAATATCTGCATATAAGTCCTTCCCCATATTTACTCGAGGCCTTTGTGTTTTGCTCCTTATTGGGGGACAGTTTTACTCCGTTTTCTTGATTGCACTCTTGTCTTTTCCTATTTGTGCTATTTGTGATAATGTCCTTCGTCGCCCTTATACTATTTGTTTCTTTATACTCTCTTTCGCCTGCATGGTTTCGGCCTCGTTGTGTGACGGTATTTGATTTTTTTCTACTTCCTCTTTCTTCGTTTCTTCTGTTTTCCTCTCTTCTTTATTCACACTTTCCTCTTGTATTTTCTTCTCGTAGTCTCTTTCTGCTTTAAATACCGTAAAAATGTTTATTTCGGCCATGCAGTTTTCGCAGAAAATTTTTATCCCATTAAGTTGCTTCGCGTTCGTTATGAGGGAGATATTTTCATCTTCCCACTCTAGGCATCTAAAATCAAAAAGCAGCTGATAGAGATCGCACCTCATCGCCTTTGCCTCATTTGTTGCATCATTGCAGATACGAACGAGTTGCAGGAATTTATTTACCATTTCCATGTTACTGATAGAGGGTAGCCGCTGGTGCACAAAATTGACTCAAAACTGATTCAAAAAGGGTATTATAGGAAGTATTGGGTGGGGGTTGATTCAAGCTGAGTGAAAAGTATTCTCCGTTACTCTGGGGGATGGGAGATGTGGCTCGCTGTATACTTCTCATTGATTGGTGTTCGCGACTGTGGCCGCGGGGGATAATGGGGGTATTTGTAGGAATTTCGATAGGCAGCTAATTTCCTTCACAAAGAAACACTCGGAAAAATGCTGTATAGATTAATTTGTTTAGTTTTTATTTACTTATATATATATATATATATATATATATATATATAAAACCACGAAGGAAAGGAAACAGAGAATGGTGCTCAAGCGCTTTCGTCTAATGACATCCTCAGGACATCCCCAGTGTTCCTGAGGATGTCATTAGACGAAAGCACTTGAGCACCATTCTGTGTTTTCTTTCCTTCGTGGTTTTATTCATCATAAATATTTTTCACATGTTACTTTCGTGAAATAATTTTCATATATATATATATATATAATATATATATATATATATATATATATAATATATATATATATATATATATATATAAGCAAAGAACCACAGAGAAAAGGAAAAGGAAACACGAAGTCCGAGCGCTTTCGTGATATATTCACATCTTCTTGTCCCTGAAGATATGAATATATCACGAAAGCGCTCGGACTTCGTGTTTCCTTTTCCTTTTTCCCTGTGGTTCTTTGCTTATTAAAAAGATCACGTGTTACTTTGTGATTTCTTTGCATATATATATATATATATATATATATATATATATATATATATATATATGCAATGTATTAAGTTTATAGTCTTATACTTAAGCAATCGCAGTGAAATACCTATTTTATGCGAGGCTTGATAAAAAAAAAAAGTGAAATTTTGGATATAAAATTAAAGTGTTGTCAATTGTGATAAAGTAGATGAGGGATTTTCTAATATTTTCTATGCAACTATTTGCGCGCAATAAGAACGGCAAAAAATCATGACGTTCTCGATGACTTTTATAAATAAATTAATTTATACTGTGAAAATCTCTTCAAATTATCAATTATCATAAACTATTTACATTTTCCATATTATGTTTTATATTAACATAATATTTTTCAGTTTTAGTTATAACTTAACGTATATTAATAACGTCAATCACAGTACGGAGAATTGACAAAAATTAATAGACACGTCAATAAATAAATAATAAAAAATTCATTGAATGAATCTATTTAGAATCTTATTTGCTTTCCCCTTTCCATTATGTTAAAGGTGACACACGTTCTAACATTCCATTGACGAACTTTGCCATTTGGTCTAAAGGACAATCAATCGTCCTGGTGCTATTTAATTTTGTCAACTCTTTGTAGATTTTTATCCGAATGTATAACAAATAAGAAGAAATGAAATAATGAAAAATAAAATATATATATATATATATATATATATATATATATATATATATCCTCTTCCTGTTCCAAAATTAATTCAATATGGAAAAGTTTATAACTTTTGAATGCACTTCAAACGAAAAGTAATGAACTCTTCAATCATTTTTTATGGATTTCAACAAAATTTTCTAAGTGAAAGTTGTCGAAGAATTTTTAGATCGAATTTTCTCTTCTAAATTAACGATTTAAAAGAGAAAAAGTTAAGAATTATTTGGAGCACTCACAAGAGAGAGAGAGAGAGAGAGAGAGAGAGAGAGAGAGAGAGAGAGAGAGAGAGAGAGAGATCCACTCTAGGTTAGCACAAGAAAGAAGTAGAAAAGTTAGAATTAGCAATGAAAAGAAACGAGAATACTGAAAACTTACACCCTGCTTACACTTATAGACGCGTAAAGCTTTCACGGAGGAATAGTAGTAATAGTAAAGTATAGAACAGACGAGGCTCTTTCCCTCCTCCGCCATCCGCTGTTGAGAGAAAATAGTGGTGAAAGAAGATTTATAGGAACGTAGGAAAAAGTATAATGAAGAGAATAGCTTCATAGTTCAATCGCACAATGCGTACACTTATCTCGTGTATCGTGTACTCAGTTACGCATTAGAACACGGCGGAAAATAAAGGATAACATGAATACTAAACTAATTAATCTAATCTACACCATGCATTTATTTTAATGATTTTTTATTTATGTATTAAGTACGAGTCATGATCATTTCGTCGTTACATTATTTCTCCGTAGCCTGCCAAAGCCACTGTACCGAAGATTTATCATGTAATAATTTATATTGCGTCCTTTCCCGTGCATAATGAGGAATAATAATAATACATAATATGCATAATTTTTTTTCTTGCGAAATTTTGACGTACAATATTTTAAACTAAAGTGCCACTCTAAGTAGCTTCCCTGGTGATGAGTGTAGTGAATCCATTGTTTTTACTTCTTATTTGCCTTTTTAACTATTTGCTCTTTCTTTATCTTTTATCATTCTCTTTACACTCGTTTTCGCTGTACTATATAAAAACCGGTAGCACGTGACCGAGACGAGGCTATTTCACTTTCGAATAATGCAAAATACACTTTACTGACTTTTTATTTATTCCGAAAACACTTTTAGATAAACGGGGTAATGCGAGGGGGAAATTAACGTTAACATTTAGCCAGAGAGACACACGAAAGAATATTGTAAATTTACAAAAACATCTTAATACCAAAAAAAACCTTATATAAACAAACCAATGATTACACTGGGATTAAACAAGAAGTGTGTGTTTTGTGGATGGTTGATCTGTTTTACGTTCTTTGTTCAACTGAGGACACTGAGACGGGTGTGTGTATGTTTAATAAAGACTCTCATACTCGTAAAGGAATTGTGGTGGAAAGAAGTTAAACTGAAGAAGCATCAGCAAGTCTTCAGATTTATTTATCAAACATCATCTATGAGACACGAGTCAATAGTTTTCCTCGTGAAGTCAAAATTAAGTTAATTCTGGGCTCTGGATTTCTAATCAGGTTAGTCATTTTTAGTGTAGACTTAATTAGGCTATTATTCGTGGGTGTATAACTTAGAATGCGTTTGTAATTTATGTTTTTTCGCTGTTTATTGTTCTATAGTCATACTTCATTCCTTTTAATAAAATGATAAAATTCTCTAATGCTGAAATTGCCGCACAAGAGTTTAAATTGCGGCCTTTTCAGTAATTTAAGTCAGTAATTATAATTTCCAAAGGTACAAATCTCCAGTGCCAAAATTGCCACATAAAAGCTTAAATTGCAGCCTTTCAGTAACTTAAATTATTATTATTATAATTCCAAAGGCTAACTATTTATTCAAATTAAAAATTTCCTATTTTATTTCCTCGTGCAAGTAAACCTCTGTAACTTAAAGAAAATTTTAGAAGCTGAAGAAGATCACCTGAAGATCAGGGCCCCCAGCCTTCTTTAGTTAGCTTTATAAGGCTAACTAACGAAAAATATCACGACCTAACCTAACCAATCGTCAAGGGCGTACAGTTGACTAACGATTGTTAGGTTAGGTCGTGATATTTTCGTTAGTTAACTTTATAAGGCTAACTAAAGAAGGCTGGGGGCCCTGTTCTTACGTGATCTGCTGAAGAAATATTATTAAAAAAGTATGTATCAGATTCAGCAAATTAATACTTTGTACAAGATTTTCAACAAAATTAATTTTATGTTGAATTGAAAGTAAATGTACTCGGTTGAATAAAATGAAAAATATTTTGTTAAAAAAAGGCGTTCTCGTAAACAATTTTTTGAGTTTAATATTAAGTTCAGGGGACATCTGATTTCGGTGATCTGTCCATTTCATACTTCAAGCTAATCAGAGTAACTCTTACATCGAGGTTAGGTTACAAACAAACAAACACTTTATTTCAGACTCAAGAGGTACAAACATTATACAAGAGGTCTATAGAAGATTAAGAGTCTGGAGCACTGACTAAGTAGGCCAGTGAATCAACTCTGTATAATGAACATACAATTGCCTACGCAATGCTTCCAGATTTAAATTTATAAAATATATCGGAGATCAGTCCACTAACCATGGCTTCTATTATCTTATTGACTGACTCACCAAGCCTAGTGATAAATCTAAATACAAAATTGCGAATGACACTGGCACAGTTACATTAGGTTATGTGGTCGTTTTAGGTTGGTTAGTTACGTCCAAAGTCATCAACTTTCAGCCATCAGAGGTCCAGCAACTGGTGTCTCAAACCTTAATATCAGGTCATCCCATAAGTAATGCAATTTTTTACGATAGATTAAGTTTAAACTAGTCCCTACTCGGTTTAAGCATAATTTTCCGAAGGTTATATCAAAGAGGAGATCTATCGTGTTTCGCTACATACTTTACAGACTTGACCAGTGAAGACGTGTGTTTTACTTTATGTGAACCCCTCATAAACATGGCGGTATCAGAAGAGCATATCAGGCATATAATGCTTTACGAGTTCAAAAAAGGGAATAGTGCTACTTGTTGAAAAAAGGTTAGAAATAACCGCATATATTTCCAAAAAATATAAACAAAATAAATAAAAATAAAAACCCTCGTTTCTAACCAACTAGTGAAGTTGGGTTTCCCTAATTAACCAAAAGAAGGAAAAAAAAAAGTTTCTGGGACAAAGAAAAACGGAGCTTTGCCCAGTCTTGAAAATTTTTGACCGCATGAAGCGGGCCCTTTTTTCTCAAAAAAATTAAAATGCTCGTGGTTACCCAAACCGGGAAACTGAGTCAACCTTCAAACCTAACAACCTTTAATTAAATCGTATCCTTAATTAATAACCACTGCAATTAATCAAAACCCATGTTTAACTAAATAGAGGCCGATCAGAACTAGGTGCAAGTAAGTTAAAGAAAATAACTAAGGTAAGAGAAAAACTAGGTACCTAGACGAAACTCGAACCGGGCTACAACGGCCCTAACTCAATAATTAAATGGCTGTTATAGCCCCTATTAAAACCTAAAGGCAATATAGCCCTAACTTAACTTAAATAAAACCTTCTAAACCTTAAACCTTTAAAACCAAAAACTTAAGGGCAATCCAGCCCTAGCCTAACTTAACCTGCAAAACCTAGGTCTGGGAAATAGCCCCTACAAATAAATAACCTAGCAGTGTGTTAAACAATAACCTAAAACTTAACAACGAAAATTAAAAAAAACCTGGAAACTAAATGAAACTTATGAATCAGTTAGAAACTGAAAGGGTAACGTTCAACTGGCAACTTCATTTTTGGTAAGTCTAAATTAATTTTGATGAATTTAGCTTCACCATAGTTAGTAATCTGGCTGCTGACCAAATTTAACCTGAAAACCACTGCAACCTACAGTGAAAAAGTCTGTAGCTGTGTTGACAGTGTCTAAATAGGCCATTATTATTTCTATAATTACCGAGTCTATTTAAAGTAAACTTAACCTTAATACTACACCTAAATAAAAATAATATCTCTCAAGCTAAATAATAAATTTTTCAATATGGCGCCCCCGGGTGGGCAGTCGAGAAGTTAGTTACCCTTTTTTGTTTTAATTCTGATACAATAGTTTTAAATCCAGTGAATTAAATTTTTTACATAATCTGAAAATTTAAATATAAATATCATTTATAATAAACCTAAAAATGGCTAATCAAACTGAAGCCACTCGTGGAAAAAGTATGGAGACCTGGTTGGGAAGTGATGTGGAAGCACTTGAAACTAGTAAACTGGTAAAAAGGAGGGGAGCAATCAGAACCTCAGCTACTAAACTTTTAGCTACAATCAAAGAGAGATGGGATGATTGGACTGAGGAACAAAAAAATTCACATGCTCGGCTTTTGTCCTCACAACTGGACAAGTTACAAAATTTAGACGAGGAAATCCTTAGAATGTATGTTTGTTCCGAAGGCTTCTCAGAGGATAAACAAGAAGAACTAGATGAAAAAAATAGTTATTACCACTTTGAAATAGATCAAATGATACAAGCATTAACAACTAAAAAAGAAAATAATGCCGAAGCCAAACCTAAACTAAGAATAAGTACTAAAATTCCTGAGCTTCAAATATTACCATTTGATGGAAATCCCTCTAAATTTCAAAACTTTAAGACCTCATTCAGAAACATTTATGATAACATAGGTCTTTCCGAAGAAGAGAAATTTGCCTACCTAAAACAACATTTGAGTGGAAACCCTGCCATTCAAATAAACTGCATGCAAGAAAGTAAAACATCTTATGAAGAAGCATGGCAGCAGTTGGAGGGCTGTTATGCAACACCAGGCCAAATTAAATTCTCCATAATAAAATCCCTTTTAACTAAATCCATAATAACCAAAAATTTTAAATCACTTCATGACTTTCAAGCAGATATGCACTCTACCATAAATTTAATGCAAACTCAAAAATTAGAATTAGAAGATATACTCTTGTATGTATATTATAATAAACTAACTCAAGAAACTCAGGAATTTTTAAGAACTTGTGGGTTTAAACTCTATGACCCCTTTAATAATTTTAAAGAAGCAATTGCTGAAGCTACCAAAACCTTAGCTAATGTTAATTTTGATCTGGAACAAAGTGAGTTAACTACCTTGATACCTAAACAAAAAAGAAACTTCTCTCCAGAACCAGCCAGAAAACCATGGTATTCTGGCCAAACTACAGCTGCTCTGGCGGTTTCTACCCAAAGACAATCCTCAAGAAGAGCTCAATATACTGACCAGAGAGAACCTTACTGCAAATTGTGTAAGAAAAACTCTCACAGAATCTCAAAATGTGATTCTTTCCCTGAAAGTTGGGATAAACTGAAAAAACTTGCTAAATTAAATTATTGTACTAAATGTACCTCATCTAAACACCAAGCCAAAGAATGCCCCATTTCTTTACAACCCTGTTCATTTTGTAGGTTTTCTAACCATTTATCCTTCCTTTGTACCAAACAAAAAGGAAAACCAGAGGAAGATAAGAAAACCAAAACCAGTACGGAAGTAGCTACCCAAAAAGAAAACTCCAAACAAGGGAAACAAGTTACTAACTTATTAAGTTTAAAAAACACTGATCAAGAAGTAGCATTAATCCCTTCCATGCAAATGAGAATAAGAAACTCAGAAAAATCAATTAAATGCAGAGCACTTTTGGATAATTGTAGTCAAGCCAGCTACATTACCAAGGAACTCGTGAAAAAATTAAATCTTCCAACTAAACACTACGAGGAATCCATAACCATAACAGGATTTATAGCCGACAAGAAACAACCAAATTATGAAGTAGCTATAATTAAATTGGAGGATTCTAGAAACCCTGGAAACTACCAAGAAATAGAAGCTATCATAATTGATGATATTAATATTAAATATGAAGTTCCAGGATTACTGAAACTTCAAACTTATTTAAAATCATTAAATTATCAGCTTGCAGATCACTTTGAAGCTGATGAAGTGGCTGACTTCATGTTAATTTTTGGGGCTGCAACCCACAAACTTTTTGCCCTCAGCAGTCATCAGATTCATACTGCCTCTTGTTATAAATCTCCCTATGGAATACTTTTATTGGGTTTCCCTTCAGATTACTACCCTGAAAAAGAAAAAGAACCAATAAGAGATCAGATCAGCTTCTGTATTACCAACCCGCTACCTACTAGTACAACTTCTAATGAAGATCTAAAAAAAATTGAACACCAGATTGCACAATTTAGCAAACTAGAAAACTTGGGTATTTCTGGGGATGAACCACTTTCAAACAAAGAAAAAGATCTGATTGCAAACTTTGAAAAGGAAGTTAAAATAGAAGATGAAAGATTGTCTGTTAAGGTACCATGGAATGACCAAAAAGATAAAATTTCACCAAACTTTAACTATGCTATTAGCAGGTTAAAGTCCACTTGCAAAAAATTAAAAAAAGATAACTTAATGCAACCTTATTCAGACATCCTTGAACAACAATTCCAGGAAGGAATAATAGAAGAAGTACCTCTAACAGAACACTTAAGACAAGCAGGAAATTTTTTACCTCATTTTCCCGTAGTTCGCCCTGGGGTACAAACAACTAAAGTTAGGATTGTAGTAGATCCCTCGGGTAAAAGCAAACCAGAAGAAATAACCGTAAATGATGCTACTGAGGACTGCCCTTCACTCCTACCTCACTTAGCAAAATTGTGCATTAAATTAAGGCATGGTAAATATTTGATGATTGGGGACATTCAAAAAGCATATTTACAACTTAAATATCAAACAGAATTTGACTGCAATGCCCACAAAATTCTGTGGGTAAAGAATACCCAATTGGCTCCAAATGACAACAACCTGATCTGCTATAAATATAGAAGAGTTACCTTTGGCAACAAAAGCAGTCCATTTTTACTACAACAATCTCTACAACACATTTTAATGAACAACAAAACCAAGTGGCAGACTACCTAGCTAACCGCTTTTACATGGACAATGCTTTAATTAATGCCAACAATCTCTCAGAACTCAAAGACCTTTACAATTATAGTGTAAACACTTTAATTGAATATAATTTGAAGCTATATGAATGGGCCTCTAATCACTCAGAACTTCAAGGACTATTTGAAAAACATGACATAGCCTCCTCCGAAGATAAAGAAAATGTAAAACTATTAGGATATGGTTGGAACACAAGTGCTGATACACTCCATCTAAAAACGGTAAACTTGAACTCAGAAGCCAAAACTAAAAGAGAAATACTAAGTTCTGTGCAATCATTGTTTGATCCAATTGGATTTGTTGCACCCTTAGTGTTTAAATTAAAACTCTTCATGCAGAAAGTAACAGCTACCAAAAAAAATTGGGATGAATATCTAGAACTGGAAATGCTGCGTGAATGGAAAAAACTTTGTAAAGAAATAAACAAAGTGGAATTTCTGAATTTTCCTAGACAAGCTTTTGAAAATCCCAAACCTCTCATGGAAAATCTTCAACTCCACATCTTTTGTGATGCCAGCCAAGAAGGTTATGCAGTAAGTTGCTATCTAGTTGGAAATGGAAAATCCGAACTAATTTACGCTAAATCAAGAGTCAATCCCAAATCAAAAAATTGGACCATTTGTAACTTGGAATTAATGGCAATCTGCCTAGGAACCAAAGTCCTAGAATACCTTAAAGAAACCTACCTAGAAGAAAACTCAGAAAACCAAAAGTTCTTCAAAACAATAATTTGGACAGACTCACAAGTGGCTTTAAATTGGACTGCTCAAAAATCTCTAAAAATGAAATCAATCTTTGTAAAAAACAGAGTGAAAGACATTCAGGAAGCAACAAGAAACTTAAACCATCACCTGGAATTCAGACATGTAGCAGGAGAAGACAACCCAGCAGACCTACTCACCAGACCAATATCTTTCAAGAAATTTCAAAAACTTCTTCACTTTTACCAACATGGTCCCACATTTTTGAGAAATGAAATTGAATGGCCCACCAACTTAATTTTTAACCCCCACCAAGAAACCTTACAGACAACAATAAATGTGTGTCAAACAACTTGTAAAGAAATAAATGAAAAAACTCCCTTGTTAAATATGGAAAGATTCTCTAACAGGAAAAAACTGGTCAGAATCACTGCCTATGTTCTACGGTTCATAGAAAACTTAAAGTACTTCCGCACTCACAAATATAACCCCAAATGTAACCTGACAATGGAAGAACAAATTGCTGTCTTGGAGAAAAATCATACAGCTTACAAAACTAAGGCCACAAATTACTGGCTAAAATTAGTCCAGCAACAACATTTCTCAAAAGAAAAAGAAATAATCCACAAACTAAATAAAGGAGAAAAAGTTGAGGACCTAACAAAGCTGCAAAAGAATCTAAAACTCTTCATTGACAAAGAAGGGTTAGTCAGAACAATGGGGAGATATAAATATGCAACTAACCTTAACTATTCTGCTAGGTATCCTGTACTACTGCCCGAAAATTCTCATTTAACAACGTTAATTGTAACTGAATGTCATGCAAAAGCCAGTCATGCAACCTTAGCTACCACATGCAATTTCCTCAGACAGGAATTCTGGATCCCCAAAATAAGGCAAGTAGTTAAAAAGGTTCTGAAACAATGTCTGTTTTGCCAAAAATACTTTGCCATGGCTTATGAAGTGCCTACTACTGGACCCTTAGTAACGGAACGTTTAAGCTATGAAAAACCCTTTGAAAAAACTGCCCTTGACTATGTTGGTCCAATTTCTGTCCAGGATGAGAATAACCAATTCATGAAAGTCTACTTATTATTGTTCACTTGCTGCGCCACCAGATTCACCAGCCTTCACATCTGCACTGACCTTTCTGCTAAAACCTTTTTAAGAGAACTCTACCATTTGTCCTTAAACTACTCCCTTCCAAAGGTTTTGATTTCAGACAATCAATCCACCTTCAAAAGATCTGAAGATTACCTTAAACATTGGTTCCAAAATGTTCTTGTGTCTCAGTACCTCTCTGATCATGGTATCCAGTGGAAATTTACAGCAGCCTATTCACCCAGAACCTTAGGAATAGCTGAAAGAATGGTGGGTTTAGTCAAAAGAGCCCTCTATACCTCCCTAAAAGGAAGAAAAATCCCGTTAACTGAACTAAAAACAATTGTTCTTGAAATAATGAACACAATTAATTCAAGACCACTCACTTATGTTAATTCAAATGAAGATCCTTCCTCTGATCTACTAACTCCTTTCAAGTTGCTTTTTGGGTATGACAATACCAAATTCAACTTTTTAACCACTAATGATACCCAAGAAGCTGTTAATGAAGACGATCAGGTGGATGCTGATTATATGACAACAACAGAGGACAAAGAAAGAAAGAAAATACTGGATTACTTTCATAAGGGAGCTAAACAATCTCAAGAAATCAAGAAAAGATGGCGATACGAATATTTGAGTAGTTTGAGGGAAAAAGAATACCAACAACACAAACAACCAGTAAGTAAAGAACCTAAAGTAGGAGAACTATGTCTCTTAGATGAAAATTCTATGAATCCCAAATACTTCTGGAAGATTGCTGTAATTGAAACATTACACCCAGATGAAGATGGCATAATCAGGCATGTAACTGTAAAAACACCCAATGGTCATCTCTCCAGAAGACACATATATCGGTTATACCCACTGGAAATAACTGATAAGCCGAATATTGACCTGGAAGAACTGGAAAATTCTTCCACAGAACAGGAACTGTAGATTCTCCTGACACTACTACTGCCGCTACTCAACCCCGACCACAAAGACAAGCTGCAGTTAGATTTCGGGAAGAACTGCAAAGGAAAATACAGAGTGGATCTTTGTGAAGACCACAAATAGAAAATTGTAAATAATTGTAAATAGCTATAACTTAGGACCAACGTTCTACAGAAAAGACGCTTTCATCTTCATATTTCACCTAAAAGGAACTTTTCTGAAGAGCATGTCATTTTCATTCAAAAAAAAAAATAAATAAATAAAATTTCCCAAGAATACAATTCTGGGTAAATTTTTCCCCTTGGGGGGAATGTTGAAAAAAGTGGTTAGAAATAACCGCATATATTTCCAAAAAATATAAACAAAATAAATAAAAATAAAAACCCTCGTTTCTAACCAACTAGTGAAGTTGGGTTTCCCTAATTAACCAAAAGAAGGAAAAAAAAAAGTTTCTGGGACAAAGAAAAACGGAGCTTTGCCCAGTCTTGAAAATTTTTGACCGCATGAAGCGGGCCCTTTTTTCTCAAAAAAATTAAAATGCTCGTGGTTACCCAAACCGGGAAACTGAGTCAACCTTCAAACCTAACAACCTTTAATTAAATCGTATCCTTAATTAATAACCACTGCAATTAATCAAAACCCATGTTTAACTAAATAGAGGCCGATCAGAACTAGGTGCAAGTAAGTTAAAGAAAATAACTAAGGTAAGAGAAAAACTAGGTACCTAGACGAAACTCGAACCGGGCTACAACGGCCCTAACTCAATAATTAAATGGCTGTTATAGCCCCTATTAAAACCTAAAGGCAATATAGCCCTAACTTAACTTAAATAAAACCTTCTAAACCTTAAACCTTTAAAACCAAAAACTTAAGGGCAATCCAGCCCTAGCCTAACTTAACCTGCAAAACCTAGGTCTGGGAAATAGCCCCTACAAATAAATAACCTAGCAGTGTGTTAAACAATAACCTAAAACTTAACAACGAAAATTAAAAAAACCTGGAAACTAAATGAAACTTATGAATCAGTTAGAAACTGAAAGGGTAACGTTCAACTGGCAACTTCATTTTTGGTAAGTCTAAATTAATTTTGATGAATTTAGCTTCACCATAGTTAGTAATCTGGCTGCTGACCAAATTTAACCTGAAAACCACTGCAACCTACAGTGAAAAAGTCTGTAGCTGTGTTGACAGTGTCTAAATAGGCCATTATTATTTCTATAATTACCGAGTCTATTTAAAGTAAACTTAACCTTAATACTACACCTAAATAAAATAATCTCTCTCCTAAATAATAAAAATTTTTCAATACTACTGAAGCAACGCGAAATATTCAGGACGTTTATGGCAACGATATTCTGCATGTGAGGAAATTTCAAAGATGGTTTCAAAAGTTTAGGAATGGTGACTGCTGTTTGGCAGATGCAGCACGCTCTGGACGCCCTGCTGAGTTTGATGATGACCTGCTGTTAGCAGCACTTGAAGAAGACTGTTTAACAACTGTCGGAGAATTGGCCCAGAAACTCAATTCATCCCCGTCCACCATCCATCGACATTTTCAACAACTCGGGAAAGTGCCTAAGTTAGGAAAATGAGTGCCACGTGAATTGTCGGTTGACAATCTGAGGGTGCGGGTAAACATTAGCACAGCTCTTCATTCCCGTGAACTCCAAGATCCGTTTTTGCACCGTTTAGTGACTGGTGATGAAAAGTGGATACTGTACCAGAATGTTAAACGCCGTCGACAGTGGGTTTGTGCCGGAGAACCAGCGACACCACAGCCAAAACCAAATCTTCACTCGGAAGGTGTTGCTTAGTGTTTGGTGGGATAAAGGTGGTGTAATACACTTTGAAACCTTACCACACAACCAAACAATCACCGCTCAAGTCTGCTGTCAACAACTGGATCGATTGAACACTGCACTAAAAGAAAAGAGACCTACTTTGGTTAATCGGAAAGGAATCGTGTTCCACCACGACAACGCACGTCCTCATACCGCTCGGATCACTTCTGCAAAAATTGAGGAGCTTGGGTGGGAAAAACTTCCACATCCTCCATATTCTCGAGACCTTGCGCCTTCAGATTATCATCTCTTCAGGAGTCTGCAAACCTATCTTGACGAGAAACAGTATACTTCTTTAAATGACCTACACACCAGTCTTTGTACGTTTTTTGCCTCAAAACCGCCTGAATTTTATAAACATGGCATTGAAAAGCTTGTAGGACGTTGGCAGAGTGTCATTGATTCCGATGGAAAATATATACTAGATTAAAAAGTTTCAGTTGTTTTTTTTTTTTTTGTCCTTCAAATTCCGATCTAAAAAACGACATTTCTTATGGGATGACCTGATATTTACTCTTTTTTGAGTATGAAAACTTTCATATTTATTTCTGTATGGATAATGTGCACAAATGAATATGGTAGTTAAGTCTGAGTTACAGAAATATTCTAATATAAAAGCAAAATTGCCACATAATTTCAGGAAATTCAGTTACACTTCCTGTGACAAATTTGAATAAGACTAAATCCAAACTAAAGATAATGTAGACAGTCCATCAAGTTTATATTAATTATATATTTAAGTGTAACTATTTCGAATGTGTTTAAGACCTTATCTGTCTTATCTTTAAACATATTATATATGGAAGTATTGTTGACTTCTTCAGGCGGCAATTATTCTATGTTTACTATTTTGCCTAAATGAAGTTACCTCAAATACTTGTTCTCTATTTTTTTGTTAATTTAAATAATTTTAATTAAAATAATAATTATGAGTAAATAGTACTTTGATAGATATGGTTAAAGATAAGCAAGACAAGGTCTTAAATACATTCGGAATAATTAATTAATTAAACTTAAATATACTGTATATTTATCAAAAACTTGATGAATCTGGGCATTAGATGCCCCAAAGCACTTGTTTCAGTCTATTTGCATAAGATATGAATTTTTAATTTATTCCAGACCTTTCTAGGACACTGTGTATATATATATATATATATTTTTTTTTATTGGGGTTGTTTAACCTCCCTCGCAACATCTAAGGTCATATGACGGAGGGAATCTACAGCCTTACGTGGGATCCCAACCACGGGTCGCTACATAATCTGGGCGCGGAGGACGGTCTCCCATCCAACTACTACTCAGACCCAATGTCACTTAACTTCGCTGATCTCCGGGAAGCGGTGTTATGACATTGGCCACGACGTAACCCATATATATATATATATATATATACACCTTGTTGTTAACCTTGTTGCTGTTTCGTGCGTTGGTCTCTCTTCTCACGGAGGTCAAGCTGGTGGCCCCGCCTCTAGGTCTGGCTTGGTGGAGGAGCGAGTTGCTTTCTTGCGCTCTCCACCATACATAGCCAGGTACATCCAGTTCATCTGGTACCATCCTGAGCCAGGCATCTAGTCTTCGCTTGAAGACTTCAACTTTGACCCCTGTAACGTTCCTGAGGTCCTTTGGAAGCTGGTTAAAAAGTCTTGGCCCCCTGACAACCAAACTATTTTCCTTCAGTGTTGAGGAGGTCCCTTGTCGGGCCTTTAATTTGGGAACACTACATATTCTGCCTTTCTTATTTTCCAGTGTTGTTTGAATAGTAATTGCGTTTAGTTTGAGGTTTGGTACCAGTTTTTCGATCATTTTCCATATGTACATTATGGTGTACCTCTCTCTTCTTTCCAGGGAGTACAAATTTAGTTTACGTAGTCTTTCCCAGAAGTTGAGTTCTTTGCAGCCATCAATATTTGCTGTGAAATGTCTCTGCGTTTCTTCTCGTTTATTAGTTTCTTCCTTTTTATATGGGGACGTCAAAACTGAGCAGTATTCAAGTTTTGGTATAATCAGTGTTTTTAGCAGGGGAATCATTACTGTCCTGTCCCTTCTTTTGAACGTTCTTAGTACCTGTCCCGCGACTCTTTTTGCTTTATTTATCGCTATCTGATTTTGTGTTTCGAATTTCGCATCATCTGTTATTATTACCCCCAGATTGATCGCTTTCGTGCTTCTCTGAATTTCCTGTCTATCTGGAGCATACATAATATGCAGTCTAAGTTCCTCTTTTCTACCATATCTCAAGCGCTGAAATTTCTCGGTGTTAAATGACAGGTTATTGTTTTCTGACCATTTATATATTTGTTGGTGTCCCTCTGCAAGACCTCCACTTCATTTACATTGCCGATTTTTCTGCTGCTTTGTATCGTCTGCGAAAGATGTTACTATAATTGCTGTTTACTCCGCTGTCTATGTCTGTTAGCATGATAATAAACAGGAGTGGGGCCAGTACTGTCTCTTGTGGTACTGAGCTGCGTACTTCTGATTCTGATAATGATATGCCTTGAATTTTGACGACCTGTAGACGTTCTCTGAGGAAGTTGTAGATCCTTTTTCCTACTTTGCCTGTTATTCCCATATACTTCATTTTATGTGCTATTATACCGTGATCACATTTGTCGAAAGCTTTAGCAAAATCTGTGTATATGACATCGTAGTTGTCATTGCCTTCCAGTGCATCGAGATATTGTTGGAGTGTTCTATTAGTTGTGATAGGCATGATCTACCTGATCGGAATCCGTGCTGATTTTCGTTGAATCTTTCCAGTTTCTCCAAGAAATAATAAATTTTCTCTTCTAACTATTCTTTCAAATACTTTGGTGAGGTGGGACGTCAATGACATTGGTCTATATTTCTTTGCTTGAGATCTATCCCCTCCTTTATATACAGGGACAATGTTTGTTCTTTTCAAGATGCTCGGTATTTCCCCAATGTCTAGGGATCTTCTTCATATCCAGTACAAAGGTGTAGCTATTTCATTTTTACAGTTTTTAATCAATAATGCGTTCCAATTGTCCGGACCTGCAGCTGAATGTGGTTTCATTTGTCCTATAGCTCTCGCTACATCTTCTGGGGTAAAATCAAAGTCTGTTATACACACTCCTTGCAATTTCTCTTCAAAGAACGCAGCTATGTCAGGTATCGCTTTGTCACTTTTTGGGGTACTGAAAACTGATTCATACTGGGCTCTCAATGTTTCAGACATTTCTTTTGGATCATCGATTAGTTCATTATTTCTCTTCCTTAAGGGCCCAGTAGCGGCGTGCGTTTTTGTTTTCCTTTTCGCATAGCTATAGAAGTATTTTGGAGTTTCCTTTATTGCTTCTACCGCCTTTTCCTTTTCCCTCTCTGTATGGTCCTTAATCAGGGCTTGTATTTCTTTATCGACACCCTCCAGTTTTTCTTGTATTACTTTCCTGGCATTATCTCCGCAGTTGCTAACTTCTCTCTCTCTCTCTCTCTCTCTCTCTCTCTCTCTCTCTCTCTCTCTCTCTCTCTCTGCAGGATGCTCCTGGCAGAGGGGTACTCTACAGCCAGACACAATAAGATTTGCAAATATATCCACTGGAAGATCATGATAGCATTAGAATTAGAATGTAATAAAAATGTATGGGACCACACACCTGCACCAATCACTGGAAACAACCATTATCCTATATACTATGACACAATAATTCCAACAGCCACTTTTATGGACAATTCTGCAGGGGGGGTATAAAGGTTATGCACATTCCTTCTGGGTGTTGTAAACTTTATACTTGGGGTGTGACAGCCCTCCGGTCCCGAGTCGTGGGATTCTAGAGAAACTGGCTGCCAGTTCCTTTAGGTTCTCTCTCTTTCGGGAGGGCGGGTGAAGTCTGTTGTATAATCCTGTCCCGTGGGTTACTAGGACCCCATCCCATCCCTACTCTGTCCTTTTAGCTTAAGATAAGGATGTTCTCCTCTGACTGCCAAAAAAAAAAAACCTTTTCTTTTAGTGTTAAGTCTTTTGCTCTTCTTTACTATTAGGACCCTACTGCCCTCATGCGTGGGAAGAGAGGCTTTGGAACCTCTATAAATAACACCATTTAACGCTCGTAGGTTGTGAGAGACTGGGATGGAGGGGTCCCAGGCGTAGGGGCGTGATGAATGGAGTGTGGCTAGTGCCCCGTTAAGCCCATTCCTAACGCGTAATGGTCTGACCAGCCCCCTGCGACCGTTCTTTGGTGACCAATTGATGGTGCTTGGCTGTACTGCTCTTAGGTGAGAGAGCTTTACTGCCCAGCTGGCTGCCAGGCCAGCGTAAACTCTCGGGCGCAGCCTCTGGGTCTGGTGGGATATCCCTTGAACACTGGATTCTAAGAGTCTGGCCGCTTGTGATTGACTAGTAAGACTTAGTAAGGGGCTGCATCTCGCTGTCGCTCCTGGCGGGAAATCCGTGATGCCTGCGTCGCGAGTGTTTGTCAGTTGGTAGCTGCGACACGTTTCGGACTGTCCGTCCCTGGGAAGACCCTTGGTGCAGCAGCAGCGAGAGGTGTAGTCTTCTGGATGGGATGAACGTCACTTGCAAATAGGTGGATGCGTCTATGCGCGGGAAGAATTCACCTCCCTCCTTTTTTATACACTGGTCACAACGTTTTTGATAGTTTTCATTGCTAGAACACTTTATCTTATTCAGTGTATTCAGAGTTCGAAAAAAAAAAAGTTACAATGACTGGACCGCAGAAACTGAAGGCTGAATGTGCGAGGTGTGAAGTAAACCAGTGGGTGACGAACTTCAAAGAAGCCTGCTTCGAGAAGACCACTCCAGCATGTGCCGCTTTTGCGAACTCATGCGGTCTTACGAGAAGCTAGAGGAGAGGGTCCGGCGGCTCGAGTCGTCCAGACCGGCTGTTGGAGGTGCGGCGGTCACTGACGGGGCCGCGCCCTCCACCCCGGAGCTCATTGATAGGATAGCTGCCATGGAAAGGCGGTCCAGCGATGGACTGAACAGAGCTCGGGACCGCGGAGAAAGGGTAGGGGTGCAACCGGGGTCCAGGGTACAAAATCAGTGTTAGGAATCGCCAGCGACCCACGTGGAATGCACGAAACCGTGGCGCAAGGTGGAAGGCGTAAAGAAGGGGCCGATAGAGAAGGGTGGGAAGGGGCCGATAAAGAAAAAGGGTGGGAAGGGGCCTACTAATGGCCCAAAGAAACCGAAGGATGTAGCTGCAGGTCGGGGTGGGTCGGTGGTGTAAGTGCGTCTATGGGTGGCGACGGGTATCGAAAGGTCTCGGGCAAGAAGGCTGCGAAGCCGAAGCCTGAGACCCCAGTTGCCCCTGTCAGGACTTCCACCCACTTTAGTCTCCTGTGCTCGAAGGAGGAAGACACCGTTTTGATTGGGGACTCGCAGATCAGGAGCCAGGAGAAGTACTTTGCTTCTGCAAACCGGGACGGGAGGAAGGTAAGATGCTTACCTGGGCGAGGAACGGCGCACTTAAGGAAGGAGGTAGAGAAGCTGCGCGTGGCTAATCGGAGGACTGCGATCGTTGTCCACGCTGATGGTAACGTACTGCTCCTCAAAGGCGGTAGGGTAGGTCTTACAGAAGGGATCATCACCGGAATCATGTCTCTTGCGGATGATCTAAAACTGAAGACAGACAGGGGAATGTTGATGGGTATTTTACCGCGGATGAATGACACTGACCACGCGCTCAGTAAGGTCATTGGCATCAACGAGAGGGTGCAAGACTTGTGCGACCCGTTCGACGCATTTTCGGGTAGGTGGGATCTTTACCAGAGGGATGGTGTCCACCTCAATGACAAGGGTAAAGGTGTGCTAGGCGCGCTGCTCGACCGGCACCTATACAGAATGGTGAGGTCGAGCTCGGGGAGAGATGACGGGCTCCCACCAGGGAGAGATGATGTTGAGCCGGTGGCGGACGTACCTTCAACTGAAGGGTGCGTCCAGGTACAGGTGGGTGACCCTCCTTCCACGTTGGAGGGGGCTCAGGCTCCTTCGGAAGTTGCCCCCTCGTTGGTGAGGGGCTCTTCACTCCAGACAGCCCTGGCTGTTCGGGAAACGGGTCGTGCTAGGGGGCGGTCAGAATAGGGAAGGCTCCCTCCGTGCAATGCTTTTTAATGCTAGGTCGATTAGGAATAAGTTTTGCGAGCTACAGGCGCTCTTAGCATCAGAATACCAGGATATCGTTGCTATCACCGATCCTGAATTCATACTGACCGTAGGGACTACGATGGGGAGTTCGAGATTCCCGGGTATAGAATGTTTCACAAAGACCGCACTCGGGGAGGGGGGAGGGGTACTAATATACGTGAGGGACACGTTAAGTCCGGTTGACTGCCAGTTCCGATCGGAACGGGAGCTGCTTGGCGTCGATCTGGACGTGGGAGGGACGAACTAGAGGTTAATCTTGATGTACAGACCTCCGCATCTCCTCCTCGAGGAGGATACAGCCCTGTACACCGAACTCCGTAGCCTGCTAGGGGATAAGGTGTGTGTGGTTTTAGGGGACTTCAAATGTCGCGACATAAAGTGGGAAGACAGGACTGCTGATGCTGAAGGGAGGAGGCTAGTTGACTTTGCTGATGAGAACTTCCTCACTCAGTGGGTCAATGAGCCTACACGAGGCGAAAGCGTTCTAGACTTACCTTACCTTAAATTTACCTTAAAGCGCTTCTGCCTCAAGGGTGCGCTGCTCCCACGAAGTCCGCTCAGCGCCTCCTGAGGCGGAGCCACGACGGGGTCGCCACCCTTCTTTTCTCTTGCTCCTGCCATACGATTTGGTCCCCTATTGAATTTGTGGGTGCTGGTCTGGCAGAGGAATACCCTGGCACTGTGGGTTGGTCGGGTATGTTAGCTAAAAACATGTCCAAGTGGTTTTTAAATGTATCTACTGGGACTGCACTTATAGCTCTAAGGTACTGAGGCAAGGAGTTAAACAGGCGAGAACCCTGCCTAGGGATACTATTATATTGAAGGGTTTGAATCCTTCTCAGACTGTTTGGTGGGAGGTGATATTTTTGACACATTCTGCCAGTTCTTGTTAAGGTGGGCACAATTGGTTCAGTATTGGGAGCAACTAAAAGCCCTTCTAGAATTTTCCAGGTGTAGATTAGGATGTATCTCTCAAACCTTCTCTCTATGGAATAAAGGTTGAGGCCTCTAAGCCTATCCCAGTAGTTTAATTTGTTTTTACTCACCTGTTGCCCATCAGGTTGTTTAATATACGAGGTAAAGGTTCTTTGTAGGCCCTCAATTTTTTGCAATTCATTCTGTTTGTGGGGAAACCATAATTGAGAGCAGTAGTCAATGCGTGGAAGGACAAGTGATTTCCACAGCATGGTCATACTGTCCCTAGTTCTGAATGTCCTCAGTATATATCCTATTAGTTGTTTGCATGATGAGGTTACTTTGTCAATGTGCCTGTTGAATGTTGCATCTTCAGATAATATAATCCCTAGATCCCTGACATGATCAGTTTGTGCAATATCTTTTCCTGTGGGTCCAGTGTAGTTGAATTGTTCTTTCAGGTATTTATTTGGTCCATACTTAATTAGTTCAAATTTGTCTTCATTGAAGGCCATATTGTTTGCATCTGCCCATGCATATATAGTTTGTAGATCTTTTTGTAGCTCTACACAGTCTTCTTTTTCTGTAATTGGTCTTAGTATTCTGGTATCATCTGCGAATGACAGGAGAGAGCTTCCTAGGTTACAGTTTATATTGTTTAGCATTATAATGAATAGAATTGGTCCTAGTACTGTGCCTTGCGGCACTCCACTAATCACTTCTTTTTCTATAGATCTTGCTCCATTTACAGTTGTTATTTGTTTTCTGTCAGAGAGAAAGGCATGGATCCATTTTCCTACTTTTCCACAAATACCAAGTTCTTTTAGTTTATGGAATAATATACCATGGTCAACCTTGTCAAAAGCTTTTGCAAAGTCTAGATAGATGACATCAACATTGTGGTTTTCTCCCAAGTATTGTAGGATTGTATTGCAATGGTCTATAAGTTCAGTAAGGCAGGATCTCTTGTGTCTGAAGCCATGTTGAAAGTCTTCTAAGAGATGTTCATTTTCTATAAAACTGACAATGTGCCTTTTCAGGACTTTCTCAAATATTTTAATAATATGGGAAGTCAAAGATATGGGTCTATAGTTCTTGGCTTCCTTTCTTTTGCCTCCTTTGTAGATTGGGGTAATATTTGCTTGTTTCATGATTGGTGGTATTCTACTGGTGTCTAGTGAGGATCTCCACAGGATTTTCAAAGGCAGAGATAAAGTATGTTTGCATTCCTTAAGAATCTTGGCTCCAATTCCATCTGGACCAGGGGCTGAACTCCCCGGTAGCTCTGTTATTGCCTGTTGTATATCTCTAGTGGTTATTTGTATATCTTCCAATAATGGTCTGTCTTGGTCATTTTCTTCTCTATCAAAAAATGCTGTAGTTTTTATTTTCTTTGCTACTACAGGGGTACTCCAGCTTAAAGCATATTGAGATTGTAAAATGTTTGCCATTTCCTGTGTATTAGATGTGAGAGTTAGTCCATCTTTAGCAAGCAATGGGCCAATGCTCGTTTTGATAACTGCTTTGCGTTTAGCATAGCTAAAGAAGAATTTGCTATTTTCCTTTATAGTGCCAATAGCTTTGTGTTCATTATCAATATTCTCTCTTATGGTTGACTCCTTTATTTTAAGTTCTAACATCAGTATCTGATTCCGGATGTTACTATGTCTTGTATCACTTAATTGCTTTGTCAGTTGTTTAGATAGCTTTGTTCTCTTTCTCATAAGTGTCCTTCTGTATCTGTGCTCTTTTGTCCGGTGCTTCTGTGCACTATCGTTTTTCTTTGGTGTGTGTTTGTATAATGCTGATGACAGCAGGTATTGTATTCTACTCCAGCATTCTTCTGGCTTTAGGTTTTCTAATTCATCTTCCCAGTTTATTTCTCCCAGACAGTTATTTATTGATGTCCAGTCTGACTTGTGCAGGTTTAGGTCAGAGTATGGCAAGTTCGTTTGGCATGGGTCTTGCTTACATTTGTGGAGGGACAAGTTTGTGAATATGTGCATGACATTGTGGTCGGAGTGTATAGTTGGTGTTATAACAATGTGGTCAATTGTAGTTGCATTATTTGTCAGCACTAAATCTAGGATATTATTTTTTCTAGTTGGGCAGTGGACATGTACTAGGAGCAGTTTTTCCATAAACTCATTCAGGTGTTTTGATTTGGACCTTTTTGTCCCTGATTTCATACCACCATATTGGTTCCAGGTGCAATTTGGGAGATTAAAGTCTCCTGTAATGATTAAGTCTCTTGTTGAGTCTACAATAGCTGGGCATTGCCTGATTTTTTCCAGAACTTCAGTGAGCTCTAGATGGGAGCTATCTGGGGGGCTATAGATATTCACTAGTATTATGTCTTCTTTATTTATGCTGAGCATGATGATTAGGAGTTCACAGGCTCCATTTGAGTATGCCATGAGCAGTTCACTTTGAATGTTTTCAGGGATGTACATCAGGACACCACCATTTAGACGGTCTTCTCTGTCACATCTATGGGTGGTGTACCCTTTGATTGCAATTTCACTACTCATGATCATGGGGTTCAGGTGTGTTTCTGTGAGGGCTATAACTGTGCTAGTAGTGTTTCCACTAGGCTCTTTAGGTAAGGTACTTTGGTATGGTTTGAGTTTGGGTAAAGGCCCTGGATGTTTAAGTAAATTATTGATACATTTGTGGAGCCATTTGTTTCATCTCCCACATATAGGGCATTTGAAGGGTTCCTGCTGGGGTTCTCGTTTGCTTTTGTATGAGGAGCCCAAGTGAGCTTTGAATGTCTTGTATTTGTTTTATGAGGTGGTAAAACCCCAATGGGGTTTCATGGTTGCTTGCTGTACTATTTTCACCAGTGGGCTTACCTGGACCCGCTACATCAGCATAAGATCTGGGTGCAGGAATGGTATTTGGTCTTGGGTTTTCTTGCACCCCTTGGGCCAAATAGTGCTGAGGGATAGTAGGCTCACTATCCTGGTATTCTCTCCGTTGAGTTTGATGTGGTTGGAATCGGATTGTTCCCTTCAGGTGGGCCAGATTGCAGTTCTCTTTAAAACAACTTCTTTCCCACCATGAGCTCTGGCAAATTTGGGGATGAAAATAGGGACATCTTGCATTGGATCTACATCCAGAAATGCCATTCCCATCGTGTATAAATTTTTTGCAGAGTGGTGGGTGAGCAAATGGGCATTCTCTTCCCTTAAGTCCATATTTACACAAGCCCCTCCTGTAATACTTGCATACTGGCTTCTTGTTTTCACTTTTGGCTTTTTGGTGACTATGTACAGTGGGGTTGTTCACTTTGTTGAAGGTCTTAATGTCTATTTCCTGTTCTTGTTTTTTTTTGTCTCTTTTGGTGCCCTTTTTGCTTGCAGTGTCCCTCTCTCTAGGGTCTCATCCTGAGGGTTTCTCACTTTTTCAGCAAGCTCTGCATTTGCAATGATAATTTCCTCCTCCTGTAACTCACCTGCCACTTCTACTTCAAGCTCTTCAAATTGTCTGTCATAGTCATCGCAAATTTGACGAGCACATTTAAAGCATGAGAATTTCCTTTTTGAATTTTGAAGGATGAGTAGGAAATAAATAGGTAGTTCACTACATTTGTAGTGTATCCATAGTCTGCATTCATCACATTTTAATGCATGTAGGCTGCAGTCTAATGCACATTTTATGCATGGGTTTCTGTTTTTGTTTCCTTCCTCTGCCATGTTGACTTGCAACTGGTTTTAGTGTGGAGAACAGTCACCAGTGAGTTTTTTTTTGTAGATATTCGTAGATATTAAAATATTTGCAAGGTTTAAGTTTATTGTTTATTATTTATTATTTACTTTTATAAATTATTATTTATTTATTATTATTTATTATTATTTATTATTTACTTTTATTATTTATTATTTATTATTTATTATTTATTATTTGCTTGTATAATGTTTGTATTTGTAATTTTTTGTAAATATATTTTGCTTTGTAATTTCTTTGTAATTTCTTTGCAAATTTTTTGCAAAGTTTTTGTAATTTCTTTGTTAATAAGCTTTGTTTATTAAGTTAATAATAAAAGTTAACTTAGTATTCACGACCGAAGACAACCTCGTCACTGGCCTCACCGTTGACGAATCGTTGGGCGGGAGTGATCACGGTCTGATTAGGTTCCGTGTCTGCGTCCCTCGGGTGAAGCGTAGTAACTCGAGAAGCAGTAGCTCGAGCTACGGCGGGCGGACTTTGTTAGCCTCCGGGATAGCGTAGGTGAGATGGGGTTAGAGGTGGGCGGCGATGTTGAGGGAGTGTGGAGTGCATTCCGGGACGAGTTTATGGTGCTGCAGTCTGCTGCCATACCCTCAAAACCGGTCACCCCTGCTTCAACGCAGCCTAAGTGGTTCAGTCGTGACATCGCTTCGGCTATCCGAAATAGGAAAGTAGCGTATAGGAGGGCGAAGGCCAATCGTTCCATGAGAACACTGAGGCGTATGTCCGCCTGTGTAGGGAAGTGAAGGCGAAGGTTAGGCTAGCGAAACGTAACGAAGAACTACGGATGGCAAGCCTCTGCAAGGGGAACCCTAAGAAGTTCTTCAGTTATGTTAATAGTAGAAAGCCCATTAGAAGCATGATAGGTCCAGTAAAGGACCCCAGCGGCGTTCTGCGGACCTCCGACGCGGACATCGCTAATGTGCTTAATGAGTACTTTGCGGGAGTGTTCACCAGGGAGGACATCCGCGTCATCCCCGAGCCAGGCGTCAGGCACGAAGGTGCTGGCCTGGATAGTGTTCGGTGTACCGCGATAGTCGTTGCCGATAGAATAGACAAACTGATCTCGTTTAAAGCTCCTGGACCAGACCAGTTCCTCCCCAGAGTGTTGTGGGAAGTGCGCGACCAGGTGGCTCCCCACCTGGCTACAGTCTTCAACAAATCGTTGGAGATTGGCCAGGTGCCTGGTGACTGGAGGGAAGCCAATGTGACCCCTATCTTTAAGAAAGGGGATCACGAAAGTCCAGGGAACTATCGTCCCATTAGTCTCACTTCAGTTGTAGGTAAATTATTAGAGTGGATAATAGCGGATAGGATCATTGACCATTTGGGCTCCTACAAGCTGCTTGGGGACTCCCAACATGGGTTTAGACGGCATAGGTCGTGTCTCACCAACTTGCTCGAGTTTTTCCACTTCATGTTGAGTGATTATGATAAGAGTAGGGCGATTGATATGCTTTATCTCGACTTTCAGAAAGCCTTTGATAAGGTACCTCACCGCCGGTTAATGGCCAAAGTGCGCGCGCTAGGCATTGGTGGGGAAGTAGGTAGTTGGATTGAAAACTGGCTGAAGAATAGGCGGCAGAGGGTTGTAAATAAAGGGGCTAGTTCAGGTTGGGCCTCGGTCACTAGTGGGGTTCCTCAGGGTTCCGTTTTGGGGCCACTGTTGTTTATCATTTACATAAATGATATCGACGGTGGCATCGTCAGTCGGATCGCCAAATTCGCTGATGACACAAAGCTTGGGGCCAATGTTGGGACGCCCGAGGCGATAGAGCAACTGCGTGCGGACCTACGTTGGATAGGAGAGTGGTCCGAAAAATGGCAAATGCCGTTTAACTTGTGTAAGTGCAAGGTGATGCACATTGGTTACACCAATACCAAGTCGGACTACTCACTGTTGGGAAGTAATATCGAGGCGACTGATTTGGAAAAGGACTTGGGTATGCTAATTAGCAGCGACCTTAAGTTTACGAAACAGGTAGAGGTGGAAAAGAGAGCCCAGAAGCTGTTGGGTTATATCAGGAGGCAATTTCAGTTTCGGAACAAGGAGATTGTGCTCTCACTGTACAATTCCCTGGTTCGGCCGCACCTGAAGTATGCAGTGCAGTTCTGGTCGCCCACCCTCAGGAAAGATATTGAGAGGCTGGAGCGAGTGCAGGCGAGGGCCACAAAGTTAATCCCTTCCTTTAGGCATATGGGCTACAATCGACGTTTACGCGCCGTGAACTTGTTTTCGCTGGAAACTCGGAGGCTGCGCGGTCAACTCATCGAGGTTTTCAAGTTCTTACGCGGGTTCAACGATGTCGATTTTAGAAGCATGTTTAGTTTAAATGATAACCCAACTCGCAACAATGGTTGGAAGTTGGATTTGAAACGGTTTTAGGACTAGTGTGTGTGGGAATTACTTTACCTATAAGATCTGTGACACGTGGAACAGGTTACCTTCAGAAGTTGTGAACAGTTCCTCTGTGGATCAGTTCAAGAAAAGGTTAGACCAAATCTTGCACACTATTTGAGGGTGTAGAAAATTTTCCCTGGCACCCGTTGCCATTGGTACCTCCTCGGTATGGGCCAAGGCCTTTTGAGGTACTTATTTTCCTTGTAACTCCTTGTAACTCTCTCTCTCTCTCTCTCTCTCTCTCTCTCTCTCTCTCTCCGGGCTCGCTTCCAACTGGATTGAGGATTGGTTAAAAGATAGAAAGCAGAGAGTGGTAATAAATGGAGTGGCTTCGGAGTGGGCGCCCGTCACCAGTGGTGTCCCACAGGGTTCCGTTCTGGGTCCTTTACTTTTTATCATCTATATTAACGATATAGACGTCAGGCTTCTAAGTACAATCTCCAAATTTGCAGACGATACGAAATTAGGAAGTAGTGTAGGTACTGAGGAGGGCGTAGAACGCTTCAGAGCGATCTTGACAGGTTGGGCGAATGGTCTGCTACTTGGCAGATGCCATTCAACTTGGACAAATGTAAGGTAATGCACATAGGTTATAAAAACCCGAAGACCGATTACTCTCTCTTGGGAAGGAATTTGACTGAGACTAATCTGAGAAAGACTTAGGAGTCTATATCAGCAACGATCTGAAACCGTCGAAGCACTGTGCAGAAGTCGAAAAGAGGGCCTTAAAAATATTAGGTTATATTAAAAGACAGTTCCAGTTTCGGAACAAGGAGACTGTAATGTCTCTTTATAATTCACTAGTCAGACCTCAACTGGAATACTGTGCGCAGTTTTGGTCTCCATCCCTCAGGAAGGACATAGAAAGGTTAGAAAGAGTACAAGCAAGGGCTACAAAATTGATCCCTTCAATGAGAATGCAAAGCTACCAACGGAGATTGGAGCGCCTAAATCTGTTTACCTTAGAGAAGAGAAGGTTGCGGGTTCAGCTTATTCAAGTATTCAAGATGCTCAATGGAATAGACAGGGTAGATTACAGAAACTTATTCTCACTTAATGCCAATCCGACAAGAAATAATGGGTTTAAACTGGAACTAAAAACATTTAGGACCTCTGTCTGCGGGAATTCCTTTTCCTATAAAATAGTTAATATCTGGAACCAACTTCCCTCAGAGGTTGTTTCCAGTCAAAGTGTAAATGTGTTTAAAAATAGGCTAGACAAAGTACTGAATACTCTCATAGTTTAAGACTAAAACATAACATAACTCTGCAGAAGTTCGCTTGCACGGTGTCTCTGTGAGCATGCTAAATATAGAGCTATTTATATATTCTCCACATTCCTGTAAAATTTCCTTGGCTACTTTTCCAGGGTCAAGGTATTTTCTTCAACCTTTTTCCGTACCTGCCTCTGGCAGGGAGGGAGCGGAGGGTGGGAAGAGAGCCTTCTACTTTTCTATCCAGTTTTCTACTACTGCTAGGATAGTTGAAAGAAAAATAAACTTGTTTAATAACAGGAACCTCCCAGAGTGGACCGGAAGGTCTTTGAGGCTTCCGCTTGTCCTTGTAACTCCTTGTAACTCTCTCTCTCTCTCTCTCTATTTGGATTCCTACAGTGGCGTATCAAGGGAGGGGCGAGAGGGGCGACCGCCCCGAGCGGCACTTCCCGAGGGGCGGCAAATTACTGTCAGGCGGGGCGCAGTATGCAAAATTTGGGTTTTTATGTTTTAAAATGCAACCCTCCAAAAAATTATATCTCATCATTGTCGCGCGTTATTTGTGTACAAAATATCCATGGTTTTGATGAAAAATCATCATTAAATGCTATATATGCCACCTCAATGCCACTATTTCCACAAATAGTTGCGTTAAATTTTCACATCGGAAAGGTTGCCAGCCCTATTTTTCAGACTTTCCCTATATTATTTAGGTTAGGCTTTGCATTCTTTGAACTTTGATGATGTTAATAATTAATGGTTGTTTTATTTTGCAGATACCCTACTGAATTAGCAAACATGAGCAAACGACAGAGACTGAGTGGTGCTGCATACAAGAATCTTCGCGAAAAAAAAGAGGAGGAAGGCAAGCGTGCTGCTAAGCGATTTTATCAGTTAATGGGATTCTCAGACACACCTTCAGTGCCTTCTGGGAAGCAAGGAGATCAACCGCAATGTGATATATCTTTAGAGATAGATGTTCAAGCGGCAACTTCAAGTGAACCCCCAAATTGAAAAACGCACAGTTTGTCTTAAAAACATGAATGATCGCTTTGAATTTCTGTCTCCTTCGTACCTTTCGAATCAGTCCAAAGATGAAGAAATTAATACCAAGGTCAATAATTTTTCTTCCATCTACAATGACATTAATCCAGGAAGTCTACTGGAAGAAATAAAGCGTTTGCGCAGACATTTGCTCAGTTTCGAAAGCATAAGCGTCGACGATGATCCAAAGAACTGGGATATGTTAAAACTACTTCAGTGGATCGTTAAATGGGATCTAGTGGAATCTTTGCCTCATATAACAATTGCCCTCCGGATCTGTCTAACTACATGCATGTCCGTGGCCAGTGGCGGTCCTAGCTTACATGACGCCCTGGGCGAACCTCACCTTCAGCGCCCCACCCCCCTGTTCGCCAACACACACACATTCGAATCCCCCAAAATAAAGGACAGACATAACTCTTTCACAAAATAACTTTTATTGGACTAATTGTTGGAACTTCAGAACCAAAACAAAGACTCAAATTTCTGAATTTTACAAATCCTTCATCACGTAAATAGAATAACTCACTTAAGAGAATGTAATTATGATACTATGAACAGGAAAAATACAAATTAAATTGCACAACTGCCATAAATAAACTAGAGAATCAAATTTCTAAATTGTACAAATGCTCTATCACATAAATAGAATAAGACACTTAAGAGAGGGTAATTATTATGCTACACTTTGAACACGAAACAAAATAAATTGCACCACAGCACAACTGCCATCTAAAGCCTGACTCTTCTTACCTTCCTTGATGCAAAGTCATGAATTAAATCATCATATGAAATCTGCTCAGCAATTGTATGATTTATACTGATGATGGCCAGACCGGTAAGGCGTTCCTGTGACATAGTTGACCTCAGGTAGGATTTGATGAGCTTCAGCTTTGAAAAGCTCCTCTCTGCTTCAGCAACAGTGACTGGAAGAGTAAGACCAATTCTGAGAGCAGTCCACAAATTTGGATATATTTCAGAGAGCTCCCTTTCATGGATAAATGTCAGCAGTTCAAGCAAGGATATGGTCTTTGATGGCAAGTCAGGCAAGTTCTTCAGCTCCTGTGCAAGCTCTCTGCCATCCAAGTCAGATTGTCCCTTAAAGTGTAGTGTAGTACTAAGGTTCACACATTGTTCTGTCAGCTCCTCAAATGTGAGATTTTGGAAATGTGTCAGCACTCCAAACTTCTCTCCCACAATTTCCAACGTAGAAATCTTTCCTGAATGGCTGATGTTGCAGCATCAACCACTGCATTGAAAATGTCACCTCCAGCTTCTTCAAAGCATCAATCAAGGGCTCATCAGATGCTTCATAGGAGAAGTGCCGCTTTGTGGACCTCAGCCGTTTTTGTTTTAACACAGCCTCCACATTCATTTGTTCACAGATATCTGTGGCTGCCATTTGTGCAGCCACAAAACCTGTTGCCTGTAATTGCGGAGACCTCTCTCTGTTTTTTTAGGAGATTTACTGCAACATCAACGTGCATGCTAGGAGACTGCATCTGCTTGCTCACATGCTGAATTTGGCACAACAGGTCATGCCACACCACTGAACAAATGGCGAAGCGGTATGACCCAACCTCCTCTGACAGAGATTGAGCCTCGACCTTTATTACAGAGTCTTTGGTGTGGTCCCTCACCTCGATCAGTGCATCTCTCACTGCAGCTGCCTGATATCTCAGGGGCTCCAGACTCTTGATCTTGCTTTCCCACCTTGTATCACCACATCTTCAATGTGATGTTCACATGTTTTTTCAAAATGGCCCATCGTTGTGTGGAGGCTGAAAACAAGTTGTAAAGCTTCTGCAAGATGCCAAAGTAACTTGTGGCATCAATAGATCCCTTAGCAGCATCGGCCACAAGCAAATTCAGAGAATGAGCCCCACATGGAACAAACAGAGTTCTGGGATTAATTTCTAGGAGCCTGGATTGAACACCCTTGTTTTTTCCCCTCATGTTGGCCCCGTTGTCGTATGATTGTCCTCTACAGTCCATGAAAGGAACTTTTAGCTCCTCCAGTCTCTTCAGAATCAGAGATGCCAAATGTTGACCAGTGGACTCCTCTGCTCCAAAAACCCCATGAAATGTTCCTTTATATGGGGCTTCCCCTCCAGTGACCAACCCGAATCACAACTGACAACTGTTCAGTGTGGCTGATATCTGGAGTGCAATCTAGAATTATTGAAAAAAACTTTGATTGTTTGATGTCGCTCACCATTGCTGAAATGGTCTTGCTGCTCGACAATCAATGAGTTCGTTTTGTATGTGGTGGCCGAGGTAGCTGGTGTGACTGGAGGTCCCTTTTTGGACACGGTTAATGTGCTCTTGCATTATAGGATCAAATTGTGCCATCAGTTCAACTTCTTTCAGAAAATTGCCATTTGATGGTGAGAACAATTTTTCTGTATGTCCCCTTAGTGCCAAATTCCTAACTGCCAGAGAATGCACAATAGCAGTGAGACGTGTCAGCACCGCTCTCCATCTCAACTTCTCAGCCTCCAGAAGTGCCATCTCCTGCTTGTCAATGGTCTCCCCCTTTCTCATCCTCACTGCCAGTTCTTTCCAGATTTTCATAGAATTTAGGTGTTCTGAACTGTTGTCATGTGATGTGAGCAGTGAGCTTGCATGCTTCCAGTCCGAGAGTCCCAAACTTGTTAAATTTATTTTCCTCTTGGAAAATAATGTACAACAGAAACAGAAAAGGCTGTTGTTTTTTAAGGAATAGACCAACCAACTTCTGGTTATATTTTCCCCACTAACCAATGACTTCCTGAAGTATTGATGGTGGAAACTTCTTCCGTCACTGTCGTTTCTAGGGAATACAAAGTCAGATGGTACTTGACTTGGTCCCCTGGAAACCAGTTGTGTCCGAATTCTCTCAGTCAGAACTGAAGGCCAGTTAGCAGGGTCGGTGGACAGAGACTCATCCTCAGGAGGCGATTCTGCTCCAGGCATTTCTAATAGAAAGAACAAGAGCATTACTCATTAGTATACACACCTAAGTTAGATAACACATTATTCACAGCACTTTGTTATGGTGGTGGTGTTATGGAATTATGGTGGTGAAACACCACACATACCCAGTAACCCAGACCCAGTGATAATAACATTATAATTTATAACTGTTTGCAAAATGCTTTGCAGGGATGCACACACATACACATACACACACACGCACACACTCACAACATATGTGCACACAAACTCACCTGAAGAGTCCTGCCGGGGAGAAGTAGAAGCAAATGGGTCTTCATCCTCAGGATCAGACTGCATTTGTGGAGACATATGTGAGGCTGAGGAGGTAGATGGCTCCTCAGCCTCAATAATGGCAGAAGTAGACGGCTTCTCATCCTGGCTAGTGGCAGAGGGTGTTCCAAAATATTTCAAAAGTGCCCCTGCAAATAGTAAAATAGAACATAACAGACCAATGCATGAATAGGCTAGTACAATTAATTTAACATGTTATTAAGCACAATTTATTAAACTTTTAGAATAGGAAACAAATGAATAATACAACCTCCTTGGTTAATGGCTAATTATATACATAATAGTACACTTCAAATGACTCAGAAAGCTATATCACAAAATAGCAGTGCAATATAGCAGTGAAGAGTAGATGACATAGCTCTATACCTTTATCTTTTGCTCGTTTCTCCTCTTCTTCTTTCCTCTTTTTTCTAAACTGAGCACCTGATAGCTTTGACCTCTTCTTATCCATTTGCGGTTATTTGACAGACCTTAGTGGCTTAGTGTGAAGATTCGTTCTGTAATAAATAATATACATTTCACTATTTAACCAAACCCAGAAAAATAACATTACATATGTTAAAGTATGGGCTTTTATTCCCAATAATATTAATCTGGAAGCATTTTGCATTGTTTAGGTCTTTTATGGAAGGTTTATGGAAAATGCAATAGATGGTTTTTTATTAATAAAAATATTTATTGATCTTTTATTATTTATTTTATTTATTTTTATTTTTTATTTATTTCTTTATTTATTTATTCTTATTTTTATTTTTATTTTTTTTGCAGGCGCTCATGCCGCCCCACAAATGCCGCCCTGTGCGGCTGCCCATATTGCCCATATGAGGAACCGCCACTGTCTGTGGCAAGTTGCGAACGAAGTTTCTCGAAACTGAAACTTATAAAAACTTACCTCAGGTCAACTATAAGTCAATCTAGACTGAGCAATTTGGCGATTATTTCAATTGAACGCGAAGTTGCAGAGACAATGGACATAGAAAAAATCATTCATGAATTTTCTGTTGTGAAAGTCCGAAAATTTAACTAGGCATTATACATTATATAGTTATTGTTAAAATTATGTAGTGTATTATGTACGGTACATTATGTAGTATTGTTAAAATTGAAGTTGCTTTATTTAAGTTTTTCTTCCAATAAAAGTTTTGTTTAGAAGTGTATTTTTGTAAAGGAATTGTTTTTAAAATTGAAAATTGTTGCAGGGAGGGGCGGCGTTGGCATTTTCGCACCGAGCGGCAAAAAGTATTGGTACGCCTCTGGATTCCTACAAGCTGCTTGGGGACTCCCAACATGGTTTAGACGGCATAGGTCGTGTCTCACCAACTTGCTCGAGTTTTTCCACGTCATGTTGAGTATGATAAGAGTAGGGCGATTGATATACTTTATCTCGACTTTCAGAAAGCCTTTGATATGGTACCTCACCACCGGCTGATGGCGAAAGTCCGCGCGCTGGGTATCGGTAGGGAAGTAGGTAGGTGGGTTGAAAACTGGCTGAAGAATAGGCGGCAGAGGGTTGTAATTAAAGGGGTTAGTTCGGGTTGGGCCTCGGTCACTAGTAAGGTTCCTCAGGGTTCCGTTTTGGGGCCAATGTTGGGACGCCCGAGGCGATCGAGCACCTGCGTGCGGACCTACGTTGGATAGGAGAGTGGTCCGAAAAATGGAAAATGCCGTTTAACTTGGGTAAATGCAAAGTGATGCACATTGGCTACGCCAGTCCCAAGTCGGACTACTCGATGTTGGGGAACAATATCGAGGCGACTGATTTGGAAAAGGACTGGGTGTGCTAATTAGCAGCGACCTTAAGTTTACCAAACAGTGCGTAGAAGTGGAAAAGAAAGCCCAGAAGCTCTGTCGGGTTATATCAGGAGGCAATTTCAGTTTGGGAACAAGGAGACTGTTCTCTCTCTGTACAATTCCCTGGTTCGGCCGCACCTGGAGTATGCAGTGCAGTCCTGGTCGGCCACCCTCAGCAAAGATATTGAGAGGCTGGAGCGAGTGAGGCGAGGGCCACAAAGTTAATCCCTTCCGTTAGGCATATGGGCTACAGTCGACGGTTACGCGCCCTGAACTTGTTTTCGCTGGAAACTCGGAGGCTGCGCGGTCAACTCATCGAGGTTTTCAAGTTCTTACGCGGGTTCAACGATGTCGATTTTAGAAGCATGTTTAGTTTAAATGATAACCCAACTCGCAACAATGGTTGGAAGTTGGATTTGAAACGGTTTAGGACTAGTGTGTGTGGGAATTACTTTACCTATAAGATCTGTGACACGTGGAACAGGTTACCTTCAGAAGTTGTGAACAGTTCCTCTGTGGATCAGTTCAAGAAAAGGTTAGACCAAATCTTGCACACTATTTGAGGGTGTAGAAAATTTTCCCTGGCACCCGTTGCCATTGGTACCTCCTCGGTATGGGCCAAGGCCTTTTGAGGTACTTATTTTCCTTGTAACTCCTTGTAACTCTCTCTCTCTCTCTCTCTCTCTCTCTCTCTCTCTCTCTCTCTCCGGGCTCGCTTCCAACTGGATTGAGGATTGGTTAAAAGATAGAAAGCAGAGAGTGGTAATAAATGGAGTGGCTTCGGAGTGGGCGCCCGTCACCAGTGGTGTCCCACAGGGTTCCGTTCTGGGTCCTTTACTTTTTTCATCTATATTAACGATATAGACGTCAGGCTTCTAAGTACAATCTCCAAATTTGCAGACGATACGAAATTAGGAAGTAGTGTAGGTACTGAGGAGGGCGTAAGAACGCTTCAGAGCGATCTTGACAGGTTGGGCGAATGGTCTGCTACTTGGCAGATGCCATTCAACTTGGACAAATGTAAGGTAATGCACATAGGTTATAAAAACCCGAAGACCGATTACTCTCTCTTGGGAAGGAATTTGACTGAGACTAATCTGAGAAAGACTTAGGAGTCTATATCAGCAACGATCTGAAACCGTCGAAGCACTGTGCAGAAGTCGAAAAGAGGGCCTTAAAAATATTAGGTTATATTAAAAGACAGTTCCAGTTTCGGAACAAGGAGACTGTAATGTCTCTTTATAATTCACTAGTCAGACCTCAACTGGAATACTGTGCGCAGTTTTGGTCTCCATCCCTCAGGAAGGACATAGAAAGGTTAGAAAGAGTACAAGCAAGGGCTACAAAATTGATCCCTTCAATGAGAATGCAAAGCTACCAACGGAGATTGGAGCGCCTAAATCTGTTTACCTTAGAGAAGAGGAGGTTGCGGGTTCAGCTTATTCAAGTATTCAAGATGCTCAATGGAATAGACAGGGTAGATTACAGAAACTTATTCTCACTTAATGCCAATCCGACAAGAAATAATGGGTTTAAACTGGAACTAAAAACATTTAGGACCTCTGTCTGCGGGAATTCCTTTTCCTATAAAATAGTTAATATCTGGAACCAACTTCCCTCAGAGGTTGTTTCCAGTCAAAGTGTAAATGTGTTTAAAAATAGGCTAGACAAAGTACTGAATACTCTCATAGTTTAAGACTAAAACATAACATAACTCTGCAGAAGTTAGCTTGCACGGTGTCTCTGTGAGCATGCTAAATATAGAGCTATTTATATATTCTCCACATTCCTGTAAAATTTCTTTGGCTACTTTTCCAGGGTCAAGGTATTTTCTTCAACCTTTTTCCGTACCTGCCTCTGGCAGGGAGGGAGCGGAGGGTGGGAAGAGAGCCTTCTACTTTTCTATCCAGTTTTCTACTACTGCTAGGATAGTTGAAAGAAAAATAAACTTGTTTAATAACAGGAACCTCCCAGAGTGGACCGGAAGGTCTTTGAGGCTTCCGCTTGTCCTTGTAACTCCTTGTAACTCTCTCTCTCTCTCTCTCTCTATTTGGATTCCTACAGTGGCGTATCAAGGGAGGGGCGAGAGGGGCGACCGCCCCGAGCGGCACTTCCCGAGGGGCGGCAAATTACTGTCAGGCGGGCGCAGTATGCAAAATTTTGGGTTTTTATGTTTTAAAATGCAACCCTCCAAAAAATTATATCTCATCATTGTCGCGCGTTATTTGTGTACAAAATATCCATGGTTTTGATGAAAAATCATCATTAAATGCTATATATGCCACCTCAATGCCACTATTTCCACAAATAGTTGCGTTAAATTTTCACATCGGAAAGGTTGCCAGCCCTATTTTTCAGACTTTCCCTATATTATTTAGGTTAGGCTTTGCATTCTTTGAACTTTGATGATGTTAATAATTAATGGTTGTTTTATTTTGCAGATACCCTACTGAATTAGCAAACATGAGCAAACGACAGAGACTGAGTGGTGCTGCATACAAGAATCTTCGCGAAAAAAAAGAGGAGGAAGGCAAGCGTGCTGCTAAGCGATTTTATCAGTTAATGGGATTCTCAGACACACCTTCAGTGCCTTCTGGGAAGCAAGGAGATCAACCGCAATGTGATATATCTTTAGAGATAGATGTTCAAGCGGCAACTTCAAGTGAACCCCCAAATTGAAAAACGCACAGTTTGTCTTAAAAACATGAATGATCGCTTTGAATTTCTGTCTCCTTCGTACCTTTCGAATCAGTCCAAAGATGAAGAAATTAATACCAAGGTCAATAATTTTTCTTCCATCTACAATGACATTAATCCAGGAAGTCTACTGGAAGAAATAAAGCGTTTGCGCAGACATTTGCTCAGTTTCGAAAGCATAAGCGTCGACGATGATCCAAAGAACTGGGATATGTTAAAACTACTTCAGTGGATCGTTAAATGGGATCTAGTGGAATCTTTGCCTCATATAACAATTGCCCTCCGGATCTGTCTAACTACATGCATGTCCGTGGCCAGTGGCGGTCCTAGCTTACATGACGCCCTGGGCGAACCTCACCTTCAGCGCCCCCCCCCCCTGTTCGCCAACACACACACATTCGAATCCCCCCAAAATAAAGGACAGACATAACTCTTTCACAAAATAACTTTTTATTGGACTAATTGTTGGAACTTCAGAACCAAAACAAAGACTCAAATTTCTGAATTTTACAAATCCTTCATCACGTAAATAGAATAACTCACTTAAGAGAATGTAATTATGATACTATGAACAGGAAAAATACAAATTAAATTGCACAACTGCCATAAATAAACTAGAGAATCAAATTTCTAAATTGTACAAATGCTCTATCACATAAATAGAATAAGACACTTAAGAGAGGGTAATTATTATGCTACACTTTGAACACGAAACAAAATAAATTGCACCACAGCACAACTGCCATCTAAAGCCTGACTCTTCTTACCTTCCTTGATGCAAAGTCATGAATTAAATCATCATATGAAATCTGCTCAGCAATTGTATGATTTATACTGATGATGGCCAGACCGGTAAGGCGTTCCTGTGACATAGTTGACCTCAGGTAGGATTTGATGAGCTTCAGCTTTGAAAAGCTCCTCTCTGCTTCAGCAACAGTGACTGGAAGAGTAAGACCAATTCTGAGAGCAGTCCACAAATTTGGATATATTTCAGAGAGCTCCCTTTCATGGATAAATGTCAGCAGTTCAAGCAAGGATATGGTCTTTGATGGCAAGTCAGGCAAGTTCTTCAGCTCCTGTGCAAGCTCTCTGCCATCCAAGTCAGATTGTCCCTTAAAGTGTAGTGTAGTACTAAGGTTCACACATTGTTCTGTCAGCTCCTCAAATGTGAGATTTTGGAAATGTGTCAGCACTCCAAACTTCTCTCCCACAATTTCCAACGTAGAAAATCTTTCCTGAATGGCTGATGTTGCAGCATCAACCACTGCATTGAAAAATGTCACCTCCAGCTTCTTCAAAGCATCAATCAAGGGCTCATCAGATGCTTCATAGGAGAAGTGCCGCTTTGTGGACCTCAGCCGTTTTTGTTTTAACACAGCCTCCACATTCATTTGTTCACAGATATCTGTGGCTGCCATTTGTGCAGCCACAAAACCTGTTGCCCTGTAATTGCGGAGACCTCTCTCTGTTTTTTTTAGGAGATTTACTGCAACATCAACGTGCATGCTAGGAGACTGCATCTGCTTGCTCACATGCTGAATTTGGCACAACAGGTCATGCCACACCACTGAACAAATGGCGAAGCGGTATGACCCAACCTCCTCTGACAGAGATTGAGCCTCGACCTTTATTACAGAGTCTTTGGTGTGGTCCCTCACCTCGATCAGTGCATCTCTCACTGCAGCTGCCTGATATCTCAGGGGCTCCAGACTCTTGATCTTGCTTTCCCACCTTGTATCAGACCACATCTTCAATGTGATGTTCACATGTTTTTTCAAAATGGCCCATCGTTGTGTGGAGGCTGAAAACAAGTTGTAAAGCTTCTGCAAGATGCCAAAGTAACTTGTGGCATCAATAGATCCCTTAGCAGCATCGGCCACAAGCAAATTCAGAGAATGAGCCCCACATGGAACAAACAGAGTTCTGGGATTAATTTCTAGGAGCCTGGATTGAACACCCTTGTTTTTTCCCCTCATGTTGGCCCCGTTGTCGTATGATTGTCCTCTACAGTCCATGAAAGGAACTTTTAGCTCCTCCAGTCTCTTCAGAATCAGAGATGCCAAATGTTGACCAGTGGACTCCTCTGCCTCCAAAAACCCCATGAAATGTTCCTTTATATGGGGCTTCCCCTCCAGTGACACAACCCGAATCACAACTGACAACTGTTCAGTGTGGCTGATATCTGGAGTGCAATCTAGAATTATTGAAAAAAACTTTGATTGTTTGATGTCGCTCACCATTGCTGAAATGGTCTTGCTGCTCGACAAATCAATGAGTTCGTTTTGTATGTGGTGGCCGAGGTAGCTGGTGTGACTGGAGGTCCCTTTTTGGACACGGTTAATGTGCTCTTGCATTATAGGATCAAATTGTGCCATCAGTTCAACTTCTTTCAGAAAATTGCCATTTGATGGTGAGAACAATTTTTCTGTATGTCCCCTTAGTGCCAAATTCCTAACTGCCAGAGAATGCACAATAGCAGTGAGACGTGTCAGCACCGCTCTCCATCTCAACTTCTCAGCCTCCAGAAGTGCCATCTCCTGCTTGTCAATGGTCTCCCCCTTTCTCATCCTCACTGCCAGTTCTTTCCAGATTTTCATAGAATTTAGGTGTTCTGAACTGTTGTCATGTGATGTGAGCAGTGAGCTTGCATGCTTCCAGTCCGAGAGTCCCAAACTTGTTAAATTTATTTTCCTCTTGGAAAATAATGTACAACAGAAACAGAAAAGGCTGTTGTTTTTTAAGGAATAGACCAACCAACTTCTGGTTATATTTTCCCCACTAACCAATGACTTCCTGAAGTATTGATGGTGGAAACTTCTTCCGTCACTGTCGTTTCTAGGGAATACAAAGTCAGATGGTACTTGACTTGGTCCCCTGGAAACCAGTTGTGTCCGAATTCTCTCAGTCAGAACTGAAGGCCAGTTAGCAGGGTCGGTGGACAGAGACTCATCCTCAGGAGGCGATTCTGCTCCAGGCATTTCTAATAGAAAGAACAAGAGCATTACTCATTAGTATACACACCTAAGTTAGATAACACATTATTCACAGCACTTTGTTATGGTGGTGGTGTTATGGAATTATGGTGGTGAAACACCACACATACCCAGTAACCCAGACCCAGTGATAATAACATTATAATTTATAACTGTTTGCAAAATGCTTTGCAGGGATGCACACACATACACATACACACACACGCACACACTCACAGACATATGTGCACACAAACTCACCTGAAGAGTCCTGCCGGGGAGAAGTAGAAGCAAATGGGTCTTCATCCTCAGGATCAGACTGCATTTGTGGAGACATATGTGAGGCTGAGGAGGTAGATGGCTCCTCAGCCTCAATAATGGCAGAAGTAGACGGCTTCTCATCCTGGCTAGTGGCAGAGGGTGTTCCAAAATATTTCAAAAGTGCCCCTGCAAATAGTAAAATAGAACATAACAGACCAATGCATGAATAGGCTAGTACAATTAATTTAACATGTTATTAAGCACAATTTATTAAACTTTAGAATAGGAAACAAATGAATAATACAACCTCCTTGGTTAATGGCTAATTATATACATAATAGTACACTTCAAATGACTCAGAAAGCTATATCACAAAATAGCAGTGCAATATAGCAGTGAAGAGTAGATGACATAGCTCTATACCTTTATCTTTTGCTCGTTTCTCCTCTTCTTCTTTCCTCTTTTTTCTAAACTGAGCACCTGATAGCTTTGACCTCTTCTTATCCATTTGCGGTTATTTGACAGACCTTAGTGGCTTAGTGTGAAGATTCGTTCTGTAATAAATAATATACATTTCACTATTTAACCAAACCCAGAAAAATAACATTACATATGTTAAAGTATGGGCTTTTATTCCCAATAATATTAATCTGGAAGCATTTTGCATTGTTTAGGTCTTTTATGGGAAGGTTTATGGAAAATGCAATAGATGGTTTTTTATTAATAAAAATATATTTATTGATCTTTTATTATTTATTTTATTTTATTTTTTATTTTTATTTATTTCTTTATTTATTTATTCTTATTTTTATTTTTATTTTTTTTTGCAGGCGCTCATGCCGCCCCTCCACAAATGCCGCCCTGTGCGGCTGCCCATATTGCCATATGAGGAACCGCCACTGTCTGTGGCAAGTTGCGAACGAAGTTTCTCGAAACTGAAACTTATAAAAACTTACCTCAGGTCAACTATAAGTCAATCTAGACTGAGCAATTTGGCGATTATTTCAATTGAACGCGAAGTTGCAGAGACAATGGACATAGAAAAAATCATTCATGAATTTTCTGTTGTGAAAGTCCGAAAATTTAACTAGGCATTATACATTATATAGTTATTGTTAAAATTATGTAGTGTATTATGTACGGTACATTATGTAGTATTGTTAAAATTGAAGTTGCTTTATTTAAGTTTTTCTTCCAATAAAAGTTTTGTTTAGAAGTGTATTTTTGTAAAGGAATTGTTTTTAAAATTGAAAATTGTTGCAGGGAGGGGCGGCGTTGGCATTTTCGCACCGAGCGGCAAAAAGTATTGGTACGCCTCTGGATTCCTACAAGCTGCTTGGGGACTCCCAACATGGGTTTAGACGGCATAGGTCGTGTCTCACCAACTTGCTCGAGTTTTTCCACGTCATGTTGAGTATGATAAGAGTAGGGCGATTGATATACTTTATCTCGACTTTCAGAAAGCCTTTGATATGGTACCTCACCACCGGCTGATGGCGAAAGTCCGCGCGCTGGGTATCGGTAGGGAAGTAGGTAGGTGGGTTGAAAACTGGCTGAAGAATAGGCGGCAGAGGGTTGTAATTAAAGGGGTTAGTTCGGGTTGGGCCTCGGTCACTAGTAAGGTTCCTCAGGGTTCCGTTTTGGGGCCAATGTTGGGACGCCCGAGGCGATCGAGCACCTGCGTGCGGACCTACGTTGGATAGGAGAGTGGTCCGAAAAATGGAAAATGCCGTTTAACTTGGGTAAATGCAAAGTGATGCACATTGGCTACGCCAGTCCCAAGTCGGACTACTCGATGTTGGGGAACAATATCGAGGCGACTGATTTGGAAAAGGACTGGGTGTGCTAATTAGCAGCGACCTTAAGTTTACCAAACAGTGCGTAGAAGTGGAAAAGAAAGCCCAGAAGCTCTGTCGGGTTATATCAGGAGGCAATTTCAGTTTGGGAACAAGGAGACTGTTCTCTCTCTGTACAATTCCCTGGTTCGGCCGCACCTGGAGTATGCAGTGCAGTCCTGGTCGGCCACCCTCAGCAAAGATATTGAGAGGCTGGAGCGAGTGCAGGCGAGGGCCACAAAGTTAATCCCTTCCGTTAGGCATATGGGCTACAATCGACGGTTACGCGCCCTGAACTTGTTTTCGCTGGAAACTCGGAGGCTGCGCGTCAACTCATCGAGGTTTTCAAGTTCTTACGCGGGTTCAACGATGTCGATTTTAGAAGCATGTTTAGTTTAAATGATAACCCAACTCGCAACAATGGTTGGAAGTTGGATTTGAAACGGTTTAGGACTAGTGTGTGTGGGAATTACTTTACCTATAAGATCTGTGACACGTGGAACAGGTTACCTTCAGAAGTTGTGAACAGTTCCTCTGTGGATCAGTTCAAGAAAAGGTTAGACCAAATCTTGCACACTATTTGAGGGTGTAGAAAATTTTCCCTGGCACCCGTTGCCATTGGTACCTCCTCGGTATGGGCCAAGGCCTTTTGAGGTACTTATTTTCCTTGTAACTCCTTGTAACTCTCTCTCTCTCTCTCTCTCTCTCTCTCTCTCTCTCTCTCTCTCTCCGGGCTCGCTTCCAACTGGATTGAGGATTGGTTAAAAGATAGAAAGCAGAGAGTGGTAATAAATGGAGTGGCTTCGGAGTGGGCGCCCGTCACCAGTGGTGTCCCACAGGGTTCCGTTCTGGGTCCTTTACTTTTTATCATCTATATTAACGATATAGACGTCAGGCTTCTAAGTACAATCTCCAAATTTGCAGACGATACGAAATTAGGAAGTAGTGTAGGTACTGAGGAGGGCGTAAGAACGCTTCAGAGCGATCTTGACAGGTTGGGCGAATGGTCTGCTACTTGGCAGATGCCATTCAACTTGGACAAATGTAAGGTAATGCACATAGGTTATAAAAACCCGAAGACCGATTACTCTCTCTTGGGAAGGAATTTGACTGAGACTAATCTGAGAAAGACTTAGGAGTCTATATCAGCAACGATCTGAAACCGTCGAAGCACTGTGCAGAAGTCGAAAAGAGGGCCTTAAAATATTAGGTTATATTAAAAGACAGTTCCAGTTTCGGAACAAGGAGACTGTAATGTCTCTTTATAATTCACTAGTCAGACCTCAACTGGAATACTGTGCGCAGTTTTGGTCTCCATCCCTCAGGAAGGACATAGAAAGGTTAGAAAGAGTACAAGCAAGGGCTACAAAATTGATCCCTTCAATGAGAATGCAAAGCTACCAACGGAGATTGGAGCGCCTAAATCTGTTTACCTTAGAGAAGGAGGTTGCGGGTTCAGCTTATTCAAGTATTCAAGATGCTCAATGGAATAGACAGGGTAGATTACAGAAACTTATTCTCACTTAATGCCAATCCGACAAGAAATAATGGGTTTTAAACTGGAACTAAAAACATTTAGGACCTCTGTCTGCGGGAATTCCTTTTCCTATAAAATAGTTAATATCTGGAACCAACTTCCCTCAGAGGTTGTTTCCAGTCAAAGTGTAAATGTGTTTAAAAATAGGCTAGACAAAGTACTGAATACTCTCATAGTTTAAGACTAAAACATAACATAACTCTGCAGAAGTTCGCTTGCACGGTGTCTCTGTGAGCATGCTAAATATAGAGCTATTTATATATTCTCCACATTCCTGTAAAATTTCCTTGGCTACTTTTCCAGGGTCAAGGTATTTTCTTCAACCTTTTTCCGTACCTGCCTCTGGCAGGGAGGGAGCGGAGGGTGGGAAGAGAGCCTTCTACTTTTCTATCCAGTTTTCTACTACTGCTAGGATAGTTGAAAGAAAAATAACTTGTTTAATAACAGGAACCTCCCAGAGTGGACCGGAAGGTCTTTGAGGCTTCCGCTTGTCCTTGTAACTCCTTGTAACTCTCTCTCTCTCTCTCTCTCTATTTGGATTCCTACAGTGGCGTATCAAGGGAGGGGCGAGAGGGGCGACCGCCCCGAGCGGCACTTCCCGAGGGGCGGCAAATTACTGTCAGGCGGGCGCAGTATGCAAAATTTTGGGTTTTTATGTTTTAAAATGCAACCCTCCAAAAAATTATATCTCATCATTGTCGCGCGTTATTTGTGTACAAAATATCCATGGTTTTGATGAAAAATCATCATTAAATGCTATATATGCCACCTCAATGCCACTATTTCCACAAATAGTTGCGTTAAATTTTCACATCGGAAAGGTTGCCAGCCCTATTTTTCAGACTTTCCCTATATTATTTAGGTTAGGCTTTGCATTCTTTGAACTTTGATGATGTTAATAATTAATGGTTGTTTTATTTTGCAGATACCCTACTGAATTAGCAAACATGAGCAAACGACAGAGACTGAGTGGTGCTGCATACAAGAATCTTCGCGAAAAAAAAGAGGAGGAAGGCAAGCGTGCTGCTAAGCGATTTTATCAGTTAATGGGATTCTCAGACACACCTTCAGTGCCTTCTGGGAAGCAAGGAGATCAACCGCAATGTGATATATCTTAGAGATAGATGTTCAAGCGGCAACTTCAAGTGAACCCCCAAATTGAAAAACGCACAGTTTGTCTTAAAAACATGAATGATCGCTTTGAATTTCTGTCTCCTTCGTACCTTTCGAATCAGTCCAAAGATGAAGAAATTAATACCAAGGTCAATAATTTTTCTTCCATCTACAATGACATTAATCCAGGAAGTCTACTGGAAGAAATAAAGCGTTTGCGCAGACATTTGCTCAGTTTCGAAAGCATAAGCGTCGACGATGATCCAAAGAACTGGGATATGTTAAAACTACTTCAGTGGATCGTTAAATGGGATCTAGTGGAATCTTTGCCTCATATAACAATTGCCCTCCGGATCTGTCTAACTACATGCATGTCCGTGGCCAGTGGCGGTCCTAGCTTACATGACGCCCTGGGCGAACCTCACCTTCAGCGCCCCCCCCCCCTGTTCGCCAACACACACACATTCGAATCCCCCCAAAATAAAGGACAGACATAACTCTTTCACAAAATAACTTTTTATTGGACTAATTGTTGGAACTTCAGAACCAAAACAAAGACTCAAATTTCTGAATTTTACAAATCCTTCATCACGTAAATAGAATAACTCACTTAAGAGAATGTAATTATGATACTATGAACAGGAAAAATACAAATTAAATTGCACAACTGCCATAAATAAACTAGAGAATCAAATTTCTAAATTGTACAAATGCTCTATCACATAAATAGAATAAGACACTTAAGAGAGGGTAATTATTATGCTACACTTTGAACAAAAACAAAATAAATTGCACCACAGCACAACTGCCATCTAAAGCCTGACTCTTCTTACCTTCCTTGATGCAAAGTCATGAATTAAATCATCATATGAAATCTGCTCAGCAATTGTATGATTTATACTGATGATGGCCAGACCGGTAAGGCGTTCCTGTGACATAGTTGACCTCAGGTAGGATTTGATGAGCTTCAGCTTTGAAAAGCTCCTCTCTGCTTCAGCAACAGTGACTGGAAGAGTAAGACCAATTCTGAGAGCAGTCCACAAATTTGGATATATTTCAGAGAGCTCCCTTTCATGGATAAATGTCAGCAGTTCAAGCAAGGATATGGTCTTTGATGGCAAGTCAGGCAAGTTCTTCAGCTCCTGTGCAAGCTCTCTGCCATCCAAGTCAGATTGTCCCTTAAAGTGTAGTGTAGTACTAAGGTTCACACATTGTTCTGTCAGCTCCTCAAATGTGAGATTTTGGAAATGTGTCAGCACTCCAAACTTCTCTCCCACAATTTCCAACGTGGAAAATCTTTCCTGAATGGCTGATGTTGCAGCATCAACCACTGCATTGAAAAATGTCACCTCCAGCTTCTTCAAAGCATCAATCAAGGGCTCATCAGATGCTTCATAGGAGAAGTGCCGCTTTGTGGACCTCAGCCGTTTTTGTTTTAACACAGCCTCCACATTCATTTGTTCACAGATATCTGTGGCTGCCATTTGTGCAGCCACAAAACCTGTTGCCCTGTAATTGCGGAGACCTCTCTCTGTTTTTTTTAGGAGATTTACTGCAACATCAACGTGCATGCTAGGAGACTGCATCTGCTTGCTCACATGCTGAATTTGGCACAACAGGTCATGCCACACCACTGAACAAATGGCGAAGCGGTATGACCCAACCTCCTCTGACAGAGATTGAGCCTCGACCTTTATTACAGAGTCTTTGGTGTGGTCCCTCACCTCGATCAGTGCATCTCTCACTGCAGCTGCCTGATATCTCAGGGGCTCCACACTCTTGATCTTGCTTTCCCACCTTGTATCAGACCACATCTTCAATGTGATGTTCACATGTTTTTTCAAAATGGCCCATCGTTGTGTGGAGGCTGAAAACAAGTTGTAAAGCTTCTGCAAGATGCCAAAGTAACTTGTGGCATCAATAGATCCCTTAGCAGCATCGGCCACAAGCAAATTCAGAGAATGAGCCCCACATGGAACAAACAGAGCTCTGGGATTAATTTCTAGGAGCCTGGATTGAACACCCTTGTTTTTTCCCCTCATGTTGGCCCCGTTGTCGTATGATTGTCCTCTACAGTCCATGAAAGGAACTTTTAGCTCCTCCAGTCTCTTCAGAATCAGAGATGCCAAATGTTGACCAGTGGACTCCTCTGCCTCCAAAAACCCCATGAAATGTTCCTTTATATGGGGCTTCCCCTCCAGTGACACAACCCGAATCACAACTGACAACTGTTCAGTGTGGCTGATATCTGGAGTGCAATCTAGAATTATTGAAAAAAACTTTGATTGTTTGATGTCGCTCACCATTGCTGAAATGGTCTTGCTGCTCGACAAATCAATGAGTTCGTTTTGTATGTGGTGGCCGAGGTAGCTGGTGTGACTGGAGGTCCCTTTTTGGACACGGTTAATGTGCTCTTGCATTATAGGATCAATTGTGCATCAGTTTCAACTTCTTTCAGAAAATTGCCATTTGATGGTGAGAACAATTTTTCTGTATGTCCCCTTAGTGCCAATTCCTAACTGCCAGAGAATGCACAATAGCATGAGACGTGTCAGCCCGCTCTCCATCTCAACTTCTCAGCCTCCAGAAGTGCCATCTCCTGCTTGTCAATGGTCTCCCCCTTTCTCATCCTCACTGCCAGTTATTTCCAGATTTTTCATAGAATTTAGGTGTTCTGAACTGTTGTCATGTGATGTGAGCAGTGAGCTTGCATGCTTCCAGTCCGAGAGTCCCAAACTTGTTAAATTATTTTCCTCTTTGGAAAATAATGTACAACAGAAACAAAAAGGCTGTTGTTTTTTAAGGAATAGACCAACCAACTTCTGGTTATATTTTCCCCACTAAAACCATGACTTCCTGAAGTATTGATGGTGGAAACTTCTTCCGTCACTGTCGTTTCTAGGGAATACAAGTCAGATGGTACTTGACTTGGTCCCTGGAAACCAGTTGTGTCCGAATTCTCTCAGTCAGAACTGAAGGCCAGTTTAGCAGGGTCGGTGGCAGAGACTCATCCTCAGGAGGCGATTCTGCTCAGCATTTCTAATAGAAAGAACAAGAGCATATAACTCATTAGTATACACACCTAAGTTAGATAACACATTATTCACAGCACTTTGTTATGGTGGTGGTGTTATGGAATTATGGTGGTGAAACACCACACATACCCAGTAACCCAGACCAGTGATAATAACATTATAATTTATAACTGTTTGCAAAATGCTTTGCAGGGATGCACACACATACACATACCACACACGCACACACTCCAGACATATGTGCACACAACTCACCTGAAGAGTCCTGCCGGGGAGAAGTAGAAGCAAATGGGTCTTCATCCTCAGGATCAGACTGCATTTGTGGAGAACATATGTGAGGCTGAGGAGTAGATGGCTCCTCAGCCTCAATATGGCAGAAGTAGACGGCTTCTCATCCTGGCTCAGTGGCAGAGGGTGTTCCAAAATATTTCAAAAGTGCCCCTGCAAATAGTAAAATAGAACATAACAGACCAATGCATGAATAGGCTAGTACAATTAATTTAACATGTTATTAAGCACAATTTATTAAACTTTTAGAATAGGAAACAAATGAATAATACAACCTCCTTGGTTAATGGCTAATTATATACATAATAGTACACTTCAAATGACTCAGAAAGCTATATCACAAAATAGCAGTGCAATATAGCAGTGAAGAGTAGATGACATAGCTCTATACCTTTATCTTTTGCTCGTTTCTCCTCTTCTTCTTTCCTCTTTTTTCTAAACTGAGCACCTGATAGCTTTGACCTCTTCTTATCCATTTGCGGTTATTTGACAGACCTTAGTGGCTTAGTGTGAAGATTCGTTCTGTAATAAATAATATACATTTCACTATTTAACCAAACCCAGAAAAATAACATTACATATGTTAAAGTATGGGCTTTTATTCCCAATAATATTAATCTGGAAGCATTTTGCATTGTTTAGGTCTTTTATGGGAAGGTTTATGGAAAATGCAATAGATGGTTTTTTATTAATAAAAATATATTTATTGATCTTTTATTATTTATTTTATTTTATTTTTTATTTTTATTTATTTCTTTATTTATTTATTCTTATTTTTATTTTTATTTTTTTTTGCAGGCGCTCATGCCGCCCCTCCACAAATGCCGCCCTGTGCGGCTGCCCATATTGCCCATATGAGGAACCGCCACTGTCTGTGGCAAGTTGCGAACGAAGTTTCTCGAAACTGAAACTTATAAAAACTTACCTCAGGTCAACTATAAGTCAATCTAGACTGAGCAATTTGGCGATTATTTCAATTGAACGCGAAGTTGCAGAGACAATGGACATAGAAAAAATCATTCATGAATTTTCTGTTGTGAAAGTCCGAAAATTTAACTAGGCATTATACATTATATAGTTATTGTTAAAATTATGTAGTGTATTATGTACGGTACATTATGTAGTATTGTTAAAATTGAAGTTGCTTTATTTAAGTTTTTCTTCCAATAAAAGTTTTGTTTAGAAGTGTATTTTTGTAAAGGAATTGTTTTTAAAATTGAAAATTGTTGCAGGGAGGGGCGGCGTTGGCATTTTCGCACCGAGCGGCAAAAAGTATTGGTACGCCTCTGGATTCCTACAAGCTGCTTGGGGACTCCCAACATGGGTTTAGACGGCATAGGTCGTGTCACCAACTTGCTCGAGTTTTTCCACGTCATGTTGAGTATGATAAGAGTAGGGCGATTGATATACTTTATCTCGACTTTCAGAAAGCCTTTGATATGGTACCTCACCACCGGCTGATGGCGAAAGTCCGCGCGCTGGGTATCGGTAGGGAAGTAGGTAGGTGGGTTGAAAACTGGCTGAAGAATAGGCGGCAGAGGGTTGTAATTAAAGGGGTTAGTTCGGGTTGGGCCTCGGTCACTAGTAAGGTTCCTCAGGGTTCCGTTTTGGGGCCAATGTTGGGACGCCCGAGGCGATCGAGCACCTGCGTGCGGACCTACGTTGGATAGGAGAGTGGTCCGAAAAATGGAAAATGCCGTTTAACTTGGGTAAATGCAAAGTGATGCACATTGGCTACGCCAGTCCCAAGTCGGACTACTCGATGTTGGGGAACAATATCGAGGCGACTGATTTGGAAAAGGACTGGGTGTGCTAATTAGCAGCGACCTTAAGTTTACCAAACAGTGCGTAGAAGTGGAAAAGAAAGCCCAGAAGCTCTGTCGGGTTATATCAGGAGGCAATTTCAGTTTGGGAACAAGGAGACTGTTCTCTCTCTGTACAATTCCCTGGTTCGGCCGCACCTGGAGTATGCAGTGCAGTCCTGGTCGGCCACCCTCAGCAAAGATATTGAGAGGCTGGAGCGAGTGCAGGCGAGGGCCACAAAGTTAATCCCTTCCGTTAGGCATATGGGCTACAGTCGACGGTTACGCGCCCTGAACTTGTTTTCGCTGGAAACTCGGAGGCTGCGCGGTCAACTCATCGAGGTTTTCAAGTTCTTACGCGGGTTCAACGATGTCGATTTTAGAAGCATGTTTAGTTTAAATGATAACCCAACTCGCAACAATGGTTGGAAGTTGGATTTGAAACGGTTTAGGACTAGTGTGTGTGGGAATTACTTTACCTATAAGATCTGTGACACGTGGAACAGGTTACCTTCAGAAGTTGTGAACAGTTCCTCTGTGGATCAGTTCAAGAAAAGGTTAGACCAAATCTTGCACACTATTTGAGGGTGTAGAAAATTTTCCCTGGCACCCGTTGCCATTGGTACCTCCTCGGTATGGGCCAAGGCCTTTTGAGGTACTTATTTTCCTTGTAACTCCTTGTAACTCTCTCTCTCTCTCTCTCTCTCTCTCTCTCTCTCTCTCTCCGGGCTCGCTTCCAACTGGATTGAGGATTGGTTAAAAGATAGAAAGCAGAGAGTGGTAATAAATGGAGTGGCTTCGGAGTGGGCGCCCGTCACCAGTGGTGTCCCACAGGGTTCCGTTCTGGGTCCTTTACTTTTTATCATCTATATTAACGATATAGACGTCAGGCTTCTAAGTACAATCTCCAAATTTGCAGACGATACGAAATTAGGAAGTAGTGTAGGTACTGAGGAGGGCGTAAGAACGCTTCAGAGCGATCTTGACAGGTTGGGCGAATGGTCTGCTACTTGGCAGATGCCATTCAACTTGGACAAATGTAAGGTAATGCACATAGGTTATAAAAACCCGAAGACCGATTACTCTCTCTTGGGAAGGAATTTGACTGAGACTAATCTGAGAAAGACTTAGGAGTCTATATCAGCAACGATCTGAAACCGTCGAAGCACTGTGCAGAAGTCGAAAAGAGGGCCTTAAAAATATTAGGTTATATTAAAAGACAGTTCCAGTTTCGGAACAAGGAGACTGTAATGTCTCTTTATAATTCACTAGTCAGACCTCAACTGGAATACTGTGCGCAGTTTTGGTCTCCATCCCTCAGGAAGGACATAGAAAGGTTAGAAAGAGTACAAGCAAGGGCTACAAAATTGATCCCTTCAATGAGAATGCAAAGCTACCAACGGAGATTGGAGCGCCTAAATCTGTTTACCTTAGAGAAGAGGAGGTTGCGGGTTCAGCTTATTCAAGTATTCAAGATGCTCAATGGAATAGACAGGGTAGATTACAGAAACTTATTCTCACTTAATGCCAATCCGACAAGAAATAATGGGTTTAAACTGGAACTAAAAACATTTAGGACCTCTGTCTGCGGGAATTCCTTTTCCTATAAAATAGTTAATATCTGGAACCAACTTCCCTCAGAGGTTGTTTCCAGTCAAAGTGTAAATGTGTTTAAAAATAGGCTAGACAAAGTACTGAATACTCTCATAGTTTAAGACTAAAACATAACATAACTCTGCAGAAGTTCGCTTGCACGGTGTCTCTGTGAGCATGCTAAATATAGAGCTATTTATATATTCTCCACATTCCTGTAAAATTTCCTTGGCTACTTTTCCAGGGTCAAGGTATTTTCTTCAACCTTTTTCCGTACCTGCCTCTGGCAGGGAGGGAGCGGAGGGTGGGAAGAGAGCCTTCTACTTTTCTATCCAGTTTTCTACTACTGCTAGGATAGTTGAAAGAAAAATAAACTTGTTTAATAACAGGAACCTCCCAGAGTGGACCGGAAGGTCTTTGAGGCTTCCGCTTGTCCTTGTAACTCCTTGTAACTCTCTCTCTCTCTCTCTCTATTTGGATTCCTACAGTGGCGTATCAAGGGAGGGGCGAGAGGGGCGACCGCCCCGAGCGGCACTTCCCGAGGGGCGGCAAATTACTGTCAGGCGGGCGCAGTATGCAAAATTTTGGGTTTTTATGTTTTAAAATGCAACCCTCCAAAAAATTATATCTCATCATTGTCGCGCGTTATTTGTGTACAAAATATCCATGGTTTTGATGAAAAATCATCATTAAATGCTATATATGCCACCTCAATGCCACTATTTCCACAAATAGTTGCGTTAAATTTTCACATCGGAAAGGTTGCCAGCCCTATTTTTCAGACTTTCCCTATATTATTTAGGTTAGGCTTTGCATTCTTTGAACTTTGATGATGTTAATAATTAATGGTTGTTTTATTTTGCAGATACCCTACTGAATTAGCAAACATGAGCAAACGACAGAGACTGAGTGGTGCTGCATACAAGAATCTTCGCGAAAAAAAAGAGGAGGAAGGCAAGCGTGCTGCTAAGCGATTTTATCAGTTAATGGGATTCTCAGACACACCTTCAGTGCCTTCTGGGAAGCAAGGAGATCAACCGCAATGTGATATATCTTTAGAGATAGATGTTCAAGCGGCAACTTCAAGTGAACCCCCAAATTGAAAAACGCACAGTTTGTCTTAAAAACATGAATGATCGCTTTGAATTTCTGTCTCCTTCGTACCTTTCGAATCAGTCCAAAGATGAAGAAATTAATACCAAGGTCAATAATTTTTCTTCCATCTACAATGACATTAATCCAGGAAGTCTACTGGAAGAAATAAAGCGTTTGCGCAGACATTTGCTCAGTTTCGAAAGCATAAGCGTCGACGATGATCCAAAGAACTGGGATATGTTAAAACTACTTCAGTGGATCGTTAAATGGGATCTAGTGGAATCTTTGCCTCATATAACAATTGCCCTCCGGATCTGTCTAACTACATGCATGTCCGTGGCCAGTGGCGGTCCTAGCTTACATGACGCCCTGGGCGAACCTCACCTTCAGCGCCCCCCCCCCTGTTCGCCAACACACACACATTCGAATCCCCCCAAAATAAAGGACAGACATAACTCTTTCACAAAATAACTTTTTATTGGACTAATTGTTGGAACTTCAGAACCAAAACAAAGACTCAAATTTCTGAATTTTACAAATCCTTCATCACGTAAATAGAATAACTCACTTAAGAGAATGTAATTATGATACTATGAACAGGAAAAATACAAATTAAATTGCACAACTGCCATAAATAAACTAGAGAATCAAATTTCTAAATTGTACAAATGCTCTATCACATAAATAGAATAAGACACTTAAGAGAGGGTAATTATTATGCTACACTTTGAACACGAAACAAAATAAATTGCACCACAGCACAACTGCCATCTAAAGCCTGACTCTTCTTACCTTCCTTGATGCAAAGTCATGAATTAAATCATCATATGAAATCTGCTCAGCAATTGTATGATTTATACTGATGATGGCCAGACCGGTAAGGCGTTCCTGTGACATAGTTGACCTCAGGTAGGATTTGATGAGCTTCAGCTTTGAAAAGCTCCTCTCTGCTTCAGCAACAGTGACTGGAAGAGTAAGACCAATTCTGAGAGCAGTCCACAAATTTGGATATATTTCAGAGAGCTCCCTTTCATGGATAAATGTCAGCAGTTCAAGCAAGGATATGGTCTTTGATGGCAAGTCAGGCAAGTTCTTCAGCTCCTGTGCAAGCTCTCTGCCATCCAAGTCAGATTGTCCCTTAAAGTGTAGTGTAGTACTAAGGTTCACACATTGTTCTGTCAGCTCCTCAAATGTGAGATTTTGGAAATGTGTCAGCACTCCAAACTTCTCTCCCACAATTTCCAACGTAGAAAATCTTTCCTGAATGGCTGATGTTGCAGCATCAACCACTGCATTGAAAAATGTCACCTCCAGCTTCTTCAAAGCATCAATCAAGGGCTCATCAGATGCTTCATAGGAGAAGTGCCGCTTTGTGGACCTCAGCCGTTTTTGTTTTAACACAGCCTCCACATTCATTTGTTCACAGATATCTGTGGCTGCCATTTGTGCAGCCACAAAACCTGTTGCCCTGTAATTGCGGAGACCTCTCTCTTTTTTTTAGGAGATTTACTGCAACATCAACGTGCATGCTAGGAGACTGCATCTGCTTGCTCACATGCTGAATTTGGCACAACAGGTCATGCCACACCACTGAACAAATGGCGAAGCGGTATGACCCAACCTCCTCTGACAGAGATTGAGCCTCGACCTTTATTACAGAGTCTTTGGTGTGGTCCCTCACCTCGATCAGTGCATCTCTCACTGCAGCTGCCTGATATCTCAGGGGCTCCAGACTCTTGATCTTGCTTTCCCACCTTGTATCAGACCACATCTTCAATGTGATGTTCACATGTTTTTTCAAAATGGCCCATCGTTGTGTGGAGGCTGAAAACAAGTTGTAAAGCTTCTGCAAGATGCCAAAGTAACTTGTGGCATCAATAGATCCCTTAGCAGCATCGGCCACAAGCAAATTCAGAGAATGAGCCCCACATGGAACAAACAGAGTTCTGGGATTAATTTCTAGGAGCCTGGATTGAACACCCTTGTTTTTTCCCCTCATGTTGGCCCCGTTGTCGTATGATTGTCCTCTACAGTCCATGAAAGGAACTTTTAGCTCCTCCAGTCTCTTCAGAATCAGAGATGCCAAATGTTGACCAGTGGACTCCTCTGCCTCCAAAAACCCCATGAAATGTTCCTTTATATGGGGCTTCCCCTCCAGTGACACAACCCGAATCACAACTGACAACTGTTCAGTGTGGCTGATATCTGGAGTGCAATCTAGAATTATTGAAAAAAACTTTGATTGTTTGATGTCGCTCACCATTGCTGAAATGGTCTTGCTGCTCGACAAATCAATGAGTTCGTTTTGTATGTGGTGGCCGAGGTAGCTGGTGTGACTGGAGGTCCCTTTTTGGACACGGTTAATGTGCTCTTGCATTATAGGATCAAATTGTGCCATCAGTTCAACTTCTTTCAGAAAATTGCCATTTGATGGTGAGAACAATTTTTCTGTATGTCCCCTTAGTGCCAAATTCCTAACTGCCAGAGAATGCACAATAGCAGTGAGACGTGTCAGCACCGCTCTCCATCTCAACTTCTCAGCCTCCAGAAGTGCCATCTCCTGCTTGTCAATGGTCTCCCCCTTTCTCATCCTCACTGCCAGTTCTTTCCAGATTTTCATAGAATTTAGGTGTTCTGAACTGTTGTCATGTGATGTGAGCAGTGAGCTTGCATGCTTCCAGTCCGAGAGTCCCAAACTTGTTAAATTTATTTTCCTCTTGGAAAATAATGTACAACAGAAACAGAAAAGGCTGTTGTTTTTTAAGGAATAGACCAACCAACTTCTGGTTATATTTTCCCCACTAACCAATGACTTCCTGAAGTATTGATGGTGGAAACTTCTTCCGTCACTGTCGTTTCTAGGGAATACAAAGTCAGATGGTACTTGACTTGGTCCCCTGGAAACCAGTTGTGTCCGAATTCTCTCAGTCAGAACTGAAGGCCAGTTAGCAGGGTCGGTGGACAGAGACTCATCCTCAGGAGGCGATTCTGCTCCAGGCATTTCTAATAGAAAGAACAAGAGCATTACTCATTAGTATACACACCTAAGTTAGATAACACATTATTCACAGCACTTTGTTATGGTGGTGGTGTTATGGAATTATGGTGGTGAAACACCACACATACCCAGTAACCCAGACCCAGTGATAATAACATTATAATTTATAACTGTTTGCAAAATGCTTTGCAGGGATGCACACACATACACATACACACACACGCACACACTCACAGACATATGTGCACACAAACTCACCTGAAGAGTCCTGCCGGGGAGAAGTAGAAGCAAATGGGTCTTCATCCTCAGGATCAGACTGCATTTGTGGAGACATATGTGAGGCTGAGGAGGTAGATGGCTCCTCAGCCTCAATAATGGCAGAAGTAGACGGCTTCTCATCCTGGCTAGTGGCAGAGGGTGTTCCAAAATATTTCAAAAGTGCCCCTGCAAATAGTAAAATAGAACATAACAGACCAATGCATGAATAGGCTAGTACAATTAATTTAACATGTTATTAAGCACAATTTATTAAACTTTTAGAATAGGAAACAAATGAATAATACAACCTCCTTGGTTAATGGCTAATTATATACATAATAGTACACTTCAAATGACTCAGAAAGCTATATCACAAAATAGCAGTGCAATATAGCAGTGAAGAGTAGATGACATAGCTCTATACCTTTATCTTTTGCTCGTTTCTCCTCTTCTTCTTTCCTCTTTTTTCTAAACTGAGCACCTGATAGCTTTGACCTCTTCTTATCCATTTGCGGTTATTTGACAGACCTTAGTGGCTTAGTGTGAAGATTCGTTCTGTAATAAATAATATACATTTCACTATTTAACCAAACCCAGAAAAATAACATTACATATGTTAAAGTATGGGCTTTTATTCCCAATAATATTAATCTGGAAGCATTTTGCATTGTTTAGGTCTTTTATGGGAAGGTTTATGGAAAATGCAATAGATGGTTTTTTATTAATAAAAATATATTTATTGATCTTTTATTATTTATTTTATTTTATTTTTTATTTTTATTTATTTCTTTATTTATTTATTCTTATTTTTATTTTTATTTTTTTTTGCAGGCGCTCATGCCGCCCCTCCACAAATGCCGCCCTGTGCGGCTGCCCATATTGCCCATATGAGGAACCGCCACTGTCTGTGGCAAGTTGCGAACGAAGTTTCTCGAAACTGAAACTTATAAAAACTTACCTCAGGTCAACTATAAGTCAATCTAGACTGAGCAATTTGGCGATTATTTCAATTGAACGCGAAGTTGCAGAGACAATGGACATAGAAAAAATCATTCATGAATTTTCTGTTGTGAAAGTCCGAAAATTTAACTAGGCATTATACATTATATAGTTATTGTTAAAATTATGTAGTGTATTATGTACGGTACATTATGTAGTATTGTTAAAATTGAAGTTGCTTTATTTAAGTTTTTCTTCCAATAAAAGTTTTGTTTAGAAGTGTATTTTTGTAAAGGAATTGTTTTTAAAATTGAAAATTGTTGCAGGGAGGGGCGGCGTTGGCATTTTCGCACCGAGCGGCAAAAAGTATTGGTACGCCTCTGGATTCCTACAAGCTGCTTGGGGACTCCCAACATGGGTTTAGACGGCATAGGTCGTGTCTCACCAACTTGCTCGAGTTTTTCCACGTCATGTTGAGTATGATAAGAGTAGGGCGATTGATATACTTTATCTCGACTTTCAGAAAGCCTTTGATATGGTACCTCACCACCGGCTGATGGCGAAAGTCCGCGCGCTGGGTATCGGTAGGGAAGTAGGTAGGTGGGTTGAAAACTGGCTGAAGAATAGGCGGCAGAGGGTTGTAATTAAAGGGGTTAGTTCGGGTTGGGCCTCGGTCACTAGTAAGGTTCCTCAGGGTTCCGTTTTGGGGCCAATGTTGGGACGCCCGAGGCGATCGAGCACCTGCGTGCGGACCTACGTTGGATAGGAGAGTGGTCCGAAAAATGGAAAATGCCGTTTAACTTGGGTAAATGCAAAGTGATGCACATTGGCTACGCCAGTCCCAAGTCGGACTACTCGATGTTGGGGAACAATATCGAGGCGACTGATTTGGAAAAGGACTGGGTGTGCTAATTAGCAGCGACCTTAAGTTTACCAAACAGTGCGTAGAAGTGGAAAAGAAAGCCCAGAAGCTCTGTCGGGTTATATCAGGAGGCAATTTCAGTTTGGGAACAAGGAGACTGTTCTCTCTCTGTACAATTCCCTGGTTCGGCCGCACCTGGAGTATGCAGTGCAGTCCTGGTCGGCCACCCTCAGCAAAGATATTGAGAGGCTGGAGCGAGTGAAGGCGAGGGCCACAAAGTTAATCCCTTCCGTTAGGCATATGGGCTACAGTCGACGGTTACGCGCCCTGAACTTGTTTTCGCTGGAAACTCGGAGGCTGCGCGGTCAACTCATCGAGGTTTTCAAGTTCTTACGCGGGTTCAACGATGTCGATTTTAGAAGCATGTTTAGTTTAAATGATAACCCAACTCGCAACAATGGTTGGAAGTTGGATTTGAAACGGTTTAGGACTAGTGTGTGTGGGAATTACTTTACCTATAAGATCTGTGACACGTGGAACAGGTTACCTTCAGAAGTTGTGAACAGTTCCTCTGTGGATCAGTTCAAGAAAAGGTTAGACCAAATCTTGCACACTATTTGAGGGTGTAGAAAATTTTCCCTGGCACCCGTTGCCATTGGTACCTCCTCGGTATGGGCCAAGGCCTTTTGAGGTACTTATTTTCCTTGTAACTCCTTGTAACTCTCTCTCTCTCTCTCTCTCTCTCTCTCTCTCTCTCTCTCTCTCCGGGCTCGCTTCCAACTGGATTGAGGATTGGTTAAAAGATAGAAAGCAGAGAGTGGTAATAAATGGAGTGGCTTCGGAGTGGGCGCCCGTCACCAGTGGTGTCCCACAGGGTTCCGTTCTGGGTCCTTTACTTTTTATCATCTATATTAACGATATAGACGTCAGGCTTCTAAGTACAATCTCCAAATTTGCAGACGATACGAAATTAGGAAGTAGTGTAGGTACTGAGGAGGGCGTAAGAACGCTTCAGAGCGATCTTGACAGGTTGGGCGAATGGTCTGCTACTTGGCAGATGCCATTCAACTTGGACAAATGTAAGGTAATGCACATAGGTTATAAAAACCCGAAGACCGATTACTCTCTCTTGGGAAGGAATTTGACTGAGACTAATCTGAGAAAGACTTAGGAGTCTATATCAGCAACGATCTGAAACCGTCGAAGCACTGTGCAGAAGTCGAAAAGAGGGCCTTAAAAATATTAGGTTATATTAAAAGACAGTTCCAGTTTCGGAACAAGGAGACTGTAATGTCTCTTTATAATTCACTAGTCAGACCTCAACTGGAATACTGTGCGCAGTTTTGGTCTCCATCCCTCAGGAAGGACATAGAAAGGTTAGAAAGAGTACAAGCAAGGGCTACAAAATTGATCCCTTCAATGAGAATGCAAAGCTACCAACGGAGATTGGAGCGCCTAAATCTGTTTACCTTAGAGAAGAGGAGGTTGCGGGTTCAGCTTATTCAAGTATTCAAGATGCTCAATGGAATAGACAGGGTAGATTACAGAAACTATTCTCACTTAATGCCAATCCGACAAGAAATAATGGGTTTAAACTGGAACTAAAAACATTTAGGACCTCTGTCTGCGGGAATTCCTTTTCCTATAAAATAGTTAATATCTGGAACCAACTTCCCTCAGAGGTTGTTTCCAGTCAAAGTGTAAATGTGTTTAAAAATAGGCTAGACAAAGTACTGAATACTCTCATAGTTTAAGACTAAAACATAACATAACTCTGCAGAAGTTCGCTTGCACGGTGTCTCTGTGAGCATGCTAAATATAGAGCTATTTATATATTCTCCACATTCCTGTAAAATTTCCTTGGCTACTTTTCCAGGGTCAAGGTATTTTCTTCAACCTTTTTCCGTACCTGCCTCTGGCAGGGAGGGAGCGGAGGGTGGGAAGAGAGCCTTCTACTTTTCTATCCAGTTTTCTACTACTGCTAGGATAGTTGAAAGAAAAATAAACTTGTTTAATAACAGGAACCTCCCAGAGTGGACCGGAAGGTCTTTGAGGCTTCCGCTTGTCCTTGTAACTCCTTGTAACTCTCTCTCTCTCTCTCTCTATTTGGATTCCTACAGTGGCGTATCAAGGGAGGGGCGAGAGGGGCGACCGCCCCGAGCGGCACTTCCCGAGGGGCGGCAAATTACTGTCAGGCGGGCGCAGTATGCAAAATTTTGGGTTTTTATGTTTTAAAATGCAACCCTCCAAAAATTATATCTCATCATTGTCGCGCGTTATTTGTGTACAAAATATCCATGGTTTTGATGAAAAATCATCATTAAATGCTATATATGCCACCTCAATGCCACTATTTCCACAAATAGTTGCGTTAAATTTTCACATCGGAAAGGTTGCCAGCCCTATTTTTCAGACTTTCCCTATATTATTTAGGTTAGGCTTTGCATTCTTTGAACTTTGATGATGTTAATAATTAATGGTTGTTTTATTTTGCAGATACCCTACTGAATTAGCAAACATGAGCAAACGACAGAGACTGAGTGGTGCTGCATACAAGAATCTTCGCGAAAAAAAAGAGGAGGAAGGCAAGCGTGCTGCTAAGCGATTTTATCAGTTAATGGGATTCTCAGACACACCTTCAGTGCCTTCTGGGAAGCAAGGAGATCAACCGCAATGTGATATATCTTTAGAGATAGATGTTCAAGCGGCAACTTCAAGTGAACCCCCAAATTGAAAAACGCACAGTTTGTCTTAAAAACATGAATGATCGCTTTGAATTTCTGTCTCCTTCGTACCTTTCGAATCAGTCCAAAGATGAAGAAATTAATACCAAGGTCAATAATTTTTCTTCCATCTACAATGACATTAATCCAGGAAGTCTACTGGAAGAAATAAAGCGTTTGCGCAGACATTTGCTCAGTTTCGAAAGCATAAGCGTCGACGATGATCCAAAGAACTGGGATATGTTAAAACTACTTCAGTGGATCGTTAAATGGGATCTAGTGGAATCTTTGCCTCATATAACAATTGCCCTCCGGATCTGTCTAACTACATGCATGTCCGTGGCAAGTTGCGAACGAAGTTTCTCGAAACTGAAACTTATAAAAACTTACCTCAGGTCAACTATAAGTCAATCTAGACTGAGCAATTTGGCGATTATTTCAATTGAACGCGAAGTTGCAGAGACAATGGACATAGAAAAAATCATTCATGAATTTTCTGTTGTGAAAGTCCGAAAATTTAACTAGGCATTATACATTATATAGTTATTAAAATTATGTAGTGTATTATGTACGGTACATTATGTAGTATTGTTAAAATTGAAGTTGTTTTATTTAAGTTTTTCTTCCAATAAAAGTTTTGTTTAGAAGTGTATTTTTGTAAAGGAATTGTTTTTAAAATTGAAAATTGTTGCAGGGAGGGGCGGCGTTGGCATTTTCGCACCGAGCGGCAAAAAGTATTGGTACGCCTCTGGATTCCTACAAGCTGCTTGGGGACTCCCAACATGGGTTTAGACGGCATAGGTCGTGTCTCACCAACTTGCTCGAGTTTTTCCACGTCATGTTGAGTATGATAAGAGTAGGGCGATTGATATACTTTATCTCGACTTTCAGAAAGCCTTTGATATGGTACCTCACCACCGGCTGATGGCGAAAGTCCGCGCGCTGGGTATCGGTAGGGAAGTAGGTAGGTGGGTTGAAAACTGGCTGAAGAATAGGCGGCAGAGGGTTGTAATTAAAGGGGTTAGTTCGGGTTGGGCCTCGGTCACTAGTAGGGTTCCTCAGGGTTCCGTTTTGGGGCCAATGTTGGGGTTGGGACGCCCGAAGCGATCGAGCACCTGCGTGCGGACCTACGTTGGATAGGAGAGTGGTCCGAAAAATGGAAAATGCCATTTAACTTGGGTAAATGCAAAGTGATGCACATTGGCTACGCCAGTCCCAATTCGGACTACTCGATGTTGGGGAACAATATCGAGGCGACTGATTTGGAAAAGGACTGGGTGTGCTAATTAGCAGCGACCTTAAGTTTACCAAACAGTGCGTAGAAGTGGAAAAGAAAGCCCAGAAGCTCTGTCGGGTTATATCAGGAGGCAATTTCAGTTTGGGAACAAGGAGACTGTTCTCTCTCTGTACAATTCCCTGGTTCGGCCGCACCTGGAGTATGCAGTGCAGTCCTGGTCGGCCACCCTCAGCAAAGATATTGAGAGGCTGGAGCGAGTGCAGGCGAGGGCCACAAAGTTAATCCCTTCCGTTAGGCATATGGGCTACAATCGACGGTTACGCGCCCTGAACTTGTTTTCGCTGGAAACTCGGAGGCTGCGCGGTCAACTCATCGAGGTTTTCAAGTTCTTACGCGGGTTCAACGATGTCGATTTTAGAAGCATGTTTAGTTTAAATGATAACCCAACTCGCAACAATGGTTGGAAGTTGGATTTGAAACGGTTTAGGACTAGTGTGTGTGGGAATTACTTTACGTATAAGATCTGTGACACGTGGAACAGGTTACCTTCAGAAGTTGTGAACAGTTCCTCTGTGGATCAGTTCAAGAAAAGGTTAGACCAAATCTTGCACACTATTTGAGGGTATAGAAAATTTTTCCTGGCACCCGTTGCCATTGGTACCTCCTCGGTATGGGCCGCAAGGCCTTTTGAAGTACTTCTTTTCCGTGTAACTCCTTGTAACTCTCTCTCTCTCTCTCTCTCTCTCTCTCTCTCTCTCTCTCTCGCTCTCTCTCTATATATATATATACACACTTTCGGCTACTTCAGGTGAGTTTGAACGACAGTTCAGGATCGACCTGGGGTCGACCCCTTTGCAGAATCCCGCCTCATTTGCGGGATTTGGTGAAAGAGAGAATTGCTGTCTGATCTCCTCCTGCCCTCGTAGCCAGCTACGCATGGCTGGTCAGGGACTTTGCACAGGAATCTGTCCAAATGGTTCTTGAAGTTATTCAGGTCGGTGTGCTGAAGATTCCTCATTTCTTTTGGTAGGACATTGAAAAGCTTTGGGCCTCGTATTCTGAGGGTATTTTCCATCCTCGTTTTCATGGCCCTTGTCCAGGGACGTAGCCAGGAATGTCCAAGAGTGCGGCGAACTTGAGCTACGTTCGTCAGGTTCCGTGGTGAATCGGGCGAGCCCATACAGTTAGGGGGTATGGGGGAGAGCTGGAAACTTTTCCAGCAGGGTCCGGGGCGGAGCCCCGTAAACCAGCGCATTTTAAGCTTATTTTCTGTAAAAACTGCCTGAAAATATCAGTGCAACTGCCATTTTTGAACAGCCACTATACGGCCATCCACATGAAATATGTACCCTTTCCAACAAAAGTTTGGATAGGACAGTCACATTGGTGGCAATCCTAAGCTATATTATGATGTAATTATTTGTATTTTCTGAAATTTGAAATCAGGTACTGATCCTATAGTTTTCATATTTAACAAAGAAAGTAACTATTTTATTCACACATTTATTGATTTAATGCATACAATTATTTAGTGTATACACGTTAACAGTACACTATAACATATCTATGAATAACGAAATCATTAGAAGAGATCCAAATGAAACTCTCACGTATAAGGCAAGTCAAACAGATGCAGAAACGGCTAGATCAGTTGAGACAGAAGAAACGCACATCTGTTTAATTAACATATATAAAATTTTAAACAAGATAATCGCATGGAAAAATAATTTAGGGGCTACTTGACAAAAAAATATGTACTTTATCAAATACGCAATTACTTTACTAAATCAAAATCGAATACTTTAGTAAATATGCAATTTACAAATAGGTACACCACAAAATCACATTACCGCCCATTGGCCATTTTATTCCAGTAACAAATTGAGTTTTATATATATATATATATATATATATATATAATATTTAGGAGAAATCCAATGACAAGGAGAAATGTAAATGCCATGAAAAGTCTTCTTTAATGCGCAACGTTTCGAGCAATACGCTCATCTTCAGGCTGTTTAATAACAATGTGAAATTAAAATCAATATTGAATGAAAAACAAAACAGAAAATTTCTATAACCTATTCGTAATACTTGTCCCAACTCACTAAGAATTTTAGAATCGCTTTTCATTAAAGCATTGTCCCCTAGTCTGAATGTTGACTCATCTGCCGTCCCTCTCAATTTGCTATGATCCCTCCTCCTTCCCCAATTCCTTATAATTCCTCCTTCCCCAATCGCCCTCGCCATCTCTCGTGTTTCCCGTTCTTGTCTCTGCTCAAATTAGTCAGCCTCGGATACTGCAGTGTAAGGTAGCTAGATCCATTATTCCAGTGTACTATTGTTAATTTTTCCAGTGTATTAATTTCACATTTACTATATGTATTTAAAAATAACTTCTTAATTTTTATATGTAAATCTGTATAACTTAGAATTTAACCCTCTTTTCTCAGTCTTTTAAAATTTGTCTTTACGAATAGGTTATAGAAATTTTCTGTTTTGTTTTTCATTCAATATTGATTTTAATTTCACATTGTTATTAAACAGCCTGAAGATGAGCGTATTGCTCGAAACGTTGCGCATTAAAGAAGACTTTTCATGGCATTTACATTTCTCCTTGTCATTGGATTTCTCCTAATATTAAATTGAAGCTCTGTAGAAGCAACCCGCATGATTTATATATATATATATATATATATATATAATATATATATATATATATATATATATATATATACACACACTCCTTCTATTATATATAGATACCAAACTGTTAAATGTTATAGTTTGGCGGTGAACCTTGGTTGTAATTACAGCAGATTTTTTCCTGGACTTTCCAAAAGGGGGGGCAACCGCCTCCGTCGCCCTACCCCCCCTTGGCTACGTTCCTGCCCATTGTCCCACCGCAGCTGGCTGTGGAAAATCTGCCTCTTCTCTCATTCCAGCTTGTTTCTATTTCATTTCTAAGGTTAGGAACAGAGCCCTCAAGTTTTTTCCATATGTATATTATTGTGTAGCGCTCGCGCCTCCTTTCGAGAGAGTAGAGTTCCAGGGATTGTAGTTGAGACCAGTAGTCTTCACCTTCCATTTCCTCTATTTTAGACGTAAAAGTCCTTTGTATAGCTTCAATGTTCGCAATGTCTCGTTTTCTGTATGGGCTTGAGTACTGAGCAATACTCAAATATTGGTACGACTCGACTCTTCCATAATTTGAGCATAATGTTTGCTTTTCTGCTGCGGAAGCTCCTCCAGATGATTCCCATTATTTTTATAGCCGTTGTAATTTTGATAGTGCTCTCTGAATTCTGCATCCGACGACATTATTACTCCAAGATCCCTGACTTGTAGATTTGGTGTTATCTGTTTGGCTTGCATAGTTTTGTACCCTTTTTTCTGTAGCTCCTTGTTATTATCGTATCTTAGAAGTTGTAGTTTTTCTTCGTTGAACTTCATATTGTTGTCTTCTGTCCACTGGAATAATGTTTCAATGTCGTTTTGTAATTTTCGGATGTCACCTTCGTTCATTATTTTCTTGCATACCTTTGTGTCATCTGAGAAGCATGATACAGTACTGTCCTTAATATCTGCAATCATTATTATGAACAGCAAGGGAGCTAATACTGTCCCCTTGTGGGACAGAGCTCACGACTTCTGAGACTTCCGATTTAACTCCGTTTACCACCATTCTTTGTGTTCTTTGCGTCAAAAAGTTAAATATCCACCTTCCTAGCTTTCCAGTAATTCCTGTATTCTTAAATTTGTGTGCTATGATTCCATGGTCACATTTATCGAAGGCTTTAGCAAAGTCTGTATATATTACATCTATGTTTTGTTCTCGACACAATGTTTCTAATATTTTCTCCTGGTGGGTTAGTAGCTGTGATAGGCATGATCTTCCCGCCCTGAAGCCATGTTGATTTGGGTTGTATAAGTCTTTCTTGTAGGTAGTAGGTAGTTTTGCCTCTAATTATACGTTCAAAACACTCTATAAAGTGTGAGGTGAGAGCCACTAGCCGATAATTCTTGGGCATTGTTCTGTTACTACCTTTAAATAGAGGGGCAATGTTCGCGTTCTTTAAGGGGAGTGGAATTTGTCCTGTGTCGAGTGATTTCCTCCATAGTAAGTATAGCGGTTTGGCAATACTCTCTCTGCATTTCTTCAGAAACGTGGCACTCCATGTGTCTGGCCCTGGCGCTGAATTGTCTCGCATCTGTGATAAGGCCGTAATTACATCTCCTTCCGTGAACTCTAAGTCCATTAATAGGTTTGTGCCGGAATTTGTTCTTGGTTGATTTGTATCTATGTCGAAAAATTCGTCTGGGTTTTCCACTTCCATCTCGGACTTAGGGGTGCTAAACACAGAGTTAAAATGTTTCCTAAGCAGTTCGCTTATTCTTTTCGGGTCATTTTGTATTCGGCCTCCTCGTCTATCAACGGACCAATACTTTCCTTACACTGCATTTTCCTTTTCGCAAATGTGAAGAAGTATTTTGGGTTATTTTTTATGTTTTCTGCTACCTTGTTTTCCTCCTCGTTTGTCTTATGTATGAATGTTTGCTTTAGGTCCATTTCTATTTCGCCAAGTTTCCTCTCTAGTTTGAGTCTCTCTGCATCAGTTCTGCACCTGTAGAGATGTTTTACGGTTTGTCTTCGTTGCCTGAATAGTGTCATGATTTTCCTTTCGAGCTTGCTACGTTTTCTTTCCTGTCTCTCTGGAATATGTTTCAGTATTATAGGTTTGGTTTCAGTCTCTCTTGTACATATTATTTCTCGTGGTCTTCTCGTGCAGTAGCAATTCCCAATTTACCTCCTTTAAATCTTTAGTTACGTTTTCCCAATTTACTTTCTTTGAATTTATGTTTAAGCCTTCAAATATTCCATCTGCCTCTCTAGGATGCGTTTTCGGACCTTTGGGTGCAACTTCAATTGTATATCGATGAGGTTATGGTCGGAGAACTTTGTGTGCGTTACTTTTTTATTTATTATCTCGTTGTTATTTGTCAAGATTAAATCCAAAACGTTCTCCTTTCTCATGGATTCACAGATTTCCTGGGTAAGGGCGTAATGTTCCATAATATCTAATAGCATAGCATTGTTGCTTGGGTTCTATCATTTTTAGTAATGTTGCACACCCCATTTAAAGAGATTCCTCTGCCGAGCGGTGCCCCCCATAGTACTGTGAGGTATTGAAAAACTCATGATCTTCACTTGCCCCACAAACACCTTGAAATGGGAGACCCAAAATGGGTGCACCCACATTTCTACATTACTGTACAGTCTTTACAGCCACACCTACACTTTTCCTCCTAAGTATATATATTGTAATGTATATGGTTGTAAATTTTGACTTGGTCCGCAATCGATATAGACCGTGACTTATTTTTGGTTGGCAGGGTACTAGTATTGATGGATACCGTAATGAAATTGACTGGATTCTTTGGATCTGATATATTTGCATGTCGATTATAAATAGATATAGAGTGTAACATATTTGTGGATAGTAGTCTATTATGATTTGATCCTCTGGATCCAGAGATTCTATCTTTAGTTTTAAATCGATAATTAATTAGTTTTAAATTGATAATTATTTAGTTTGGTAAAAATTGGTCGTTGCCAATGTACAGGCAGTTTTTACATAAATTTCTTATGTTCTTGTTGTTCGGAACCCACGTAAAATTGTAGGTCCCCTCCGCCACCACGGAGGACATACACAATACACAATTATGAACACAGTTAGGTAGACCAGCCATGAGTGGATCCTAGGGTCTTTGTTGGTCTGAAACATTATAACATTATAACATTATATAACTTCGTCATTTTTCTTCCATGTTATGAATGGGAAATTAAAATCTCCGAAAATTAGAATATTTGTTGCTGGAGTTTCAAGTAATTTTGTAGATGTTCATAATGGTTAGGTTCAGTTCTTTTACTTCTAATATAATAACAACTGTGCTGTTTGATTTGTTTACCTTCACTTCACATGTGTATGTGTTTTTCACGTAGATGCAACGGTACTAGGGCAATTGCGTCCTGGTCAAGTGCGTCCCGGACAAATGCGTCCCGGACAAATGCGTCCCGGTCATTGGCGTCCCTGGACAATTGCGTCCCGGACAATTGCGTCCCGGACAATTGCGCACTTCTCCAACTACTATATGAAGTTTATTTATTAGAGAAGTGAACAGAAAGTTAGTATCGGAATTTCAAATATACTTTTCATTTTAACCTATTAAACTTGTATATGTTCATAAGTTCTGTTCGAAACTGTTCTCTAAAACTTTATCCATCATCAGCAACATCATTGTCAAATTTTATGGGTTACGTCCACTTAAGATAAAGTTAGTTTCGTTAGTTTTAACGAAAATATCACAACTTAACCTAACCAATCGTCAAGGGCATACAGTTGACCTAACTGGGCATTCAATTAATCTAACCTGGCATTATATCCCATACAAAATTACAATAACAAACATACTCGTCCCTCGTCATTGGCGTCATTGCGTAGGTGAAGTCACAATGAACTTTCTATTCACTTCTCTAATAAATAAACTTCATATAGTAGTTGGGGAAGTGCGCAATTGTCTGGGACGCAATTGTCCGGGACGAAATAAAACCGGACGCAATTGTCCAGGGACGCCAATGACCGGGACGCATTTGTCCGGGACGCACTTGACCAGGACGCAATTGTCCTGTCACCAGATGCAACACCCTCCCCTTCGTTTAGCCACCCTATCTGCTCTGTGTATGTTGTAGTCCAGCACTGCTAATTCAGTATCCTCGATACAGTTTTCGCAGCCTTTTTCGCATTTATGAAAGTGTGTTTCCGTTAGGCATTTAATATCTATGCTGGATTCGGTAGCTAAATTCTGTAAGTATTGTAATTTGCAGTCTGCATGGTCCGTGTAGAGGCCTTGAATATTTGTGTATAAAACATTTATTGTTTCTAATTTCCGTGTTCAGTTTTCCTATATAGTGGTCGTTTCCAGGTCGATGTCGGTTCCTGTTTGGTGTTATTGGTTTGGCCGCTGCATTTGGGAGAGTTGGGGTTGCGGCACTTGATACCACTGTGATTGTATTATCGGTGGGTGGTGCTGGATATAGGGGTGATGTGTGTAATGGTATGGGGAATATACCTGCGGAGTCCTGTCCTTTCTTGTTAGCAGGGCAAGCTGTGTTTTTATAGTTCTCATTTCCTCTAAAAAAATTGTTTCCTCACTCCTGTTGTTACTTCTAATACGGATAGGGTCTGTTCTTCCCCGTTCTCTTCTTTGGATATCCTTTATGTGAAAATATGGGCACTGTATATTTAGGCATTTTCTCTCTGTCAGTGACTGTCTGCACATAGGAGGGTGGAAAAAGTGGTGTGTGTATATATATATATATATATATATATATATATATATATATATATATATATATATATATACAGGGTGGGCCGTAAGTTTCCATACATAGGAAAAATAAACATTTTTTTATGGACAACCATTTTTATTTATATAATATGCTCTACATGGTTGCCATTGTTTTGAAAACACATTTCAATACGTGTTCCCCACTGTTGATGAACACGCATTAGCACAGTTGACGTTATGCTTGTAATGGCGTTGGTGATACGTTCCTTTAGATGATTTATGTCTCGTATCTTTTCCTGATACACCATGGCCTTCAAGTGCCCCCAAAGATAGAAATCAAGGGGGGTGAGATCTGGGGATCTGGGAGGTCACTCCACAGGACCACGCCGACCAATCCAAGCATCCGGAAACTGCTGATCCAAATACCGACGCACGTGAAGACCATAATGAGGTGGAGCTCCATCTTGCTGGAAGTAAACTGGGAAGTTACCTTCCTCGTTTAGCAGGGATGGGAAAATCTCTTCTTGCAACATGTTAAGATACCTTTCGGCATTAAGATTTCCACTGACAAAAATTGGTCCAATAATTCTGTCACCCCATATCCCGGCCCACACCATCACTTTACCGGCACCTTGCATCTTCGTCGGACTCAGCCAGTTAGGGTTAGCATTACTCCAATAACGTATGTTTTGCCGATTAACCTCTCCATTGACGTAAAAATTTGCTTCAATTCGTTGCTCTTTCGTCAAACGCATATTCTTAGGGTATCTGAAACATAAAAACAAACGTTTAAATTTTCCTATGTATGGAAACTTACGGCCCACCCTGTACATATATTATATATATATATATATATATATATATATATATATATATATATATACACAGTATATATAGAAGAGAGAGATACACCATCATTTACACTTGGAAAATAATGGAGAAACTAGGCTTAATCTTACTCTGAACCCTGTAACTCCCCAAACAACGGTAGAAAGTAGAAAAGAAAAGAAAGACTGTCATGTTCCCAAATTAAAGGCGAGACAGGGAACATCCTTAACCCTGAAAGAAAATAGTTTTGTTGTGAGAGGACCAAAACTCTTTAATGAGCTACCCAAAGGCTTAAGGAACACGAGTGGTGTTCCAGTGGACATCTTCAAAAGAAGATTAGACGCCTGGCTCAGAACAATCCCCGATGAGCCGGGCGTACCTGGCTATGTTAGGTGGAGAGTACAAGAAACCAACTCGCTACTTCACCAGGCCAACTCGAGAGGAGGGGCGACAAGCTTGACCTTCGTGAAATGAGAAATCATCGCACGGAACCTTTGAAAGGTTATATATATATATATAAAATCGTCAACAGTACCTGAAAACTTAGTTACTGCTGCAGGAAAAGGTATTTAAGCCCATCTGTTTGTGACGCTTCGTAATACAAGTGTTGATAAAAGTACAGTAACAGAGTTGAACATTGTTTTCACACTGAGCACCAAATGTTGATTTAATTAACTTTTATTTGTGACAAATATTTAACTTTTAAATCGATTCAAATACACAAAAGAACAGATGTTTTGGCTTTACAAAGGGTGTGAAATCGTGCTGATTGTGTAATCAATTTCTCTCTCTCTCTCTCTCTCTGTATATATATATATATATATATATATATATATATATATATATACATATGAAATAGGATCCCTCCTAAGGAGACGTAATTTTACATTTAGGATAAAAACGAAGACGTAGAGCAAGAAAGTCATTATATTTGGCTGCAGCCGACGTTTCGGGTAACTCTACCCATTTTCAAGGCCTAATAAATAAAAAGCTGAAATTAATGCATGACAAAAAAAATATACGAATGTCAAAAACAAACTAATTCATAGCACAGAATAAAACCACTTAAAGAATAAAAATTAAAAAGCGTAAAACAAGCATAAGCCAAAAACAAAAATTAAAAATTATATACATGACAAATAACACATGATAAAAGTAAAACTTTAAAACTAAAAACATTCAAACAAATTAGTTAAAAACTTCACTAATAAAAAGTTAAATGAAAAAACGCAAAAGTGCACGAAACATACCATGCTCACTTGACATCCTCAAACAACTGAGGCGAAAAGGAGACAGGGTCAAGGGGAAAAACAGAAAAATTTAGTTGGTAGGCATTCTAATTAATATAAAGGGGGTAACAGCTAGAATCAATATTTAAGCTGGAGTTCAGAAATTTAATGCACAAAGATTCATAAATACGGAGAGAGGACGGACATTTTAATGATTTAAGAATTTTAAAGTTATTAACGGAAATATCAACTTTGCACTTAACAGAATGATTTCTAATGGCAGACTGTTCCTTTTTAGATAAAACTTTCCCTGTCCTATGGCTAATACCCATATGGGAGCAAAATCTTGCCTGCAAAGAACGAACTGTGCTGCCAACGTAGTTCCCCTGGGAACACCCAGGGCAGGTAAACAAATAAACGACAGAACAGTTCATCGCAGGGGGGATTTTGTCCTTACAACGGAAAAAACATTCAAGGATATTATTATTCACAAAAGCAACCTTAAAATCAGTGTGAAAATAAAATTTCCTCACCACACTCAACAATTGCTTTTTCACAAAAGTGTTAAATTGGTAGAGATCAGGTAAAACAAGATATTTACAATTCTTAGGAACATCATACGTTGGGATAAGTTTGGGGAATAAACATTATTAAGTAATTTACCAATAATACCTTGTACAAGAACCCGTGGAAAACCATTTTTAAAGAAAAAATCAGTAAGGAATTCAAACTCATTATGAAGCAGAGCAAAGTTTGAGCAAATATTATAAGCTCTATGCACTAAAGTGCGAATCGAACTTAGTTTGTAATTAAAATCGCAAAAACTATAAAAATTAAAACCTAAACCCGTAAAAGTAGGCTTCCGGTATGTAGAAGTTAAAACAGTTGAGCCTGATTTGGAAACCAAAACATCAAGGAAAGGAATAGAACCTTGAACTTCCTTTTCCTGCGTAAATATAATGTTCTTATGAAGTGTGTTCGAAAAATTTAAAAACTGAACTGATTGATTATCCGTTTGGAATAAAGCAAACGTGTCATCAAAGGTTCTATTCCTTTCCTTGATGTTTTGGTTTCCAAATCAGGCTCAACTGTTTTAACTTCTACATACCGGAAGCCTACTTTTACGGGTTTAGGTTTTAATTTTTATAGTTTTTGCGATTTTAATTACAAACTAAGTTCGATTCGCACTTTAATGCATAGAGCTTATAATATTTGCTCAAACTTTGCTCTGCTTCATAATGAGTTTGAATTCCTTACTGATTTTTTCTTTAAAAATGGTTTTCCACGGGTTCTTGTACAAGGTATTATTGGTAAATTACTTAATAATGTTTATTCCCCCAAACTTATCCCAACGTATGATGTTCCTAAGAATTGTAAATATCTTGTTTTACCTGATCTCTACCAATTTAACACTTTTGTGAAAAAGCAATTGTTGAGTGTGGTGAGGAAATTTATTTTCACACTGATTTTAAGGTTGCTTTTGTGAATAATAATACCCTTGAATGTTTTTTCCGTTGTAAGGACAAAATCCCCCTGCGATGAACTGTTCTGTCGTTTATTTGTTTACCTGCCCTGGGTGTTCCCAGGGGAACTACGTTGGCAGCACAGTTCGTTCTTTGCAGGCAAGATTTTGCTCCCATATGGGTATTAGCCATAGGACAGGGAAAGTTTTATCTAAAAAGGAACAGTCTGCCATTAGAAATCATTCTGTTAAGTGCAAAGTTGATATTTCCGTTAATAACTTTAAAATTCTTAAATCATTAAAATGTCCGTCCTCTCTCCGTATTTATGAATCTTTGTGCATTAAATTTCTGAACTCCAGCTTAAATATTGATTCTAGCTGTTACCCCCTTTATATTAATTAGAATGCCTACCAACTAAAATTTTTCTGTTTTTCCCCTTGACCCTGTCTCCTTTTCGCCTCAGTTGTTTGAGGATGTCAAGTGAGCATGGTATGTTTCGTGCACTTTTGCGTTTTTTCATTTAACTTTTTATTAGTGAAGTTTTTAACTAATTTGTTTGAATGTTTTTAGTTTTAAAGTTTTACTTTATCATGTGTTATTTTGTCATGTATATAATTTTTAATTTTTGTTTTTGGCTTATGCTTGTTTTACGCTTTTTAATTTTTATTCTTTAAGTGGTTTTATTCTGTGCTATGAATTAGTTTGTTTTTGACATTCGTATATTTTTTTTTGTCATGCATTAATTTCAGCTTTTTATTTATTAGGCCTTGAAAATGGGTAGAGTTGCCCGAAACGTCGGCTGCAGCCAAATATAATGACTTTCTTGCTCTACGTCTTCGTTTTTATCCTAATATATATATATATATATATATATATATATATATATATATATATATATAGCACATTCGACAATGCAGACGAAAGTTGATTCATTCCATTGATATGGAGAAAGCGGAATTCTCTCTTCTCTCTCTCTCTCTCTCTCTCTCTCTCTCCTCTCTCTCTCTCTCTCTCTTAAAGAGAGAAAGCTAAAGGAATTAGTAAAAAAGCTTGAAGCTAGGGTCGTCGCACTGGAAATCCAACCCAGTGGACAAGATCAAACTAAAAACACACCAGCAGATTTAAACTGTAAGATTAAGCATCTAGAACAAAGCGTGGCACGCTTGGAAAACACGGTGACTATTCCGGAAAATAGAACGGAGGAACAAGAATTCAAATTGGTAAAAAATAAAAGACCCTCCAAACCAAAACCAAAACATAAGGATTTGGAACCCATTACCATCAAAAATAAGTTTCACTTACTTGCTGATGAGGAGGATGAATCCTTTTTAATTGGGGATTCTATGGTAAGGAATCAAGGGGACTTTTTCGGAGCAAGACGGGCGACCAAGAGAAAGCTCCGATGTTTTCCGGGTGCCACAAGCCAGATAATTAATAGGGAATTAGGCAAAATTAATATCAAGAATAAGAGTTGCCCTATCATTGTCCATGTTGGTGGCAATGACATTTTTCTGGGAGGGACAGGAGGGCAGACAGAGCCCATTATAAAAGAATTTAAGAACCTAACTGACAAGGTTGTAGGAATTCTCCCTCGAATGCGTGCTAGTGACTATACTCTAAGTAAAGCCATTAGCATAAATAAAAGGTTAAACGCATGTGTGATGATAAAGGCCTAAAGTTTGTTGATTTTTGGCCTACATTCTACGGAAATGGGGAATACTTTGGTTCGGACGGGATACATTTTAACCAGAAGGGGAAAAAGAAGTATGGTGATTTGCTGAACATTAATTTGTATAATCTTTTTAAACTAGGACCCCCCAAACCAGCAATTGATCCTGCTCCCCAAACAGTTAAACCTACTCCCCCAGCAGTTAGTCCCCCTCCCCCAGTTAGTCCCCCTCCACAGCAGTTAGTCCCCCTCCAACAGCAGTTAGTCCCCCTCCAACAGCAGGTAGTCCCCCTCCCCCAGTAGTTACTCCCCCTCCAACAGCAGGTAGTGACTCTCCTTCAACGTTGGAGGGGGCTCAGGCTCCTGCGGAGATTGTCCCCTCGTTAGTGAGGGGCTCTTCAACTCCCGACAGCCCTGGCTGTTCGGGAAACGGGTCGTGCTAGGGGGCGGTCAGAATAGGGGAGGCTCCCTCCGTGCAATGCTTTTTAATGCTAGGTCGATCAGGAACAAGTTTGGCGAGCTACGGGCGCTCTTAGCATCAGAATACCAGGATATCGTTGCTATCACCGAGTCCTGGATTCATACTGATCGTAGGGACTACTTGGGGAGTTCGAAATTCCCGGGTATAGAATGTTTCGCAAAGACCGCACCCGTGGGGAGGGGGTGGGGTACTAATATACGTCAGAGACACGTTGAGTCCGGTTGACTGCCAGTTCCGGTCGGAACGGGAGCTGCTTGGCGTCGATCTGAACGTGGGAGGGACGAACTATAGGTTAATCTTGGTGTACAGACCTCCGCATCTCCTCCTCGAGGAGGATACAGCCCTGTACACCGAACTCAGTAGCCTGCTAGGGGATAGGGTGTGTGTAGTTTTAGGAGACTTCAACTGTCGCAGCATAAAGTGGGAAAACAGGACTGCCGATGCTGAAGGGAGGAGGCTAGTTGACTTTGCTGATGAGAACTTCCTCACTCAGTGGGTCAACGAGCCTACACGAGGCGAAAGCGTTCTAGACTTAGTATTCACGACCGAAGACAACCTCGTCACTGGCCTCACCGTTGACGAATCATTGGGCGGGAGTGATCACGGTCTTATTAGGTTCCGTGTGTGCGTCCCTCGGGTGAAGCGTAGTAACTCGAGAGGCAGTAAGCTCGATCTCCGGCGGGCGAACTTTGTTAGCCTCAGGGATAGCGTAGGAGAGATGGGGTTAGAGGTTGGCGGCGATGTTGAGGGAGTGTGGAGTGCATTCCGGGACGAGTTTATGGTGCTGCAGTCTGCTGCCATACCCTCAAAACCGGTCACCCCTGCTTCAACGCAGCCTAGGTGGTTCAATCGTGACATCGCTTCGGCTATCCGAAATAGGAAAGTAGCGTATAGGAGGGCGAAGGCCAATCGTTCCCACGAGAACACTGAAGCGTATGTCCGCCTGTGTAGGGAAGTGAAGGCGAAGGTTAGGCTAGCGAAACGTAACGAAGAACTACGGGTGGCAAGCCTCTGCAAGGGGAACCCTAAGGAGTTCTTCAGTTATGTTAATAGTAGAAAGCCCATTAGGACGGAAGCGGCGTTCTGCGGACCTCCGACGCGGACATCGCTAATGTGCTTAATGAGTACTTTGCGGGAGTGTTCACCAGGGAGAATACCCGCGGCATCCCCGAGCCAGGCGTGAGGCACGAAGGTGCTGGCCTGGATAGTGTTAGATATACCGCGACAGTCGTTGCCGATAAAATAGACAAACTGAGCGCGTTTAAGGCTCCTGGGCCAGACCAGTTTCTCCCCAGAGTGTTGCGAGAAGTGCGCGACCAGGTGGCTCCCCACCTGGCTACAGTCTTCAACAAATCGTTGGAGATGGGCCAGGTGCCTGGTGACTGGAGGGAAGCCAACGTGACCCCTATCTTTAAGAAAGGGGATCACGAAAGTCCAGGAACTATCGTCCCATTAGTCTCACTTCAGTTGTAGGTAAATTATTAGAAGGGATAATAGCTGATAGGATCGTTGACCATTTGGATTCCTACAAGCTGCTTGGGGACTCCCAACATGGGTTTAGACGGCATAGGTCGTGTCTCACCAACTTGCTCGAGTTTTTCCGTCATGTTGAGTGAGTACGATAAGAGTAGGGCGATTGATATACTTTATCTCGACTTTCAGAAAGCCTTTGATAAGGTACCTCACCGCCGGCTAATGGCGAAAGTGCGCGCGCTGGGTATCGGTGGGGAAATAGGTAGGTGGATTGAAAACTGGCTGAGGAATAGGCGGCAGAGGGTGGTAATTAAAGGTGCTAGTTCGGGTTGGGCCTCGGTCACTAGTGGGGTTCCTCAGGGTTCCGTTTTGGGGCCACTGTTGTTTATCATTTACATAAATGATATCGACGGTGGCATCGTCAGTCGGATCGCCAAATTCGCTGATGACACCAAGCTTGGGGCCAATGTTGGGACGCCCGAAGCGATCGAGGAACTGCGTGCGGACCTAGGTAGGATAGGAGAGTGGTCCGAAAAATGGCAAATGCCGTTTAACTTGGGTAAATGCAAGTGATGCACATTGGCTACGCCAATCCCAAGTCGGACTACTCGATGTTGGGTAGTAATATCGAGGTGACTGATTTAGAAAAGGACTTGGGTGTGCTAATTAGCAGCGACCTTAAGTTTACGAAACAGTGTGTAGAGGTTTAAAAGAAAGCCCAGAAACTATTGGGTTATATCAGGAGGCAATTTCAGTTTCGGAACAAGGAGATTGTGCTCTCACTGTACAATTCCCTTGTTCGGCCGCACCTGGAGTATGCTGTGCAGTTCTGGTCGCCCGCCCTCAGGAAAGATATTGAGCGGCTGGAGCGAGTGCAGGCGAGGGCCACAAAGTTAATCCCTTCCGTTAGGCATATGGGCTACAATCGACGGTTACGCGCCCTGAACTTGTTTTCGCTGGAAACTCGGAGGCTGCGCGGTCAACTGATCGAGGTTTTCAAGCTCTTACGCGGGTTGAACGATGTCGATTTTAGAAGTATGTTTAGTTTAAATGATAACCCAACTCGCAACAATGGTTGGAAGTTGGATTTGAAACGGTTTAGGACTAGTGTGTGTGGGAATTACTTTACGTATAAGATCTGTGACACATGGAACAGGTTACCTTCGGAAGTTGTGAACAGTTCCTCTGTGGATCAGTTCAAGAAAAGGTTAGACCAAATCTTGCACACTATTTGAGTGTGTACAAAATTTTCCCTGCCACCCGTTGCCATTGGTACCTCCTCGGTATGGGCCGCAAGGCCTTTTGAGGTACTTCTTTTCCGTGTAACTCCTTGTAACTCTCTCTCTCTCTCTCGGCTAAATTTGCCGACGATACAAAAATTGTGAGTAAAGCATTTATGATAGTTTCCAAGATAGAGAGAATCTACGGCGTGATTTTAATAATTTATTAGTGTGTTCTAATAAGTGGCAAATGAAATTTAACATAAATAAGTTTAAAGTCATGCATCATATAGGTTAGTTACCACAACAGTAAATTTAATTACATTATGGGAAATTTATTAACTTATTATATTTATTATGTTTACTCTCACAAATCCGGAAAAAAAAGACCTTATTAATTACTCCCGATGGCTCCATTTAAGTGGAACACCCTGCAGAATATGCTGTACAGTTTTGGTCGCCATATATGAAGAGGGGTATAGAAATGGTAGAAGGGGTTCAGCACCGCTCAGCAAAACTTATTCCAACCTTAGGTGGTAAAGTGTAAACATACGAGGATAGACTCAAAGAGCTGAATTTGTATATGCTTGAAATTTGGCATTTAAGAGACGAATTAATTCAGGTGTTCAAAATTGTAAATCGTTTTGTTAACGTAAATTATGAGAATTTCTTTAAAGTGGACGAGAAGAACATTACGAGAAACAATTGTTTTAAAATAAGGGGTAAAAGATTTCGGACAAACGTTGTGAGCGGCTTCTTCACCTATAATAGTTGAGAGGCGGAATAGCCTACCCGCGGAGCTCGTGCCAAGCACTTCAGTTAATACGTTTAAGAACAGGTTGGATAGGTATTTTAGAAGGCATCAATTTGCATTAAAAGGCGGGTAGTTTCACGAGTTAAAAAATGAAATTTCAGGCGGGCTGCAATCGGGGTGCGGTGTGAATGGCTTTAGTTCGCTGACCGCAATGTCGGTCGGTATGAGGTCCCTCACTCCTCTGACTTCCCCTCATCCCCCCTTCCAGGTCTGATTGGAAACTGAGTATAGCTAATTAAGTATAAAGAATGGCTACTTTCTTAGTACATAGTGTTTATTCATCGAGACAGAAGCAGTGATTTCCCTTAATATGTAAATGTAGTAGGAGGCATTGGTCTGGTGTGGTTACAGAGTACTGGGTGTTTTCATTGTGAGAACGTTCGGGAATCAAGATCTCCGAATAAACTTGCAAAGGGGGGTTATAAGGAGAGTTGGTTGGGTTGGAGTTGGGGATAGTGATGTCCCCTTTTGATCATAAATGTAGTAGGAGGGGCTGGTCATGTCTGGTATCAGACCCGACTGATACTTGTTTACTTTTTATTTTATTTACGTGTTTGTAATAGATGGGAATTCTCGGGAGTCAAAACTTCCAAATAACTATATTAAATTATTTTGGGAAGCCACTCCTCCCTCCCTTTCTTTCTTTCAGTACTTTTCCGTTATACCCCACAAATGACGATTGGTTAGGTTTAGTCGTGATATTTTCGTTAAAACTAACGAAAATATTACGACTAAGCCTAACCAACTAAACCTAACCAACCGTCAAGGGCGATTGACATTGGGGGCTTATTAAAATTGCGGGGGTATAACGGAAAAGTACCTTTCTTTCTTTTGCTCCTTCCTTTTTTTCCCATTATTAAAAGGGTGCTGCTTGAGGGAGGCCTAGTTAAGATAGAGTACAAGTAGTAGCCTAATATTCCTTTTGTCAATAAATGAAATGGAAGACGCTGATCGTGTCTGGTTTCAAAGTACTGGGAGTTCTCAGATGATACCCCATTGGTAGAGAAGGGAAGCTTGGTGGGATCTCTCGGGAGCCAAAACCTCGGAATAGATGTTTTCAATTTTAGGGGGTGCTACTTGGGTTTACAGTGTAGGAATGTTTGTACTTTAGGTAAATCGCGGAATATCTAACTTAGCTAGCTAGAGTAAATTTTTATAGTTTTTAAAAAGTAGCGATATTCCCTTTTGCAATAAATGTAGTGAGAGGCGCTGGCCGGGACTGGTTTCAGAACACTGGGAATTCTCAGATGATGGAAGTCAAAACCTCCGAATAGTCATGCTCATCACCGTGTAGTAATGTCTAATTAAGAATTAAAAATGTTTTGTTTATAAGAATTTAATAATGTTTGTTTAATAAAGAAGATAATAATGTTTAATAAGAAATGAAATTACGTTAAATAATTGTTTGGTTATAAAATGCTAGTTGGCAACACCCCGAAATGGTCTAGAGGCAGAGAAAAACAGAATGCCCAAAAACGACAGTTATCGGACGGCCGTTGGCCTAATAATATTAACCTCCTTCGCAACATTTAAGGTCATATGACGGAAGGGACCTACAGCCACATCTATAGATAAATATTTGCATTGTATACAATGTATAGGTCCCATAATAGAATCATAGATCTATATAATATATGACTATGATACTTTGATACTATGACTATGATATTTGAAAGGTTTAGTTTTCTTGTTGATAGATCTATGTCCAGTGATGAAGTGGCCTCTAGAGCAAAAGCATTAATAGATACATATCTATCAGATCTCGAACATGCATTCACAGATGAATTTCTGTTATTCTCACGTATGTATGCAGACAAGAAATCTGTAGCAGAAATGATCAGTGCACAAATACCGGACAAGTTGGTGACAAGTTTTCCAAATGTCAACATTACTTTTAGAATGTATCTTGCTATTTTTGGAACAAGCTGTGAAGGGGAGCGCTCTTTTTCAAAGTTGAAAAGGAAAAGAACTGTCTTAGGTCAACCATGAGACAGAAACGACAATCTTTACTTGCACTACTCTCAATTGAGAATGAGCTTTTGCGAAAAATGAAATTTGAAGGTGTAATCTGTGATTTTGGTAACAAAAAGAGTCGCAAAGTTAATGTTTAATGTACATTTACTAAAGTCATAACTTATTATACCTTGTAAAGTAATTCAATTGAAGCAAATAATTATTAAGTTTGATTTAGCAGTTTCCTTTTCTCATTTCTGAGTCAGCTAAGATGTATTTTTAGGCCCAAAACGTTTTCGTAGGCCCTTGGGAGTTTCGTAGGCCCTAGGCCCAAAGTCGCTTAACTTCGCTGATCAAGGGGAAGCGGTGTTACGACATTGGCTACGACATAGCCCTTGTTCAATCCCAATTGATAATTTACGTTGAAGAAAAATATAAATAATATTTCTTCATTACAGTTTTCAATAAATTAAGTGTTGTCAAAATAATTCAGTATCTGAATTTTGTTCAATCTGAACTTTTTGCACCTTGAACATAAGGAAAATTCTAGGATTCAAGTGAAAATTGCCTTTAACAAAGCAAATTTATCTGAAGATATTGGATTAAACAAAATCTTGGCTCTCTTCGTACCCTTACCGGGATCCATATCGCAACCAGTGTGTGTGCACTACCTCCTGAAAATAGTGGCGCTACCGCTACCGCTACAGTTACTCATTTGGTAAAGTACCGCGCTACCGCTACTTTTGAAAAGCATTCAAAATTGGAATAATAATTCCCCAATACGTATGTACAAATTGTGCAAGTATTAGAAAATAACATCAATGTACAGCTCTGTAAATCACAAATTCAGTAGCTAAGTTGTTGCTTTCAGTTACTGAGCAGCTGTGCGAGGAAAAAAAGGTGTATACTGTATAGAATAATAGGACATGAATAAAGCGGGCAAAAGGAAGAAACTAATATCTCGTTACATCTTCTATAGTGGTGGGATAGTAAAAATTGCGTTGATTCATTTCACAGTTCTTTTATTTGATTGCTAATAATGTAGGAATAGTGCTACCAGTAGAACTGGACTATTTCATGCTACTTTTTGACCACACCCTAGTGAAAATAATAAAAACAGTCAAATACTCATTATTTACTTATAATAAAATAAGTGTGACTACATGTATGCAGCAGCATCAGGAACTCGATGCTGACCAAGCTAAATATAGCTCATTCCAGCTGAAACGCAGGCAGACTTCCAAGCTCTACCATGTCGTTGTTAGTGGCCCAAATTTAAATTTTCATTGCTTTTATTTATTTTAATATTATTACCTTGTAAACTATAAGAACAAATATGGTTTTTTATTCACTTTAAAAGTAGCGAGTAGCGGTTGGAATTCCTCTAAAATGTAGCCCCCCTACTGCTTTCGCTACTTTTAATCAAAATCAGCGGCGCTACTGCTACTGCTACTAAAAAAGTAGTGCCGCTACTCTCAACACTGATCACAATGTACAGAGTACTCTTACTACTCTTCTTGCGTTTGACAAATTGAGTATTTATAGTTTTCTCTGCATTACAATCTTATTAAATAATTTTTATAGGTGAAAAATTGGTTAATACTCCGCAGAACACATCACCTAAACCTTAGAAAAACAACAATATATTCAGAATCCTTGTAAAAATAATGAAAGAAAATATGTTTCATACGCTGTGCAAATGAATATTAATAAGATAAAAAATTAATATTTAATATGTTCTATAATCAAAATTGGCAGCTGAAGGTATTGGCAGCAAATTATTAATTGTTTCTTTGTTCTGTGTTTCTGTGACCATGAACTGTGCCGGTTGTGAAGTAGGCTTTACTTATCTAATTGCATTTTACTGTTTCGCACACACTTCGCGGGTCAGATTTAGTGTTTACGGGGGTTACTTTACGTTAGGTTAGGTAAGGTTAGGTTAAGTTAGGTTAGGTTAGGTTACAATAAAGAAGATTAAATTCAGTCCTGTAGCCACGACTTCCCAAGGGGGGAGGCGAAATTGTAGAAAGGCGGAGCTTTTGGTGCAACAACCTAGTTACTGCGGAGGGGGTTTAGGAGTAGTTTAGGGTAGTTTGTGACGTTTAAAAAAAATGCAAAAAATGCAAGTGTTTATTTACTAAATGATGTTAATGTTATATATTATAATATCACATCATAAGTTATAACTATGGTTACAAATGGGGACCTTTCCTGTCAAGGGGGGGTCGTTCGACCCCCCCCACGACCCCCTTGCCACGGGCCTGAAATTACATACCAGAAAATATTTAGTTGATGCATTTTAAGGCGCTTTAACAGAATCTGCTATACATTTTTTCGTGAAATTGAGCAGCTTTCGAGATATACATTTCTTCCAAAAAAATTATTTATCTCAAAACGTGCTCAAGTGCACAAAAAACGGATACCAGATTCTGTTAAAACACATTACAATACATCAGAAAATTATTATCTGGTATGTAATTTCAGGTGATGTGTTCTGCGGAATTTTTAACGAAAAATTTTATATTTGCATTTGAAAATGAAACAACTGACATTAAATTTAAAAATAATTTTTGTATGAAAATTATTAATGAAGGAAACTGTGCAAGTTTTGCTTTGAAAGTATTTTTTGGGAGGATGAAGAAATTTATATTCGTATTAAAAACCTATTCTAAATAAATTATTTTTATTTAAAATTTGCATTTTTGCTTAATATAACCAAAATATGTGGTTTTAAGCTAATAAACTTAAATATAATGATTTTTAACTAAAAAAAACCTCTGTCAATCCTTTTTTTCTGCTTCTTCCTCTTGTGCTTCAGTTAGTCGCAGTCGTATGTAAAATTCAAATACAAGTACAGTATATGAATGTCAGTATTTCGAAATATTTATTGTTTAGACTGCCTTACAAAAGTATAGCTTATAGGGAGTTGTACCTGATAAAAAGATAGGGAACTAAGTTGATATACAGAGTGGTCAGAAAAAACAGTGGCAACTTTAAGAACATGTATTTCAGGAATGAACGAGTACCGAGACAAAATAAAATCATAATTTGAAATTACAGACGTGTACTTTTGCGTTAATATAAACATTTCTACACAATCATAAAAATATAGAAGTGCATTATATGCTTAATCCAACGCCCTCTCTGCCCTCGCACCCATTGCAATCTGGTGAGAAAGTTGTCCACCCCAGCTATGATTGAGTCTTGTTGGATTCATCTCTTCTTCTCGCCGAATGTTAGCTTTGAGGGTATCTAGATTCCTGGGCTTTGGGCTTTTGTACAGATGTACACCTCATTCTAAGATCTAAGATAACCCCAGAGGAAGAAGTCGCACAGGTTCAGGTCGGGGGCTGTGTGATGGCCATTCTCGCTCCGTTCGTCGCGATTGGATCCTGTCCTGCAGCTTCTCTCTCAGCCAGTCCAGTACCACGTTGGCTGTGTGAGGAGGAGCACCATCATGCATGAACCAGAGATCGTTTTGATCGATATCATTACGTCTCTGAATTGCTGGCCAGTACTTCCTTTTGAGCATCTTAAGATAATGGGTAGCGTTGATGGTCACAGTGTCACTATTTTCACCTTCAAGAAAGAATGGACCGATGATGCATCCATATCCTATAGCACACCACACAGTTAGCTTTTCCACACTGAGAGGACACTCCTCAGTTTCATGTGGCTGCTCACAACCCCATATTCAGAGAATTTGTTTACGTGGCCAGAAAGATAAAAATGGGTGTCATCCATAAACTGAATTCGCTGCATAATTCCTGGATTTTGTTCCACCAACTCTGACATTTCTTCTGCATAGTGCAGTCAAGCTGCCTTGTTTTGATCAGTTTGTGATTGAAGAACCTGAATTTTATGGGGTATAACTTAAGATCATTGTGTAACATTTGCAACACAGGACCTCTAGCGATGCCAAGTTCAGTAGACAGTCGGCGTGACGATTTTCGTGGACTTTGCTGAAGGGACCTCCTAATTCGTTCAACATTTTCGTTTGTTGTAGCAACTTTAGGGCATCCACTTCTGCCTTTGTTCCTGTTTTTGACACTACCAGTTTCCTGAAAGTTACGTATGACTCGCAGTATTGTGTGCCTTGCTGGAGCTGTCTCGCAATTGTGTTTACGTTTGTATGCACGTTGTACCCTTGTCAGAGACTTGCCATGCTCATAGTACAGCTTCACCAGTTCTGCTCTCTGCTCAAGAGTGAGCTGTGACATTGTTATCTAACCTGCAAAGCAGGAATATTATACTGTATATCAATAAAAAAGTAAAGGTATCTTCTTTTAAATGAGTAATAATTCACTTATATTCACAGTACATATTGTCAAAGTAACAACATTTTAAACTTGTAAAGGTTTTTTATGACCACTCTGTATATAATACAGTATTGTCTTTTCCTTTACCCATGAATGAAGGGTCCATCGTATTTGCAATATAGAAAAGTGGTTAAATTGCTTCCTCCATTCTTCTTTGCTTTCGTTTGTATAGTTCTAACTCTTTGACACCGCGAAGCTCTATTCATGTTTCCACCACACCCAAAGATATACGAGTAGTTGCTGAATCGCTCTGAAGCTGTAAGTTTAAATAAATTAAAATTAACCGGGTTCTACTAAAAATAATTATCATTATGATGATAATGAACATGCTTATAATGCTTTGCTTTGGTGTAATAAAACGATATTTAATGAAACACTTTAAGAAATTTTCTAATCTTGTTAACAACAGTAGACAACAACTTCAGCTGAGACTGAAAATGGAGAGCCTCTCAATAAAGTACAACATTTTTCAAAATTTAACCTATATTGTTTTCGATTGGATTTCTATGATATATCAAGTCGGCAAAAAAAAAACCCTTTTAAATCCTTCATATCTCGGCAAATACGATACATAGAACCATGAAATTTTAGTATGTTAGTACTAGGTAATTTTATGGTTTGTATGCCATATTTTAGCATTTTAGCTGAGAAATTGGATTTATGGCGAATATTCCAGAAAAATCTTGCTAATCATAGGTTCAAGTTGATAATTAAAGTGATTTTAATTAACGTAAGCCAACTTAAATTTTGTTTTCCTCTTTTTCAGGTATTAGGTCCCAGCCCTATTTATAAAATGCCATTTACTTCAGAGGAACAAGTTCTTATAAAACACTATAGGCTTGAAAAACATTATGAACGAAAGAGATTATTGTTAGAGTTTTCAAACAAAGGATGGACTGCAGGAGGTTTGGACAAGCTTCTCAAGAAAATCGATAAAACAGGAGATATCAAAAGAATACCAGGTAGCGGTATTAAATCTGACCACCAAAGTCCTGATTTAAATTCTGTTGATTATGGCCTTTGGGAAAACTTGTCACAGAGAATTTATCGGGTCAAAGTAAGAAATGTCGTTCATTTACGACAGCTTCTTCTGGAAAAATGGGATGAGCTACCACAAGAACAAATCAATAACGTCATGGATGAGTTCCGTCCTAGACTGAAAAAGGTTGTAGAAGTTCGTAGTAAACATATCGAGCAGTTTTTTTAACATCAAGATCAAAGTAGCACCATATGTGAGTACTTTGTAACTTTTTATCTGCACATACAATGCAGTAGTAGTGTAAATGGAGAATTTCCAGTGGCATAAAGAAATGTTCAATAAATCCGTAATTTTCATTAGTTTTCTTTGAAATCCGCTCACCGTATAAAAAATTTACTTAGTTGTGAGGTGTGAAAAAATATTGAAATCTGACCATAACTTTGGATTTTACCCACCCGATATATGACCATTCACTCACTGGACTTCTCAGTGATGTACTGTTCCGCCCCAGTTCCACGTAGAACGACAAGTAAGGAAGGTAATTATGACGAACCCGATGTCCATTATTTTAATGAATCGTCCATGATCTTCAAAGGTTCTTCATGCTGAAAGACTTCAAACAAATCAATCAAAACAACTATAAAATAAACAAACTAACTTTACAATCTGTTGTCAATAGATAGAATCACATCATTCAGTTTGTTGCCGCTAAATTACACGATATTTGGAATAATTCACCCAATGTTTAGAGAGTTAAATATTTTAAAAATAAATAAGTTATACAAATTCAATGCTGTTAATATGTTCACATTTATGAACAAAAATTGACATACATCACCAACTCAAACAGCAATCGCCCCCCGCCCTAATCAAATGCACCATCATTATAACACCAGTCTGGCCAGGGATTTAATACACAAACGTAACTATACAATAGAAACTGCAGGAAATGCACTTTCTTTCAAAGGAGCGGATGTATAAAATGCAATTCCCATACATATCAGGCAGGCTTTATCACTAAATGTATTTCTTAAATCACTAAAAAAAGCACTTCATTAACTCCTACTGTCATTTTTATCATATTAATGAACTTTGTAATCAGCTATTTAAAATATATTAATTTCATTAAACACTTTTAATTTCGTAATTTATTCGTTTTTAGATATTTATCAAGCATCATTTATTTTCTATTAAATATACAATAAATCATTTAATTTAAAATTATGCCAAATTTTGTAAACTTTATATTCTATTTTTTTATTATTATTATTATTATTATTATTATTATTTGTTATCACTACTACTATTACTTGCCACTTTCAATTTTTTACGTAATAAATAAACTAAATGCCATTAATTTTGCCTAAAAAGCCTCCATGCTTCCAACGGCATATTCAGATTAGAGTACTGTCAATATATTAATGTCATATCAAATCTCTAAAAATTATAAAACTCTGTTACTTGTATTCTTTTCTGAATAAAGATTTTTTAATTTGAATTTTGAATATTTTAAGAATAGTTTAATGGCGTGATAGTTACGCGATAATCTTTAAATTTTAATTTTCGCGGAGAATCAACCAAAAAAGTATCATCCTGGAACGAGACTTCGTTCAAACTTTTTCGCTGGAATACCTCGCTAGTTTATTATACTTCACAATTAAAGTACAGTAATTAATTTCCCTCCAAAATCATTTTTCAACACATTTATATATTGATATAGAAAAATACAAAACATATATCTTTCTTTAATCAAACTTAAAGTGTACGTGTGTGTGTGTGTGTGTGTGTTTGTATACTGTATATGTTACACAGTTCCTTGTTCCATGCACGGTCTGTGTGTAGCATAAAAGATCTCAGGGGACCATATTATGTTCAATCCCACATATACTAAAAGAAAAAAATAATATATTATAGTCAACACTGAAAATTTTTATGATGCACGACTTTTGCGCCACCTCGTATATACAGTATATATATATATATATATATATATATATATATATATGCACCTCGGTGGTGTAGTGGTTAGTGTCGGCGCGCAGCAAAAACCCAGCTGTTCATCCTTCCACACAATAAAGAAAGTGGTTCGTAGATAAATGGGTACCCTAGGTGGCCTAGTGGTTAAGACGCTGGGCTGCTGATGGGGCGTGGTTCGGATTCCACGTTAAACTGTGGGTCTAAGGTGGAGTGAAAAGCTTGACCTTCGTCAGAATGAACAATTCGGGCGGAAGCTAACCAAAGGTTAACCAAAGGTTATATATATATATATATATATATATATATATATATATAATGTCATATATTCAAACTCAAGGTCAGGTTATAAAATATTTCTGCCGCTTATCACCTGTTAGCACGAGAACGTCTCTGTTGATCTCCTTGTCATACCTGATTTAACATATCGTACACTTCTTCATACTTACTCCTGTTGTTTTCGAAGAAATATTCAGGATAGGTTCCCGTTTCATCTTATTTGAGATTTGACGAAGGAGAGTTAATTTCTGCTCTTATAATGGCCTCATGCTTTGCACGGTGAATCGTGACTCAAGATTATATCGAACTGTTATTTTTTTTTTTAATGCTGTGACTTAGATATTAAAATAATTTTCGGTTCGAATAATGCGATATGACTTTTCCATCTTTGCTTTCCAAAATCATCTGAAATGTATCAGAACATTTAGTCTTGTATTTAACGTTTCCACTGCACGATTATGTTGGAACGTTTTATTCACGCCTCTCACATTCCAAATAGTTACGTGTCTGACACCAAGTCACCAAGTCTGGGACACGTTGATCTTGCGGCGTTTCTGGGTTATACTGGTTTAAGGCCATGAAAGGAAGTCTTACTCTCCAACTAAAATTAGGAATTCCCTCCCAGTTAAGAGATACGAAAGAAAAATGAAAGTCAAAGAAGAGTTTAAATTTCTTGAAATGGAGATGGTGAAAGCTTGTCACAGAGATATTTATCAACTTTCAAACATCCCAGACACTCATAACAAAGAGACTCGTCAAGCATTTATGATGCTACAGATATAAATGAAATCGCTTTCATACCACAAACATTCCTACTAAAATATGCAAAAGAGAAAAAGTATAGCCTTTTGAGATACGTCTTCTACTAATATTATCATATTATCATAAGTAATACTAGAAATACCTATCAATTCCCCGCCTCTGACTGACTGTCTTCAGTCCCTCTCTCTTCACCGCACTGTTGCCTCATTCTTTTTTTTACTATCGCTATTATAACGGACACCGCTCTTCTGAACTCTTTTTTACTGCATGACTCCTCCTTCAAATAAGTAGAGCCTGCAGTGCCAGACTTTCGACACATTCTTATCATTTTTCTGCCCAACTCTCTAACGCGAGGGTTAATCGGTATTCTCAGTCTTTCATCTACTCAACCCGTCAACTCTGGAACAATCTTCCTCAATCCGTCTTTCTCCCTCTGTATGAACTCCAATCTTTCAAACGCGGAGCGTTTATCTTCCTCCGTAACAGCAAAGGTCACGTCGTGACCTTTACGTGGGATCCGAACCAAAGGTCGCTACATCATCTGAAGGCAAAGGACGGTCACCAATCCAACTACTGATTGGACCCAATGACGCTTAACCTCGCTGATTTAACGGGAAGTGGTGTTACAATATGGCCACGATGTAGCGATCAATCAATCAATCAATCAAAAACTTTTTATTGATACAAATGAATAAGTAATATTACAATACTTTTAACGCAGAACCAACTGTTAATAATTGTTAGTTGGACTGTTGATATTTATTTTTTAATTAAATTAATTTAAACAAACAAACGTAACTTCTCATTAATTAAGAGATTAATTAAAGATCAATGAAAATCATAAGTTGTTACGATCAAGTAATATATAAATCATGAGTAAAAAAATGAATTTAGAAGATGCAAATAAACTTACAGTTGAATATGAAAAATGAATTATGTAATAAAATATATGTTGAATCTTAAGTCATTATTACACATATGATATAAATACAATGAAAAGAATTGATAGATAAAAATTAGAAATGAGGCGAATAATACAGGAACGTACATTTAATTCTAAAGATTTATCTTTTTTTAACAGATTTCTAAATTTGTTTTTAAACGCATTTACGCTAGTTATATTTTTAAGATTAGTGCTTAAATCATTCCATAGTTTCAAGTTAGGTAGAATAAGTGATTTACGGGATGAAGACGATCTAAATAAGGAATAACATGCTTCGATCTACTCTAGTCTGGTGTGAGTGAGTTCCTTGATGAGTTACAAAATATTTATGCATCCATTGTAATTAATAATTTTGTTCTTGCATTTGTAAATGAAAATAAAGTGTGCCAATTTGATTACATCTTTGAACTTTAATAATTTTAATTCTTTAGAGAATGCGCTTCAATGATCCTAAAATCAGCATCAGATAATATTCTTTTCGCTCATTTTTGAGTAATGACGATACCGTTTAAAACGCTGTCAGCAGAATTTCCCCCGCAAGATCGCAGTAGCCCTCGTTAACATAATCTAACCTAAGCTAACATAACCTGTAAAAACCAAACCTAATCTTACGCGATCTTGCGTACCTGACCTAAATTA
>JAJOZX010004700.1:105000-135000 GCA_023014485.1 Bathynomus jamesi | reverse complement strand
AGGTGTCGTCTATGGAGTTGTCTAGTCTGTGTTTATATGTCCGTAAGTTTGGGTGATGTCCACATCGGAATCGTGCTAAGTTAACTCGATCCGATCTGCTCAGGCTGATCTCTGACCTGTTAATGGGTGGCGGCTTCGCACCTAGGACCGCATTCGGACCGAGTCGTGTCAGTGCTTTGTGGGTTAGGTGTGTGTGTATGTGTTTTCTGTACTGTGTGATGTCTGTGGGGCGTGGTATGGAATGGAGTATTTCGTTATAATATCTCTCTGGTGTTACCTTAATGGTGCGAGGTGTTGGTGCATGATTGTACATGTAGTGGCAAGGGTGTTGTGGGTTAGTTGTCGCTGCTTGCCATGAATTGTGTTCCCCTCATGTCTAAATGTTCCCTAACTTTTAGTATTTTTGTTTCTGTGTGCAGGTGTTCTATTGGTGTTGTTTGAGTGCATCCTGTAATGATACGAAGTGCGTTGTTTTGTATTGTTTGTAAGGTGTTTATGTGTGTGTGTTGAGATAATGGGTGCCCAGCATGGGCTAGCATAGTCCATAATGAGCGAATATATTGTTTGTATATGAGTGATGTTGTTTCCTGCTGGTGTCCAAAGTTTGTGCCTGTTAGTACCCTAAGCGTGTTAAGTCTTGACGTACATTTGGTTTTAATGTCCTGAATGTGGTTTGCAAAAGATAATGATGTGTTGTATGTGACACCAAGTATTTTGGTTCTGTGAGTGTGTGGAATGTTGATGTTGTTTAGTGTAAGCTGTGGAATTACCTGGTGTTCTTTTGTGTTGCTTGTAAGCAAGGTGATGGTTGATTTTGTGGGCGCTACTTTGAGTCTATTGTGTGTGAGCCAGTCTTGTATACTGTTTATGTATGTTTGTAGGTTATTTGTAGCGGTGTCGATGTTGTTGTGGGTGGATGTTAGAGTGATATCATCTGCATATGATGATAAGGTAAGCTTGTTATCTATGGTGTTGGAATGTCATGCATGTATAAGTTGAAGAGTGTTGGTGAGAGAACAGAGCCTTGAGGGACCCCGTTCGGAAAAAGCTTGTTTTTGGATGATTTGCCATTAAATGTGACATGTGAGTATCTTCCTGAGAGATAGTTGCTCAGCCACCTTTTGGTGTTATTGTGCATGTTTGTGTTGAGTATTTTGTTTATGAGAGGGAAGCGTGGGATAGCATCAAATGCTTACTAATGTCTATTGTTGCTAATAGTGTACGTTGAGCTGGTCTTCTGGAGTTGATGCCATCCATGATGTGCTGCGTGAGGTTAGTGAGTAATGTCGTGGTTGAGTGGTGAGGTCTGAATCCATGTTGAGTAGGCGATAGTGGTATGTGTGGGTTGGTGATTTGTAAGATTAGTCTTTCTGTTACTTTGGAAGGTGTGCATAGTAAAGTAATGGGTCTATAGGAAGCTGGTTCTGTTGGATTTTTGTTTGGTTTGAGTAGTGTAATAATTTTACCTTGTTTCCATATGTCAGGAATAATACAGTGTTGGTATGAATATGTGCTGATATTTGTGAGAGCTAATATTCCTTGTGGGCCCAAGTGTTTAAGGTGTATGTTAGATATGTTGTCTGGTCCAGTAGCCTTCGAATTCTTAATGTTTTTGATGATCTTGGTGGTCTGGTCTGTATTGAAGGGTGTAATGGTCATGTCGAGTCTGTAGGTTTTCTTGTGTCTGGCTGTTTGTCTGTCTGCATGTTTCTGGTTGTTGTCTCTGTTTAAGTGACTTATCTTTGCGTAGTGATTAACTAGAATGTTAGCTTGTTGTGTGTATGTTGGGATTATTTTGGCTGCGACAGATAGCCGCGTGTGAAGTGTGAATGCCGCTGTTAGAGTGGGTAATGCTGTTTTATAGTCTTGTATAGCCTGTATGTATCTGTGGAGTTGTTTAGTGTTGTTATGAATTCCCTGAATGTTTCTGTTTGTTTTTCTTTGAGTTTGTTGTTTATTTCTGTGTTAGCTGTTGTATCTGCTGTTTTATGGCTTCTGTGTGTGGTGTTTGTGTGTTATATTTGAGGTTGTTACGTTGCCTTATGAGGTGGGCTATTTCTCTAGTGTAATTTGGGTTGTATTTCCTAATGTTGCCCTTGGGTATGTATTTGTTTGCATTATTGATAATCTGATTAAATGTCTTGAGTGTTGTATCGATGTTTATGATGGGTGTGCTGTTTAATGTGGTGAATTGTTCCTCAGTCTGTATTTTGAACTGTTTCCCAATCAGCTTTCTTGTAATTTCTGTAAGTGTGCCTAAGGCTGTTGGGGCAGAGTGTAGAATGTGTTGTAATGATGATGGGCAGGTGGTCTGATGACAGTTGTTTTTCTGTTCTCCATTGTGTATGTGTTGCTAGTGAGGGGAACAGAACGTTATGTCTGGGGAGGAGTTTGAGTATCCTGCTTGATGTGGTATGTGTGTATGTTCTTCTGTATTGTTAAGAATGAAGAGGCTGTTTAGTTGTGTGGCTATGTTGGCGCCTCTGGTGTTGTTTTGGTTGTGCAGGTACCAACTAGTGTCTTTGGCGTTGAAGTCTCCTCCTAAGATGACATTAGTGAGAGAGGCAAGATTGTGTAACTGTGGATTGTAATTGGCTGGCACCTGAGGTGAACTATCTGGTGGGATGTAAATGTTGATTAGTGTGGTGTTGTGTTTTGCGCGTGCGTGTTTTAATGTTAACTGCCTGTATTTCTATCGTGTTATCTGCTTGGATTGTGTTTGTAATGTTTTGGGTAGCATCAGTGTAGCTAATGCTTTTACGTATGTAAGTGATGAGTCCACCCCCTTACCCCCAGTACGATCTTGACGGATCGCCGTGAAGTCAGGGATGGTGGGTGTTTTGTGTGTGCGTTTTAGTTTTGTTTCTTGTATAAGTGCTATGTGAATGTTTTGTTTGTGTACGAATTCCCTAAGCTGCATGATTTTGTTTGTGAGGCCATCTACGTTGTACTGTAATATGTTAATATTATACTTCTGTATGTGTCTCATGGTACTATTGTGTCTATGTCTTTGTGTATGGTGACATGTGTAAGTTGTAGTGGGGCCTGGATTAGTCTTAATGTCGCCAGAGAGTAAGAGTAGTTCGGGGAGCACGCAATTGTTCCCTGTAATTGAAAAAATAGCACGCTGAGAATAGGTCCGGCCCCGGGAGCCGATCGGCACTCTGACCGTGCCACGCAACAGGCCGTCGACTGCCAGTCTGGCCAACCGTAGACAGCCCGCTGCACGGAGATTTGAGGAAGTTTGGCCACCAGCGCGTTGATGTTTTGGTTTGACGTCGCTTCTTCGCGTTGACGTGTCCTGCGCTGGAGGATGCAGCCACTGTTTAGAAGCTTCCTCGTCAGCTGCTAACACTTTTTTCACGTTGTTCTAGCTACTGTACCTGTTCAGACGTTTTTTATAAACAAATCTTTATAAACAAATATGCAATTTTGTCTTGCTCTCTTTGTTGGAGTTCTGAAAATGAATTGCCCTCCTCTCTGCTAAATTGCTCTAATATGGACTCTGTTTCTTCTCTTTCTTTTATTTTCACTAGAAATATGTCTAAAATTCATACAGAAATCTTCTTGCTTTCTACGTGTCCAGGTTGTGCACCTGGGTGTAATAAATTAAATAATTAATTTTAAAACATTAAATGACGTCATCAAGATCATTACGTCATTACGTATTACGTATTATATATATCGAAACCTATGGTAAAATTATTGAATACCCAGTTAGATTCAGTAAATGCCAGGTTAGGTCATATGTACGCCCTTGACGATTGGTTGTTAGGTTAGGTTAGGTCCTGGGGTTGTGCACCTGGGTGTTAATAAATTAAATGGTCATCAAGATCATAACGTGTGTGTGTATATATATATATATATCTAAACCTATGGTAAAATTATTGAATACCCGGTTAGGTTCATTGAATGCCAGGTTAGGTCATCTGTACGCACTTGAAGATTGGTTAGGTTAAGTCGTGATATATATATATACATATATATATATATATATATATCACGACTTAACCTAACCAATCGTCAAGGGCGTACAATTGACCTACCCTGGCATTCAATTAATCTAATCGGGCATTCAGTTGACCTAATCGGACATTTAATTAACCTAATCGGGCATTCAGTTGACCTAACCTGGCATTCAATTAACCTAACCTGGCATTCAGTTTACCTAACCGGGCATAAATATATATATATATAGCGTTCAACATCCACCCTGGCAACGCCGGGTCGCTACGCTAGTTATTATTATAATTGTTCTACAACTATTGTTAACTATGTTTAGGAGTGTATTAATTGTCACAGTATCATATATATATATATATATATATATATATATGATAAGTGGAATACACAGATCTCATGTGCAGTGAACAAGGACTCCTTCTGGGATAATTAAATCCACTATAGTTCGAATAAGTAATGGTAAATGGCAAATACTAAAGTTGTTTTTTTCTTTTTCATGATAGAAGCCCAACATGGGCAACGTGTCACTAGCAAAGAGGCTCCAAAATATAGCTTTCCTCACCAGCTATCTGCTAAACAGATAGAACCCAGCTTTGGGACAGGGTCTAGGGTTTAAAGCTAACATAGACAACTACATTCAGAACCTCAATATACGCGAGAAACTCGTTGTATTTGCTTCGGATTGAATTCACATCAAAGAAAAAGGGTAATTATTGTATTTTTAGCCAAAATCCAAAATTTAAACCTCAACCGGCAACTTTGAGCGTCCACTTTCAAGGCACTTAATACGTCTATTTAATGTGATACAATTTAGATTGGTCCCCTGAGATAACTTTTACGTCTAGGTTAGCTTTAAACCCTAGACCCTGTCCCAAAGCTGAACTCTATCTGCTTAGCAGATAGCTGGTGAGGGTAGCTATATTTTGGAGCCTCTTTGCTTGTGACCTGTTGCCCACAATGTGCTTCCATCATGAAAAAGGAAAAACTTTAATAAGTGTTACTTCCCATTATTTATTCAGACTATAGTGGATTTAATTATCCCAGAAGAGTTCTTTGTTCTATGCACATTAGGTCTGTGTATTTCGTAAAAGTTCTGAGTTGTATCATATTCCTCGTTAACCTCATTTAGGTTCCGTGTGTTGGTCTCTCTTCACACGAAGGTCAAGCTAGTGGCCCCGCCTCTAGGTCTGGCTTAGTGGAGGAGCGAGTTGCTCTCTTGCGCTCTCCACCGCACATAACCAGGTACACCCGGCTCATCTGGTACCGTCCTGAGCCAGGCATCTTGTCTTCTCTTGAAGACTTCAACTTTAACCCCTGTAACGTTTTTGAGGTCCTTTGGAAGCTGGTTAAAATGTCTTGGCCCCCTGACAACCAAGCAATTTTCCTTCAGTGTTGAGGCGGTCCCTTGTCGGGCCTTTAATTTGGAAACACTACACATTCTCCCTTTCCTATTTTCCAGCGTTGTTTGGATGGTAATTGGGTTTAGTTTGAGGTTGGTACCAGTTTTTCGATCATTTTCCATATGTAGATTATGGTGTACCTCTCTCTTCTTCTTTCCAGGGAGTATAGATTTAGTTTACGAAGTCTTCCCAGTAGTTGAGTTCTTTGCAGCCATCAATCTTTGCTGTGAAATGTCTTTCCGTTTCTTCTAGTTTATTAATTTCTTCCATTTTATGGGGATGTCAAAACTGTGCAGTATTCAAGTTTTGGTATGATCAGTGTTCTCAGCAGGAGAAAAATTACTGTCTTGTCCCTCGTTTTGAACGTCCTTAGTACCTGTCCCGCGACTCTTTTTGGTTTGTTTATCGCTATCTGATTTTGTGTCTCGAATTTGGCATCATCTGTCATTATTACCCAAAAGTCGAGCGCTTTCGTGCTTCTCTGAATTTCCTGTCTATCTGGAGCATAATATGCAGCCTAAGTTCCTCATTTCTACCATATCTCAAGAGCTGAAATTTCTCGGCATTAAATGTCATATTGTTATCTTCTGACCATGTTTATGTTTTGTTGGTGTCTCTCTGCAAGGCCTCCACTTCATTTGCATCGCTGATTTTTCTGCTGATCTTTGTATCGTCCGCAAAGGATGTTACTATACTGTTGGTGTTTACTCCACTGTCTATATCTATTAGCATGATAATGAACAGGAGTGGGACTACTACTGTACGTTGAGCTGCGTACTTCCGATTCTGATGATAATACACCTTGAATTTTGACGACCTGTAGACGTTCTCTGAGGAAGTTGTAGATCCATTTTCCCACTTTGCCTGTTATTCCCATCTGTTTCATTTTATGTACTATTATACCATGATCGCATTTGTCAAAAGCTTTAGCAAAATCCGTGTATATGACATCATAGTTTTCATTGACTTCAAGTGCACCTAGGATATTGTTATAGCGCTCTATAAGTTGTGAAAGGCATGATCTTCCTGATCGAATCCGTGCTGATTTTCGTTGAATCTTTCCAGTGTCTCCAAGAAGTCATGGATTTTCTCTCTGACTATTCTTTCAAATTTTTTGGTGAGGTGGGACATCAATGACACTGGTCTATAGTTCTTTGCTCGAGATCTATGGCCTGGGGCTGTCCTGTGATTGAATTCAAGTAAGCTGGTAGGTTGTTCTTCATCTCCAGTTTCTCTTTATGTCGTAGATAAGCGCCTGGTATTTGGTGATTTTCTCTCTTTCCGCTCTATTAAGGCCGTAGTCGTTTGGGACACTGGCCTCAATAAGTAAGGCACCCCTTTCCCTCTTGTCTCACACTACTATGTCCGGTTTTACTGCCGAATTGTCTATAAAAGTGGCAGTTGGAATCACTGTGTCATAGTATACAGTGTAATGATTATTTCCAGTGACTGGTGCAGGTGTATGGTCCCATGCATTCTAATTCTAATGCTGTCATGATTTTCCAGTGGATATATTTGCAAATTTTATTGTGTCTGGCTATATAGTACCCATCTGCCATGAGCACCCTACATCCTGATATCAGATGGCCAACACTTTCCACCTCAACATGACAGAATCTACACCTGTCGTTGTTACTTAGTTCAGCCATTTTTCTAAATGCACTTGTTAGGAGTGCAAGATCTTGGGCACCCATTATTAGTCGCTCTCCGTCATATTGCAGAACTCCTCTCCTTAACCATTCCAATGATCCTTCTTTATTGATGTAGTCCTTCTGTAGTTCTTGATAGTATTTTCCAGCTCTTTGATGTTGTTCCTATTCTTCTGCATGTTTGGCCTGTTGTTCCAGCACAAATCTTTTGCGACTTTTCCTAGCTATTAAGGTGGCTGGTACTCTTTCAGGTTCTACTTCTTCTGTCATATTATTTCCTCCAAAGTGCCGGGCCAGTTTGGTTATGGAAGTATGTTGCGTTACCCTTGTGTTGTGGCCAGGCACGTATCCAGGATTTGCTCAAGGAGGAGGGGCGAAGGGAACGTTGTAAGTTATACCTACGTTTCATCATTCAACTATACTACTACAATGTAACATGCTTAATATCACGTTCTCGGTGTAGGATGAAATGATAATGAACGTCTTTTGCATTAGTGCTTTTTAGCATGTTAACATGTTTTATTATTTGAAAACTTGCATATGTCATTGTTTTTCCACCGATGTAACAACAATTGATTATTAGAAAAACGTGATAATAAGCAGTTTCTTTAGTGATATTAAGCAAGGCATTTTCCATGTGTTGAATATCAGTCGTACGTGGTTTATCAAATATAGTAACATCAACCGAGTTATGATCCAAAGCGATGTGATATAAACAGGTTACACTGTGTATGTTTTCAAATAGTTCATGCTAGTTCAATACGATCAAAGGACGGGTAAACATACAGATTTATTGCAATTGGGATTAATTTTTATAAATTTGACAGCGAAATCAATATTTATAAGTTACGTAATCTAACGGCCTGGCAAGTTTATATACAGGGAAATGATTACACACTACAAATATACATACTCAATTGCTCAAGTGTATACAGTCAGGTTGACACAAAACTAGCCCATGAGAGAGTATTAGATAATTTGACCAATAAATCAACAGCCAAAGTAGAACCGGAGTTGTGACGTTACGGACACACTTTTTGATCACAAAACTAGTGCAGCGATTGTTGTGCGATAATTTCTTTGGTTTCTAGTGTTATTCCAGCATCATGTTCAATCGTCTCGCTTTTTTACGAGCAAATCTGTCCAAAACTTCGTCTGCATCGCTTAAACTAAACGCAAATTGTCTGATTCTAATGTTAACATAGAGTTGAGTTTAAGAAATACTGTATGTACAATTTAGGGTGGAGCGAAAAATACTTTTTTTCTAGTATGAAGTTGTAATAGTGATTAAAAGTTGCATTGAGTGGAGGAAATATGCCTGCCAAAATATGAGTTCATTTGTTTAAAATGTTCAGCTGCCACCAGGGGGCTAAAGTTAACACAATTTTGTGTAAAAAGGAAAAAATGCTTCTATTTTAGGTTTGTCAACCTATTATAAAATTTTATCTTAGAATTATCTAATAGTTTGATTAAGATTCTTAAATGATAGGAATTCGTTTTGTAAAAATGCCTTTTCATATGCTTAATATTTTCAGCTGCCACAAGAGAGCTGAAGTTAACACAATTTAGAGTAACTGAGTCATGTTGAGACTACACTGAATGTTGTGGGGGAGGGTTTGGGGAGGGTTGTGGGGGGGTTTTGGTGTGAAGGAATTTCTTTCTGTGAGTCATTAGAACAGTGTGTTAACACTTGTCTTCTTAGGTAGTAGGCCTAGTCGCTCAGTTGATCGGAGAGTTTTTTAATATGATCGGAATATTATAAAACTTTATTTTAAAGTGATTTATATAGAGATAATATTGATTTTATTATAAAATGCTTGTTATAATGTATTATATAATTTTAGTTTATTTATATAATATATTATATATTTATATAATATATTATATATATATATATATATACTTATAAAATATATTATATATATTAATTATAAATGTTTTGATGTTACAGGATATTTTGTGATTGTGAATTTTTCTTAAAAATGTTATGGCATCAAATACTAAATATAAACATTTCACTAGAGAACATATGAAGTGTGCCATATTTGAAGTACCTTGTGAGATGAGTGATATGCAACTACCAACTTATAACCGCATTATGAAAGATTACCTGTTCACAAAAAATTTAGTGAAGGAGCAGATGAATAACAAGGAGCCTTCATTTTCTGAAATAGCAGAGGCAGTTTCCAAAAAGGTAGAAAATATTTGGAAGAAGGCCTCTTTGCCAATAGTTTCACATACACGCGTTTTACAGATGATGCGAGTGTACCATGATAAATACAGATCCTTATTAAAGCCATACAAGTCACGCAAGGATCAGCCTAAGTACAAAAATCAGCTTGAAGAATTTGAAAACTCTTCAAAATGCACTTTGTTTGACATCTGCACCTGCAAATGTAAGGAGTTTAGGAGATGCTCATGTGAAAAGAGTAAGAAAGTCCCTCCAAAAGAGCAGGATTTTTTAAATGACCAACGAACACGCAGAATAATGGTGATAGGAAGCATTGACATAGCACACACAAGACGATTACAAGCAAGAGAACATCGAAAGGAAATGGAAAAAGCACGTCTGGAATCCTCACAAACAACTAGTGCTGCTATAACCAATACGTCCAACTTACAAATCGAAACAGAGACAAGTGAACTTCAACAACTAGAAGAGATATCTGAAGATAATGAGGAAGATACAACCTCGACTCAATATGTAATATCAGAACAACAGATGCGTGAGCCACTGCCTTCATTAGCAATTACTTGTGATAGATTTAAAATGTCGGACAGAGCTGGGGCTGCTATTGCTTCTGCAGTATTGGCAGATCTTAAAATTGTTACTCCCGAAGACAAAGGGAATATTATAGACAGAAGTAAGCTAAGACGTGAAAGACAAAAACAGAGAAAGGAACTACAACAGATAGGAGAGCCAAAAACCATGCGGGGATTATACTTTGATGGCAGAAAGGATAAAACAATGATTCAAGTCCAGGAGAGTGATGGCTCTAACCACCAAAGAACCAAACGCGAAGAGCATATCAGCATAATATCTGAACCACACTCTCTGTACTTTGCACATGTGACACCTTCCAGTGGCAAAGCTAAATACATTCGCACAGCGCTAGTGAATTGCTTGAAAGAAAGGAATGTTGATATAGGGAACATCGTTGCAGTTGGCTGTGATTCGACAGTGGTTAACACTGGTAGTATTGGAGGCACAATAAGATTACTGGAAGAAGCCTTTAATAAGCCATTGCAGTGGCTGATATGCCTTTTACACCTTAATGAACTTCCATTGCGCCATCTGTTTCATCACTTGGATGGTACCACTACTGGACCAAGAGCATTTTCAGGAGAAATTGGCCGAGCACTTTCAGACTGTGAAAAGCTTCCCATAGTTAACTTCAAACCCATTGAAATTCAAGAGGACATGTGTGAAGTTGATGTAGATGACATAAGTACTGACCAGAAATACCTTCTTGAAATTCACAAGGCTATATCAAGTGGAACATTCTCAAAGAGTCTTAGTCATAAGAGTCCAGGCAATATATCACATTCAAGGTGGCTCACCACAGCAAACAGGACTCTGCGGTTATATGCAAGCACAGAGAATCCTTCAGGCAATTTACAAGAATTAGCTACTTTCATTGTTAGGGTATACGCACCAATGTGGTTTCAGATAAAGCGTAAACCATTATGCCAATATGGTGCTAAACATATGTGGCATATGATTGCAAGAAGCCGGTATCTCCGTGAAGAGCTTAGGAGAGTACATGACTCAGTCATTCAGCGAAATGCAAATTACGCAAATCAAGAAAACATTCTCATTGCAATGATAGCTGATGAAAGGGAGCATGTGCGTCAGTTGGGATTTAGGCGTATCATAAAAGCAAGGGCATGCATTCAAGAAACAGATGTTATCAGGTATTTTAAGGTGCCAGAAATAAATTTTTATGCCAAAGACTATACAGATCTCATTATGTGGCAAGATTTTCAGATAGCAGAACCACCGATAACCAAAGGAGTTTCTCTTGATGATATTGAATCATGCATCAAACATGGTACTACTCTTCATTCAGAATTATTTCAGTTTCCATATCATACACAAGCCGTAGAGAGATGCGTCAAGCTCGTTACAGACGCTGCTGGATCAGTCTGCGGACCTACAAACAGAGACGGTTGGATTCGTGCTACATTAGAATCAAGGAAAAAACAGCCAAAATTTGACACAAAAGCAAATTACTAAATAGTCTTCAGCAAGAACCCTTTCTAGAGGGAGGTTGGTTGGGGAAAGGGTGGTAACTCCGCTAAGGCACGAAATAACGTTTCTTAACTGTCTCAAGCCAGTATAAAGGAGGAGAGACATCCTAATTTATTACTGTTCCCTTTTTCAAGTAAATACAGAATCATACTTAATTGTCATTTTTAAGTTAACTTCAGCCCTCTTGTGGCAGCTGAAGATATTAAGCATATGAAAAGGCATTTTTACAAAACGAATTTTTATCATTTAAGAATCTTAATCAAACTATTAGATAATTCTAAGATAAAATTTTATAATAGTTTGATAAACCTAAAATAGAAGCATTTTTTCCTTTTTACCCAAAATTGTGTTAACTTTAGCCCCCTGGTGGCAGCTGAAACTATTAAACAAATGAACTCATATTTTGGTGGGTATATATCGTCCACTAAATGCAACTTTTAATCACTATTAGAACTTCATACTAGAAAAAAAGTATTTTTCGCTCCACCCTATTGTACATATCATAAGAATACACATTCATTAATACTTCAAGCATAAATAGTATCAATATATGTGAATGTTACACATAGATTACATAATTATGAATTAATCACACATTAAACAAATAGTTCAGATACTCAAAATACATAGTGAATAGATTTAATTTTTCAATAAATGTACATCATTTATACTGGTAAGAAAATTATGCGCAACTATGACTAATTTATTGATAAAACTATCATACCACATATAATTAGGTCAACCTAAACCTTGATAATCAATTATTACAAAAGCTGGCATATACTGTACTTTTAAATTAGTGTCTAAATTATTTTAAATTTATATAATTCAGTACTAATCTGCACTCGCACAATTATTATAAACGCTAAAATTTGCTAATGTATTGGGTGCCAGTATTAAACTGACACCCTGGCATATAGTTACAGCCCCATTGACAACATTGGATTTTTTACAACACTGTAATAACTCCATATAACCTAGCCTCAAAAACAATGTTGATTTTTTAAATCAATTGACATAATGTTCTACGTATTTTATACTATATTTCTTTAAATGCATATACAAACTATTATCTTTTATAATACATTCTTAGCATTAGAATTGTGATGCCGTAAATCTTGACATTCACTTCTAACATCTCTACTACATCATTTTTGGTGATGATATAGTACTCAACTGTGGTGTTTTGCTAAATTGCATCGTAAATGTTTCTCAATATGCATAAAATAATATAAGTCGTTGAATTATTTTATTCAACCAAATCAACATAATTCAATTCAACATAATTCAATCAAATTCATAATTCAACCAAACATAATAAAATAATTCAGCGAAACATAATTGTTGGATAAATGTACATTGTCAATTCTGACAAAAAAAAAACATCGAATCAACACTCAAATTTAAACCAGCGTTGCCAGCGAATAGCCAGATATGCCATCCATATTAGCCTGACTTACCTGATTTTTGAGCTATTTTCATCGGATGATTTTTAGATATAAACACATTAATATGACTATATGTTAATAAAATAACTTGGTGATATCTATGCCATAAAAATCAGCATGGAAATAGCTATATAAATTTTTTTTTTTTGTCTTAAATTAGAATAGTATAAGTTTTTTATAACGAAATGAAACTTTTGATGATGAATTTTACATGTTAAGAGTCAGGCTAATTACAGGCTTCTAACGATTTTTTTTTTTTTTTACAATTTTTAATTGATGTTTTCTAAACCGGACAATCGAACAAATCTGTAATTTGATCAAATGCAGTTATAATGATTACCTATTTAATATTTACAGACAATTAATATTTTACATACAATATGCTTTCTAGTCCAAGTTGGGCGCGACCGCCTCCTTCGCCCCCACCTTGGATACGTCCCTGGTTGTGGTGTTCACGGACCAGAGCTATTGTAGGGCTACTCGAACTCCTCAGATACTGCCCACTGCTGATGGTCGATGATCGGTGCAGCTGGTTAACCTCAGTCAATCTCATTCCTCCCAGTTTCCTTGGTAGGTACAGTCTTAGAAGACACTGGTTCCGGTATGTTGTTCTATTTAGAGTGAGGATTTTTCTGGTCTTAACATCTAGTTTGTTTAGTTCTGATTGCGGTCAGTCTATGATCCCTATACTATAATTGATAACAGGGATGGTGAGTTGATTTATAGCTGTTATTTTGTTCTTTGATGTAAGTTAGGTCTTGCAGATTTTTTTTAGTCTTCGTACATACTCTCCACTGATTTTCTCTCGCATTTGCCGGTGTTCTATATTACCACTTTCTTCTATCCCAAGGTATTTGTAGGAACTATCCTCTTCCAAGTCTTTAATCTCCGTGTCTCTTCCTAAATTGATGTTATGGGTTTGTATTTTCCTGCCTCCTCTAAGTGTACACTTGGGACATTTATCCAATCCAAACTTCATTTTTACGTCACCGGAGTAAGTATGGACGATTCGTAGTCGGCATTCTAGGTTTTGGTCAGAGTCTGCATACAGTTTCAAATCATCCATAAACAGGAGGTCGTTCAGAACACTATCTGGATTTCTTCGCCTAGTTTGACTGAGGTTGTAGCCCTTGTTGTTATTGCTAAGTAGTTTGCTAAGGGGGTCCAGGGTGAGACAGAATAGCAAGGGTGATAAGCTGTCCCCCTGGAATATACCCCTCATAATCTTGACATGGGGGATGGATATTTTTCCATTATCATGGGTGAGATCTATGTTTGTTCTCCATTTTGCAAGCTGGTTTGTTAAACCCAGATCAAACCCAGTTGGAGGCATACTGGAAGACCCTCTTTGAAACCCCTGAACAGCATAACCAGGATGCTGACTGGTTAGAGACCATCAGGGTAGCAAATGAGGGTAAACCGGAAACGGAGGAGTTATTTATAATGGAAGACAAGATTAGAAGGAAACTGGCAAAATTCGCCAACTTTTAAAAACCTGGCCTTGATAAGCCCCCAAATTTATGGCTGAAGTAGGTCACGGCATTACACCACCATTACATTGCCGCTTTTTACAGAACTTTGCAGGGAGAAGAAGAAACACCAGAATGGCTTACAAGTGGAGATACAACCCTCATCCCTAAGACTCGTGAAACAAATCTCCCAAATAAATACCGCCCAATCTGCTGTCTCACCACCACCTATAAACTATTTATAGGCCTAATTGCGCGGGATGGGACGATTCATCACCGCCAACTCATCGCCGCCGACTCAACTCCGCCGACTCAACTCCAGCCAACTCAACTCCAGCCAACTCACCGCCGCCAACTCAACTCCGCCGACTTAACTCCATTTTTTGAAAAAATTAATTAAATTTATGTTTGAAGGCTAGAGCTTTAAAAAGTTAAAACTTGTTAGAAACTCTTTATTCTACTACATTAAAAAAAGATTAAAAGGCTCAGATTTTAATTTGTGGTAATTGTAGGCAATCTCACGTAAATATTCTAATGGTGATCGTTGCTCAAAGCTTAAAACTAGTTTTAGTATACGGTCATCAGCATCACGATATTTTTTTTAACTTTTGAAGGTGGAGCATGACCTCCTAGAAGTTGTTCGAGATACATATCTCGACTCTTCTGTATTTTGTATAAGGCATCTATAAATTTCCAAATAGTATTTTTGTTCCTGGTACCCAGCCATGGTGGGCACATGTTAATACATTATCATCGGTATAATTTAGGTCTCGGGGTACGGGGGCGGAGCCCCCGTAAAGATCACCAACCACAAACTGTTCGGTATTGGGTTTTTTGCGTCCATTGGGTTCATGGCAGCCTGAAATTAACGCAAGGAAACTATCCAACATTATTTGGCAACGGTGCATTTGGAGTTGAGTTGGCGGCGATGAGTTGGCTGGAGTTGAGTTGGCTGGAGTTGAGTTGGCTGGAGTTGAGTTGGCTGGAGTTGAGTTGGTTGGAGTTGAGTCGGCGGAGTTGAGTTGGCGGCGATGAGTTGGCGGTGATGAATCATACCCTACCCTAATTGCAGATAGTATATATGAACACCTGGATGCTGAAGACTATCTGGAGAACGAACAAAAAGGATGTAGAAGAAACTTTTGACACAAAGTATCAGCTGCTCATCAACAAAACTATCCTTGAAGACTAAGAAAAGAGGCAGAAACCTAAGTATGGCATGGATAGACTATCAGAAGGCATTTGATAGTGTCCCAGAATCAACCCTTTCATGTCCCCGAAGATGGTGGCCATAACCTTTCCTGCAGAGGGAGCCATTTTGAACTTTTTCTTGCGTGGAGAGTCTGCGTGATGCCACTCCGTGGATTGGCGTTTTGTTTTAGGTTCAAAGTGGTGTACCCAAATCCATGTGCGTACGGGATAAGTAGTCTCTGGGGGTTCCAGGTGTTTGGACCCGACAAGAAAGATGTTTCTCAGAGCTTCAGGGCCAAACTTATTACATGCATAACAAGATGCTTTATCCTTTTCTATGTCGTATTCAATATTCAATCCAGCGATAATCATTGTACCACTTCATTTTAAACCTTCTGTTATGACCGAAGATGACTGTAATTGGATATTGTGTTAAGATTGGTTATCTTGAACCTTCTGGCCCGGTGAGTACTATGGAACTAGAAGCACTTGGTGCCACATAAATTTTCTCCTGTCTGATGTGGGTTTCTTTGTCGTCATTCTCCTCCTCTCTCCTTATCCTCTTCATCATCTACTTCTTCCTTTTCTTCATCACTGCACGATGCTTTTTCTTTATTAATTGCTTTTTCTCTTTCAGTTTCTTCTTTCACCATGTCTGCTTTTCCATCATCTTCCAGCAACTGTTCAGCTCCTATTGTTATTAGAGATTTCTCAAAGTCAGAGATACCAACACCAACATCATCAACATATGCTGCTTTTCTTGGAAGTTCTGCCTCAGTATGAAAAACTTGAAATCCTTGACTGAGATTGTGGCAGCACACAGACAGTATCAGGAGTTCTCCCAGACAATATCAAACTTTGATGATGTTTATTCATATGTCTAACTTTGAAATCATTGTCAAATATTTCCTTGCATGCAACACATTTGACTTTGTACCTGCTGCTATGTTGTCATTGTCGTTAATGTCTTGAGACATTTTGTTTTCCAACTAAAAGCCATAAAGTAAGTGTGAAATAAAAAATAAGGAAGATTATTTAAGGTGATTGGAAAAGTAAAAGCGATAATGCAAGCTATGCAACGCAGTTTCTAAAATGGCGTCTGACAGTGATGTGCGTCGTAAACAGAGAGCTGTTATCGAGTTCTTAACCGCAGAGAAGGAAACAGTTGGAAATATTCACAAACGTCTACAAAACGTTTACGGAGATGCTGTTGTTGATCGAAGCACAGTTGGACGCTGGTCTAAACGTGAGAGATCATCGGAGAGGGAGAGCCAGCCTCAATGATGAGCCACGCAGCGTTCGCCCGTCATCGGCTGTAACATCTCTCACTGTGCAACGTGCTAACAGCATCATTCGATCAAATCGGCGCGTCACATACAAGGAGCTATCACTGGAGCTAGGAATTAGTGAAGGAAGTGTGAATACGATAATTCAGCAACTGGGATACTCAAAAGTGTGTTCACAGTTTGTTCTCGCGAAGTGACTGAAGATCACAAGGCCCAAAGAAAAGAAATTGCTTCTGAATCGTTGGTTCGATACGAGACAGAAGGGGATGACTTCCTTTCACGAATTGTGACTGGGGATGAGACTTGGGTACATCACTTTGAATCTGAGACAAAACGCCAATCCATGGAGTGGCATCATGCAGACTCCCCACACAAGAAAAAGTTCAAAATGGCTCCCTCTGCAGGAAAGGTTATGGCCACCATCTTCTGGAACATGAAAGAGGTAATTCTGGTGGACATTATAAAGAGAGGACAAACAATCAACTCGGAGACATATATTGCTACCCTACAGAGACTCCAGAGACGTATAAAGCGAGTTCGACCGGAGGGGAAAACTGGAAGACGTCCTTCTTTTGCACGATAACGCAAGACCACACAACAGTTTGCAAACAAGAGAGGCCATCACAAAAATGCGCTTGACTGTGTTACCCCACCCTCCATACAGCCCGGATCTGGCACTTTCAGACTTCCATTTGTTTGGGCCAATGATGGATGCTATTCGTAGAAGAAAGTGTCAGAGTGACGATGGGGTTGTTGAGGAGGTTAAGAGGTGGCTCCAGCGGAACCCAGCGGACTTTTACCAGCAAGGACTAAAGCTCAGTACCACAAGGTACAGTACTGGCCCCACTCCTATTCATTAATAGACATCAATAGCGGACTGGCCATCTGGAGCACCCGGAGAATTCCCTGTGGGCCGGTCGATCTGTGGGCCAGTGAGGGTAACATGAAAAATATAGACAAAAAAAGAAAAGTAAGATCTCCCATCTCCCCATTCCTCCGTCTGCGCAGCCACCGCAGCCCATTCCCCCTATTGATGTAAACGAATAATAAGTTGGCAAAAAGAATGACCGAATGGTATTTATACGTGTTTATTCCTGCGTAATACTAGGATAATTTTGACCTGCATCTAGGATAAATTTTTGTCTAGACCTGGCAACCCTATGGACAGTGGACTGGTGGTGTTGCTCAGTCTGCTATGCCTAGATGTTAATTCAGATATTGCTGTTGACAAGCTATGTTTATCAACTAATGTATCTTTTACAGTTTACTTCAGTATATTGTTTAGCTAATCACTGGTATAAAACTTAAAAGTATCCAAACAGTGTTGTGTTTTTCGATGAAATAAACAACTGAAATATCGCAATGAATAGGAACAGTTTCAAAATGCCAAGTCAAGCCAGTCAAAAACGCAAAGTTGGTGCCGAAAAATTAAGAGATAAGAAAGCAAAATCTCTTGAAGCTGATGCAGCCAAATGTCGAAAACTAACTGACTTGTTTAGTATTAGTAGTAGTGCTGCGGCCATGCCCATGCCGAGCTAGGTAGCACAAGTAAAGTCGGTGCAGGTACTGCTGCTGCTCCTGCAGAATCCCATGCAGGTGAAATTGTGGAAGAGGACAGCATAGCTGAGTGCGAGCCTAGTGCAAGGAAAATTTTTGCATCTGAACCGGTAAGCATGGTTTTATATACCGATTTCTATTCATTCGGGTTTTCCTATCTCTTTTCATTATAATCCACTATACTTGATCCGTATAATATTCCTGGTAATGCTAATGGCTTCCAAACTGTTTATTTTTGCTGTTATATTTGCTATTGCTACTTTGCTAGTTATATTTGCTAATATAACTAGCAGAGTAAGGTATATTTGCTAGTAAGTTAATAACTTACTAGCAAATTAAAGCTCAATGCAAACTCCAAAATACATCTTTCTAGTAGTATTTGACATGCTTTGTTCAAATCTGACAGGGATGCACCAGATTTACTATTTTACTATCCACAGCTAGATTTGGATTTTCATGATAACTGCTTAAATCCAGGCTGGATAGTGTTATTTGGAATATTTTTATTATGTATCTCAGTTAAAAATAATGCTTATACATCTTCAACATTTGAATTTTAGTGGGCCAATGTATTTGATAGTGTGATAAATTGGAGCTATATGTATTTTTTTCTTTGAATCTGTAGCATTTGATGATTTGAGAAAGTAAGAGTGCATAGCTTGTCTAGTTGTCTATAACAAAGTCAATAATATTTTTCAATAATAAAACAAATAAAATAAATTTCATAAATTATTATATAAAATTTTATATATTAGCAATAAATTTAATCATTTTTAAATCATAGTAAATTTTTTATTAAAATGACAAAAATCAGCTGAAAAATCTGACATTAACAATAATAATTAATTTTATTAATATAAAATTAATAAAATAAATTTATATAAATAACAAATAAATATATTATTAATTATTTTATCATTTTACTTTCTTATTAATTAGTTTATTTATTCTTTCATGTGCAGGTTGATGATCTGCCCAGTTCACCTGCAGCAGAAGAAAGAGTCACGGAAAACAAGGATGCCAGCCCAACCTTTGACTATTTTAAGCGACCCACATCAGATGACCACCAATTGTTTTTAGTTTTCACCCACAGCAGAAGTCAAGAAACCCTGTGGTGCAGAGAGTTTTCTTTTACAAAGATGACACCAATAGGAAGTGGCTTACGTACAATGAAGGAAATCACACTTTTCATTGTTCAATTTGTAAGGCATTTGGTAAGCCCACTGACAGCAGTATTTTCACCACTGGAATGAAAGATTGGAAGCATATCCATCAACGTGTAATGGAGCACGAAAAGAGTAGCACGCACAGAAATTTCGCTGAAGCATACTTTCTAAAGGCCTCTAAAGCAGACATAGAGGGTTTGCTGAGTGGCCGTCCTATTTCAGCCCATAGAGAGCAGGTCCGCAAGAGACGCCAGCAGTGCGTAATTTGTGACGGAACGCTCCGGAACGCCGTTCCGGTACTTTTATTTTAAAAACCTAATTAAAAAAAAGGTTTTTATTTTAATAAAAAGGTCAGCAACGTAATTTCATAATTTAAAATCCAACGAAATACAGACAGTAGAAAGCGAAAACTAGTCGATCAAGCAGAAAGAAGTTTGGAGTGTGTGTGGAAATTAATGTGATTATTCTCTCAACTTCCTATATATAGCAATAGCATGTAAGTAAAGCAATTTTATTTTGTTTCAAATACATATAATATTTTGTTTCACTTAGATGAAATAACATTTCACTTAGATGTTGCAATCACAGTTTAACTTTTTCTTTAAAATAATACTGTATTCGAAGAACTTTCATTTGCATGTTGCGCAGTTTTCGCAGAAAAAGCGCTTAAAATGCGTTGGTTTCCGGGGCGCCGCCCCGGACCCCGCTGGGGGAGCTTACAGCGCTCCCCCAGACCCCCTAACTGTGAGGGCTTCACCTGCGTTCCACTTCTTTTTCATTTACAAATTAAGCACTGGACGCCAGGTGATGGAGCGTATAGTAGATGTAGTTTAAAGTCATTGGCAAGAGAGGGCTTAGCTACAGGGGGATGCAATCGGAGGCAGCTTATACATTAGATGACGCCAGTGTCGATCATGGTAACTTTTTGGAACTTATTCTACTTGGAAAATATGATGTCTGCTTGAAAGAACATCTAACTAATTGCATAGAGAAAAGCAAGAAACTGCATCAGTCTGGGGCAAGAGGCAGAGGTTCTCTCATCACTTTTCTCTCTAAAAATACAATCAATACTGTTATAAGCATAATTCGTGACATTATCCAAGAATCCATCTCTAGTGAAGTTGAGGAAACTGGAATGTTCTCAGTCCAGATCGACACAACCCCAGGACATAACCTCTCGTGATCAGTGTGCAGTCATTATCAGATATGTCACAAATATCATACATGAGAGACTCGTTGCGGTTGTGAACTGTGAGGCCGCATCCACTGGAAAGTACTTGGTTTCAGTGGTGTAGTGCTGTGGGAACGCGTGGGAACGGCGTTCCCTTACTTTTTTTGGTAGACGGAACGGCGTTCCCTCACTATTCAAATAAATCCGAACTTACAAATCTCTAACGTCATGAAATTTTAATTCCCACCCCTAGAAGAAATATGAGAAAGAATCATTAACTGCTTCATTTCTTTTAGCTTCGACTGAGGCAATGCTAGCCTATAAAGATCTGGTGAAACAGTCACCACGGCGTACCAGTTGTTAACTTTTTTTTTAGTTAATCATTCCAGTTGTTAGCTATTTTTATTGATCGTACTGGATGTCGTATATCTAATGACACTGGAAATACTGCATCTTCAACCTTGGAATATATCCTAATATCCAGTGCATATGACCTCAAAATATCCCTGAAATTGGTCAGATTTCAAAAGATTTCCTGGGTCCTGGGGGGCTTACAGTGCCCCCGGACCCCCAGCTGTATAGGCTCGCCGCGCTCGCCATTGTCCCTCCCGCATCTGAGTAACACTTTCAAAATGCGTTCCCTCACTTCTTTATTTAGCACTACACCACTGCTTGGTTTAGTTGCTGATGGAAGTTATTCAGAAACTCAAACTGGACATCAGCAAATGTGTCGGCAATGCTACAGATGGAGCCTCTAACATGCAGGGCCAGTACAAAGGTTTCTCTGCCCTACTCTCCACACACTCTCCCAACCAAATACACGTATGGTGTTATGCACACGTTCTGAACTTAGTGTTGGCTGACACATCAGGAGTGGTTAAGCAAGTGCCTCACTGTTCTCTTTACTGAATGACATCGCCGTGTTCATCCGAGAGTCCTACCAGAGGATGAATGTATGGGAAAGAGAGAGCCACAACACTCGCCACCAACGCCTCTCTCCAATCGGAGAAACCCGCTGGTGGGCAAAGGATGCTGCGTTGAAGAAGGTCTTTGGATTCTTTGGTAACCCAGACAATGCTCTGTACACTGACGTGCTGCTTACACTAGCTGTAATACAAGGCCAGGCAAATATCAAGACCACCGTACGTGTCAAGGCAAGAGCATTCATTGAAGTACTACTCAAATACGAGACCATACTGACCGCTCAAATGTTTCTTCGCATATTTGAGCACACGGTTCCGCTCTCCAAATACTTGCAGACGAGTGGCATGGACATTCTCTTTGCGCACAGAATGGTTGTTGGAACAAAAGATAGTCTCAAAGGGATGGCAAGAGATTTTGACGCCATCAAGCAAGCTGCAGACACATTTGTTCAGTGGGAGAATGACAAACTACAGGAGCAGGAAGAGGAGATAGAGCTGAAAGTTTCTCAACCCTGAAGTACATCAAAAGTCGACTCAATTTCTGGCGTCTCTATTTTCTGTTTTACTGTGTTGTCTATAATGGCGGCCCTACTATATTAACAGTGTGTGTGTGTGTGTGTGTGTGTGTGTGTGTGTGTGTGTCAATATAATAAAAAAATGTCCAATAATTGAGTTTGGGTGGCGGTATTTTCACTATTTTGTGGCCCTAAGGGTGGTGGTGGGGTTAGGGAGGGGGGAGGGCGCACGCGCGCGTATTGTGTGGGCCGGTCTGGGTGAAATCCAGGGCCGCTTTTGAGTCCCAGTCCGTCCCTCATAGACATAGACAATGAAGTAACCAACAACAGTATAGTAACATCCTTTGCAGACGATACAAAAACAGCAGAAAAATCAGTAATGCAGAAGAAGTGGAAGCCCTACAGAAGGACAGGAACAGAATATACAAATGGTCAGAAGGCATCAACACGAAATTTAACACCGAGTAATTTCAGCTTTTGTGATATGGAAGAAATGAGGTGCTACAACAGACAGCATATTATGCCCCAGATAGACAAGAAATTCGGAGAAGCAAGAAAGCAATAGATTTAGGGGTTATAATGACCAATTTCCGATGATGCGAAATTTGAGATACAAAATCAGATAGCGATAAACAAACCAAAAAGAGTCGTGGGACAGGTGCTAAGAACGTTTAAAAGAAGGGTCAACAAGTAATGATTCCCCTGTTGAAAACACTGAACATACCAAAACTTGAATACTACTTATTCTTGATGTCCCCATATAAAAAGGAAGAAATTAATAAACGAAGAAATTCATAGAAATTTCACAGCCAAGATTGATGGCTGCAAAGAACTCAACTACTAGGAAAGACTTCGTAAATTAAATCTATATTCACTGAAAGAAGAAGAGAGAAATACACTATAATTTACATTTGGGGAAAACAATGGAAAACTGGTACCTAACCTCAGGCTGAACCCAGTAACCACCCAAACAACAGTGGGAAATAGGAAAGATAGAATGTGTAATGGTCCCAAACCAAAGGCCAGACAAGGGACACCCTCATCTCTAAAGGAAAATAGCTTAGTTGTCAGGGGGTCAGGACTATTCAACCAGCTTCCAAAGGAGATCAGGAACATTACTGGTGTCAACGTAAAATTCTTCAAAAAAAGACTAGACTCCTGACTCAAGACGGTACCAGATGAGCCTGGTGCGCCTGGCTGTGTACGATGGAAATTACAAGAGAGTAACTCGTTCCTCCACGAGACCAGGCCTAAAGGTAGGGCCACCAACTTGACCTTTGTGTGAAGAGAGACCAACGCACGGAACTGCTATGAGATTACGAGGTGTATTTATATAGTTGTGTGTGTGTGTGTGTGTGTATACTTTACAAACGGAATTAAAATATAAACTGCATATGACTCTTAAACTACAGTAAGTATAAAATAGTAAAATGTTAAAATAAATAGTAACTAAAAAATAGCTACGAGAGAGAGAGAGAGAGAGAGAGAGAGAGAGAGAGAGAGAGAGAGAGAGAGAGAGAGAGAGAGAGACTCGTACAGTTTCTGTGCTTTCTTTCAAAAGCCAAAAGAGAAATTCTTTTACTGCTTTCACATCTCTTAAAGGTCAGAAATGGTCAAAGGTCGTCGTGGGCCAAAGGTCATTATAGGTGAGAGTAAAACGTAATCTTGGGCATGTTTGAGCTCCTACGTTTTCGGTTTACCTCTTGGAAGTGAAACAAATTCTTGTTGCAGGGGTTAGTCCCCTAGGGTGGGTTCTAAATACCTATCAGCACTTTCCCCTGATCAAAATGGGGTTCCCGATCGTCAGGTCGTTTGCATTACTGTGGTTTTAGGTTATTCAGGAATTTTTTAGGTCGCTTCGTGGAATGGGGAAGGAAGAGGAGTCAGGACACACCTCCGCTCTTAATCTTCAGACCTAAATTCTTTGTGTTTTTAATCTACCGTTTATATACTGTAGATATATATATATATATATATATATTATATATATATATATATATATATATATATATATATATATATATATATATAATATATATATGTGTGTGTGTGTGTGGGGAGAGAGCAAAAAAATTCACAAATAATAACTTAAAAAAATTGACCCATCAGAATGAAGAAAAACTTAAGAAATGCAATGATAAAACATTATGAATACATATTACACTGCAATATATTATTATTATTATTATTATTATTATTATTATTATTGAGTTTTAAAATGCGGAAATTGTTGATGCGAAAAGGTATCACATTCTTGATACTGAAAAACTGAAAAAAAAAAAAAAATGTTTTCAAAACAAAATATATTTTGACGAAAATAATTATTTATAATTACTAAACTGGGTCAATGTTGGTCTAGTCACGAAAATTACATACAAACTTTGTTTTTCAAACTGAAGAAAATATGATAATTTAAAAGAATTTTTTATGACCTCAAAGGATATAGTAAGGAGTCTCTCTCTCTCTCTCTCTCTCTCTCTCTCTCTCTCTCTATATATATATATATATATATATATTATATATATATATATATATATATATATATATATATATATATATATATTATATATATATTTTTTTTTTTTTTTTTTTTTTTTTTAGTTCAGGAAGAACCGATTCGCCTCTATTTAAAGGGCATATCTCAGCGGAAAAACAAAGAAAAGTGAGAGGAAAGACAGAGGAAAAAGAAAGGGTGGAGGGGACAGTCGAAGTGGAAAAAGACCAAGGATGACAAGGACTGCAGGGTCGAGCCCCATCATCCTTGGGTGCTAGGGCCGGGGGGCGCACGTGAAACCTCCAGGAACAAGCACGTACAAACGAGCACAAAGAGCACTCAAGAGCACGAGCTTAGAACCCCCTTGCGGGGATATATATATATATATATATATAATATATATATATATATCGTAAGAACGACGCTTGTATAGGAGATATTCCGCGCAAGACGAGAGAGAGAGAACGAAACAAATGAAAAAATGAGGTAACCACCCGGGTGGTTACCTCATCATTTTTTCAGTTGTTTCGTTCTCTCTCTCTCGTCTTGCGCGGAATATCTCCTATACAAGCGTCGTTCTTTACGTTATTTATACTGCGTGTTCTTTGCAGTTGAATATATATATATATATATATATATATATATATATATATATATATTATAATATATATATATATATACACTGTATATATGTATGGGATGAATTTCACGCTTAAACACGTAAAATGAATGAATGATGCAAACCCATTTGCAATTTTTTTTTTCTTTTTCCTTGTGGGTGTGTGTGGGTGTTCAGAGCTGCTCATACCCTGAATGGGTGTATGGTGAAGTGTATGGTGACCACGTGGTCGGGAAGAAAGAAGATATTTGTCGTTCAGGATTTAAATTCCGGTCATGAAAAGACCCCAATACCCTCCCTCCACTCTCCCCTATTATACCTACATACCCAGCTCTCAGCCTATACCTTTCCCTTGCCATAAAACTTAGTATGGTTAATGAAATAGTTGACAACTGTAAATGGTTGAAAGATTGACAAGTAAAATATGTTCCACATTATACGTTTTCTTTCTAATCGTCGCTAAATCTTTTATAAGGACTAATCTTTGCGTCCCATCTACAGCCTCGTCTATTCCAATAGGAAATTATATATATATATATATATATATATATATATATATATATAATACACCTCGGTGGTGTAGTGGTTAGCGTCGCTGACTACGAATCCATCGGCCCTGGGATCGAGACCCGGTGACGGCAGGCGGCGTGCAGGAAAACCCAGCTGTTTTTCCTTCCACACACAAAAAAAATTGGTTGGTAAATAAATGGGTACCTTGGGTAGCCCAGTGGTTAAGACGCTGGGCTGTTGGTTGGGCGTTTCGAATTCCACGTTAAACTGTAGGTCTAAGGTGGAGTGATAAGCTCGACCTTCGTCAGAATGAACAATTCAGACGGAAGCAAAACCAAGGTTAACCAAGGTTATATATATAAGCGAGTCTATCCATATTCTAATATAATCGCCTATCCTCGGACGACGCCTAAAATGAAAGAACAAATAAATCTTCTCTAATCAAATAAGAAAATATTTCTTCTGAACTTAATAATTAATATAAAAAAAAATCACATTCTTTATATTCATAAGAAATGAACGCCTGAAGTGTAAGAACAAAAACTCTCCAATGGAGAACGGAGAACGGCGCATGAGCGGATGCCACGAGCAAAATAAAGCATTAAAATGTACCGTTTATTGAGTAAATAGTATCGTAAAAATGGATAATTGAAAGAGGTTGTTCGAATATCCTCGAGTAGTTGTGAAAACAGCAGTTTTTATTCGGGTCAAAAGAATATTTATAAAGTGGAGATTATTTTTAATTAGGGTCTCAAGTTTGATTTCTCGTCTGAAAGTTGAAGCTTTTCTTCTTTGAAGATTAACGTATTTATTTGATTCCGTTATTATTATATTTTTTACCATATACACGCTTTTTTTTCGTTAATTACTGGGAGATTGCTGCGTTAATTTTAGCCTTACACGTTAAACTTTTAAGATAAATGTTAAGCCACAAACAATTCAATGACGTTATTAGCGTAAAACATAAGTTTTAAATGGAGGAAGCGGGTGAAATACTTTATGTTGAAACCCTTTCGGTCATTATGTAGTTCCAGGGAATGAACGTTTATCAGTAAATGATCTCTCTCTCTCTCTCTCTCCTCTCTCTCTCTCTCTCTCTCTCTCTCTCTCTAGTCATATATATATATATGGGAATGAACTCAGAATGGTCCCTGAGTTTTTTATGATACACAGACAGTGCATGGAACAAGGAACTCTTCTGGGATAATTAAATCCACTATAGTCCGAATAAGTAATGGTAAATGACAAATACCATAGTTTTTTCTTTTTCATGATGCTAGCCCGACGTGGGCAACGGGTCACTCGCAAAGAGGTCCCATAAATATAGCTTCTCTCACACAGCTATCTGCAAAGCAGACAGGATCCAGCTTTGGGACATGGATCTAGGGTTTAAAGCACCTAGCCATGCTACATTTAGAACCTCAATTCTGCCAGTTGAGGTTTAAGTTTTGGTTTTTGGCTAAAAATATAATAGTTACCCCTTTTTCTTTGATGCATTCAATCTGACGTGAAGGCAGCGAGTCTTTTGCTTATATTGAGGTTCTAATGTAGCATGGCTAGGTGCTTTAAACCCTAGATCCATGTCCCAAGCTGGATCCTGTCTGCTTTGCAGATAGCTGGTGAGGGAAGCTATATTTATGGGACCTCTTTGCGAGTGACCCGTTGCCCTCGGGCTAGCATCATGAAAAAGAAAAACTATGGTATTTGTCATTTACCATTACTTATTCGGACTATAGTGGATTTAATTATCCCAGAAGAGTTCCTTGTTCCATGCACTGTCTGTGTGTATCATAAAAACTCAGGGGACCATTCTGAGTTCATTCCCATCTTGAAACGGACATGTTATGTGCCTTGAAAAGTGGACGCTCAATTCTGCCAGTTGAGGTTTAAGTTTTGGTTTTTGGCTAAAAATATAATAGTTACCCCTTTTTCTTTGATGCATTCAATCTGACGTGAAGGCAGCGAGTCTTTTGCTTATATTGAGGTTCTAAATGTAGCATGGCTAGGTGCTTTAAACCCTAGATCCATGTCCCAAAGCTGGATCCTGTCTGCTTTGCAGATAGCTGGTAGGGAAGCTATATTTATGGGACCTCTTTGCGAGTGACCCGTTGCCCACGTCGGGCTAGCATCATGAAAAAGAAAAACTATGGTATTTGTCATTTACCATTACTTATTCGGACTATAGTGGATTTAATTATCCCAGAAGAGTTCCTTGTTCCATGCACTGTCTGTGTGTATCATAAAAACTCAGGGGACCATTCTGAGTTCATTCCCATCTTGAAACGGACATGTTATGTGCCTTGAAAATGGACGCTCAATTCTGCCAGTTGAGGTTTAAGTTTTGGTTTTTGGCTAAAAATATAATAGTTACCCCTTTTTCTTTGATGCATTCAATCTGACGTGAAGGCAGCGAGTCTTTTGCTTATATTGAGGTTCTAAATGTAGCATGGCTAGATGCTTTAAACCCTAGATCCATGTCCCAAAGCTGGATCCTGTCTGCTTTGCAGATAGCTGGTGAGGGAAGCTATATTTATGGGACCTCTTTGCGAGTGACCCGTTGCCCACGTCGGGCTAGCATCATGAAAAGAAAAACTATGGTATTTGTCATTTACCATTACTTATTCGGACTATAGTGGATTTAATTATCCCAGAAGAGTTCCTTGTTCCATGCACTGTCTGTGTGTATCATATTATATATATATTATATATATATATATATATTATATATATATATATATATGCAGTAAAATCACAGAATAACACGTGATCTTATTAATAAGCAAACAACCACAGAGAAAAAGGAAAAAAAACACGAAATCCGAGCGCTTTCGTGATATATTCCCATCTTCAAGGACAAGAAAGAAATTTCTTTCTTGTCCTTGAAGATGTGAACATATCACGAAAGCGCTCGGATTTCGTGTTTCTTTTTCCTTTTTTCCTGTGGTTGTTTGCTCACACACTCACACACACACACACACATATATATATATATATATATATATATATATATATACACTCAGATATAGACCGGTGTCTTTGACGTCCCATCTTACCAAAGTATTTGAAAGAATGGTCAGAGAGAAAATTGATGACTTCTTGGAGACACTGGAAAGACAACCAAAATCAGCTCGGATTCTGATCAGGAAGATCATGCCTTTCACAACTTATAGAGCACTATAACAATATTATAGACGCACTTGAAGGAAATGAAAATTATGATGTCATATACACGGATTTTGCTAAAGCTTTCGACAAATGTGATCATCGTATGATGGCCTATAAAATGAAACAGATGGGAATAACAGGCAAAGTTGAAAAATGGATCTACAACTTCCTCAGAGAACTTCTACAGGTCGTTAAAATTCAAGGTATAACATCATCAGAATCGGAAGTACGCAACTCAGTTCCACAAGGAACAGTATTGGCCCGCTCCTTTTCGTTATCATGCTAACAGGCATAGACAATAAAGTAAACAGCAATAGTACAGTAACATCCTTTGCAGACGATACAAAGATCAGCAGAAAATTCAGCAATGCAAAAGAGTTGGAGGCCTTGCAGAGGGACACGAACAGAATATACAAATGGTCAGAAGACAACAACGTGAAATTTAACACCGAGAAATTTCAGCTTTGGCGATATGGAAGAAATGAGGTGCTAAAACATACAGCATATTATGCCCCAGATAGACAAGAAATTCGGAGAAGCAAGAAAGCAATAGATTTAGGGGTTATAATGACCGATGGATGCGAAATTTGAGATACCAATCAGAGAGCGATAAACAAACCAAAAAGAGTCGTAGGTCAGGTATTAAGAACGTTTAAAAGAAGGGACAGGACAGTAATGATTCCCTTGCTAAAAACACTGATTATACCAAAACTTGAATACTGCTCAGTTTTGACGTCCCCATATAAAAAGGAAGAAACTAATAAACTATAAGAAACGCAGAGACATTTCATAGCCAAGATTGATGGCTGCAAAGAACTCAACTACTGGGAAACGTGAACTAAATCTGTACTCCCTGAAAAGAAGAAGAGAGAGGTACACCATAATATATACATGGAAAATGATCGAAAAACTGGTATCAAACCTCAAACTAAACCCAATTACCACCCAAACAACACTGGAAAATAGGAAAGGCAGAATGTTAGTGTTCCCAATTAAAGGCCAGACAAGGGACCTCCTCAACACTGAGGAAAATAGCTTGGTTGTCAGGGGTCAAGACTTTTTAACCACCTTCCCAAGGACCCTAGAAATGTGACAGGGGTCAAGGTGAAGTCTTTTAAAAGAAGTCTAGATACCACTCTCCCCACCAAAGCCAGGCCTTGGTGGAGGCGGGGCCACCAGCTTGAACTTTGTGTGAAGAGAGACCAATGCACTGAACTGCTGC
>JAJOZX010004700.1:90000-100000 GCA_023014485.1 Bathynomus jamesi | reverse complement strand
AACTGATGCTCGGAGTTATCCGGAATAGTTAACAATACAAATAAATAGAATATATAATTATTATTTTGTGTAAATACGTCATTATAGTGTTATTTTTCTCGTTATTGTTTACATTAACTGTCGTACGTTTAATAGTTAAATGAACTATTTGAAAGCGAGTAAAGTATGAAATAAATTTACTAATATATAATCATTATGTGCGAGTTGAAATGAAACATAAAATCATTTCTGAATAAATTTATGTCATTCTAATTACAGATGTACGAGAGGCTAAATACTTTTATCCATAACGAGTCCTTTAAAAAAGAAGAAAAACGCTTTCTAGAGTTTTCGGCGCCTTCTCGGAGGCAGTGTTGCCATATCTTCTTAGATTTTCCCTCCAACGATTGGAGGCGGAATGATGTGGGCAAAAGACCTGAAATTCAGGTATCAAGAGGTCTCCTGGTTGCTTCTCGCATTCTCCACCAGGCAACACTAGGATGTACACACGTTTTACATCTCTCCTTGTACAAGAGCACAAAGTACGTTTCAGTACCCCAAAGGAGTGGAAGTAATTTTAGTGAAGTTAATTTGTATCTCTAGTTTTCAAGAATTGAAACCAAAGGCAACTAAGTTTCAGGTATTTGGTTTTATTTGGGTTCCATCTGGCAGATGGCACACAATTTGAATTTTAATATTAGTTTTTAGGTAGATAAAATAAACTTAGTCATTTATTCATTTTAGAAGTCTATCCATATATACGGGATCATAATTATATATATATATATTGCCTCTATTCCTAAAACCACGTGCTTCAGAGCACGCTATATATATATATATATATATTATATATAATATATATATATATAATATATATATATATATATATATTATATATATATATTATACTAAATTACCACGTGTTTAGCCTCCATCTTACAGGAAGTGGCCTGTGCCTGAGCAGCTAGCTAAATTTATTATTATTATTATTTATCATTATTTACTAAATTCTTTTCTGTTTTACGTTTGAGGTTTGTTTTCATAATTTCTGAAATCTGAATTAGATTCAAATATTAGTAAAATGCTTCCTTACCTTGCAAGATCACGTGACTGACTGAAATAAAGTATTTTTATATACATTCGTTGCTCGGATAGAGGTTAACGCTTTGAAGCCAAGGTTTCCGCAGCACATTCAATTTTTTTTGATATTGTATTTTAATTTTTAATTTTACGAAAGGCGAGACCGAGAGGCAAAAAGAGAAGTGAATAAAAAGCTGGTGAGGGAAATTTGGGAAACGAACTAGACAGAGAGAGAAAGGAAGAGAGAATTTACAGCTCAAATAACGGACGAAATTTTTCACCTTTTCCTTTGGTTACCTGTATCCCGCATATTATTATTATTTCCCTCCCCTAACCTACCCCCCACGAGTGTCCCCCTTCTACCCGATCTTTAGTAATCCTCTCCCTCCAAGGTTTTATTCTCCCCTCAATCCTCCCCACTCCCCCCCACAATTATAGTTTTCTGCAGCCGGCTAAGCCTAGCCTAGATTCCTTTCTTAAGCGATCGCTGTAATGGGCCTTTGGTTGGTTCGTTACTCGTGAAATGTCCTTCCTCTGTTCGGATTTTGCTTCTTTTTTTTTGGTGGCTTGTCGTACCTTTGGCGGAGTTTCCTTTGACGATTTCTTAACGTGTCTTTTTCGTTCTGTCCGGAGAAATTCGCATAACAGCAACCACAAAAAGTATGTCACGAGGTCAGGCGTCATGACGTCACATTCGCGAACAAATAAGGTCACGTGGAATACGTTATATATACAATAGAATTATAAGGAAAAGAATAGTGTAATACCATTGTTTGGACAATCGTCATTGTTCTTCTGAATTAATTTGAACAATGATATAAGTGAGTGATAGCTGAAGAGATAGGTGTGGACGCGAGAATGTTAAGTAACACCAGCAGTAGTTGTTATCACTAACGAAGAAGAACTGGAGAAGTTAAATGCGGGGGTAGAAGGGGAGGGGGAGAAGGAGACTGAAGAATCAAACAGGAAGTAGGATTTAGAAAAACACGCGGTCCACCTCATTAGTTTTGGTCCATCCCTTCCTATAAAACAATATACGCTGACTGAGCGCTCTTCGATTCATGACTGAACACGCCATTAAACACAGTCATTAGGAAAATATTTTCAGGGGGTTCACTAATTACGAACTTTAGCTTTGAAGTGTTATCTACTTTTACAAATGAGTTTACATTTTAATTTATTTTCTGAAATTCCTAAAACTTTACTAATTTACTAATAATATTTAATGACTGCATCTGAAAGGAATTTGGTAAATATTTTCTTAATTTGAAAATTTTTTATTTTCTTATGAGAAAATAAGCCAATTGTTCGATTTCTTAAAATATTTTGTGTACTTAAATATGAAACCTTTTCACATACATACATACATACATACATACATACATATACATAATATATATATATATATGCAGTAAAATCACAGAATAACACGTGATCTTATTAATAAGGAAACAACCACAGGGAAAAAGGAAAAAGAAACATGAAATCCGCGAGCTTTCGTGATATATTCACATCTTCAGGGACAAGAAAGATATATATATATATATGGGAATAATTCACGATTTTCACATAAACTATTAAATGTGACACAAACCGCAAGGAAAAAGAAATTATGCTGAGCGCTTTTGTCTCTAACAAGACCTTCTCACGGAATTCCTTGAAAAGGCCTTGTAAAAGACGAAAGCGCTCGAAATCGTTTTTCATTTTCCTTGCGAGTTGTATCACTATATAGGTGACCTGCTGAATAGAAGGGCCTTAAAATCGCTTTACATTTTTCCCTTAGGTTTGCATTTTATATATATATATATATATATATGAATAGAAACGACATAAGTATTAAGGAACGTTTCTGCACACGAGGAGGAGAGATAACGAAATAATGAAAAATGAGGCGAACCGCCTGGGAAACGAACCCAGGGCCTTCCAATTGCCGGTCGGACGCTCTACCATTATGCTACGGACCTCACTCAATCACAAATCGAAATTCTCCCAAATAGGGCAGAAACCAATGCCCTCAGAGAGCACCCTCGCAAATCGTGAATATGCGCATATATGCTCATTTTTCATTATTTCGTTATCTCTCCTCCTCGTGTGCAGAAACGTTCCTTAATACTTATGTCGTTTCTATTCATTTATATACTGCGCGGTCATTGCAGTTATTTTTGCATATATATATATATAATATAACGTAAAGAACGACGCTTGTATAGGAGATATTCCGCGCAAGACGAGAGAGAGAAAACGGAACAAATGAAAAAATGAAGTACCACCTGGGAATCGAACCCGGGATCTTCCGATTGCCGGTCAGACGCGATACCATTACACCATGGACTTCACTCTTCCAAATGCCGTAATTCTTCTACATACTCGCAGAAACCAATGCCCCAAGGGGGCACCTCCCGCATGCCGTAACATTATATACGAATGTATATATGTTACGGCATGCGGGAGGTGCCCCCTTGGGGCATTGGTTTCTGCGAGTATGTAGAAGAATTACGGCATTTGGAAGAGTGAAGTCCATGGTGTAATGGTATCGCGTCTGACCGGCAATCGGAAGATCCCGGGTTCGATTCCCAGGTGGTACTTCATTTTTCATTTGTTCCGTTTTCTCTCTCTCGTCTTGCGCGGAATATCTCCTATACAAGCGTCGTTCTTTACGTTATTTATACTGCGTGTTCTTTGCAGTTGAATGTATATATATATATATATATATATATGATGCAAACCCACGAAGAAAAAGAAAAAAAATTATTCCAAGGCCTTTCGAGTATTCGACAATACACCTCGTCACGAAAGGCCTTGGAATCATTTTTTGTTTTCCTTGTATTTGCATCATTCATTCATTCCACGTGTTTAAGTGTGAAGTTCATTCCGTATATATATATATATATATATATATATATATATATATATATATGTTAAACACAGACCGTGCATGGAACAAGGAACTCTTCTGGTAAATTAAATCCACTATAGTCCGAATAAGTAATGGTAATTTTCCCAGAAGAGTTCCTTGTTCCATGCACGGTCTGTGTTTAACATATAATTGTCTCAGGGAACCATTCTGAATTTGTGTATATATATATATATATATATATATAATACGCAAATTTAAAATTTTTTCACTAACTCATGATTATTTATTTTCAATGACAGGCAATACTATTGTTTTCCTTGACAATGTGATGTAATTTTGTGATTTAACTACAAAGAATGTAATTTCCATCCGCAAATTCATCACAGAGTATATAAATTATATGCTGAGCAGATGATTTTATTGTTTGTGAACTCGAAGGTAACGTACTAAACTCGCTTGTTTCATTTATTCTCTATGTATGGCTTTCTTTTTTTATTTCAATGCTTATAAACAAAACAAACTTGCTCTCTCTCTCTCTCTCCTCTCTCTCTCTCTCTCTCTCTCTCTCTCTCTCTCTTCTCTCTCTCTCTCTCTCTCTCCTATCTCTCTCTCTCTCTCTCTCTCTCTCTATATATATATATATATATATATATATCATGCTTGTCAAATGCATTCATTCCATCAAATTGCTAAACTAGACATTTCCTATATCAGGTGAGAGCTTTAATTTAGTGTATTTAGTGTATTTAGAACAGGCCAAGAATTTATGTCAGACTCTGAGATCCAGTGACCCGTTTCCCAACTTTCTTCTCTGATTTGATCCACTGCAGCCATTTTTGTTTCGTGCTCAATTCATCGGCATTTTTGCAGAGAAATTGGAGAAATTTTGGATCCGCTTTGCTCGTCTGCATTAAAGAAAGTGCGCGCTGCTCGCCATTCTAAATTGAGCTTTGTTTCGGCAGGTGTAGAACGTAGCGTTAATTGATTGTGGGGATTTGGACAGGAGGAATAGATAGATGGAAAGGAAAACGTTTAAGTCGTTTTAGAAACTTGGATTCGAATGGGAGAGAGTGAAGAGAGATCAGTTAATGAGGGTGTTGACCGGCATAAGCGAGAGAAACTCAAAAGAAGATCGTTGACTAGTGCAGGGGAGTAGCTGGTTGGGTGGTTGAGCTGTTTAGGGGGGAAGGGAGTAAGGGGGAAACCTTGAATTGGGGATAAGGGAAGGGGAATGGGGGAGGGAAGGTAAAGTGGGTCGCCCCTTTGAATTGTGGAAGTGAGACAGCTCTCCTTCAGCATTTAGTTCTGCGCTTGCTCTTAAAGTGATCACAAGCAACTCAGCCTTGCTCCTATTAAGTTCCCGCCTCTTAGTTTTATATTATTAAACATTGTGTTTGAACACTGTCGATTAAGAGTTTAGAATTTTGTCGAATTATTCGGTCTTCACTTAATTCGTTTCATAAATTACATTTTATTCAGGAAATACATTACAGCTCACGTGTTAATTCCTGATGTAACACAAGTCGGGAAACATTGTGTGGTATAGTTCCACAGTCACATTACTCCACAACTATTTTTTTTAATGTTTGACTTAATAAAATCTAACTAAATTCCTTTATTTTAGAATAGAATTATTTCCTCCCCAAAAGTTTTATGAGGAGATTTGAACGCAGCAAGAATAATAATCCAAATTTTGTATATAAACTTGTGCTTTATTTTTCTTCGCAAGAGTTATCTGATTGAAATTCCAGTTAATTATTTTTTGTTTTATTTATAAATTTCTTGGTTAGTGACTAATTCTTGCTTTAGAAGCCAGACGGTAGAGAAACGTTGGAGTACATCGGAAGCAGATTCCATATAAATTTAAACGTTTAGAAACTTTTTTTTTCAAAATTTATTCCAGATTGGCAGACTTTGAAATAGAGAAAAAGCTTCGAACCATGAAACAATTAAATTTTTATTTATTTGTTTGTTTTAACATACACACACACACACACACATATATATATATATATATATATATATATACATACACAAATGTATAAAAACGTTTTAATTGGCATTTTATAGTATTTTTAACAGATATTTTATATACGAGACTACTTTTAATAATTTCCTCTTTGTTTCAGGAAAATTCCTTTTGAAATTTTATTTTGATTCTTAAAGTGAGACTATTTAAATGTCAAAATGAACGTGTCTTTAAAATCTGAAGATGTGAACTGAAGCATGAAGACAAAGTTCGATTTAGTTATTTAGTAAACTGAACTATTCGTGATTGTGATGATATTTTTAGATTTGAAATAGGATAGTATTCATACAAATATTTTGACATCATCGCAGTAAATTGCATTTAATGTACGTGCATAGTTCGTAGTTTTTACATTAGACGTTTAATATTTGTTTTTATAATTCAGTGAATTTTTGGGGGTTTCAGTGGTATGTGGTATTTAATAATGGGTTACTGTAAAATTTAAAATGTATATAAGAATTTATTTTTCACAAACTTTTTTTATAGAATAGATTGTAAATAAAATTTACTTTTTCTTAATTTCTAAAATCTAAATTAACCTTGTGTGAGTGTTTCAGCGGTGTGGGTCTAATGCTATCCAAAGACAGGGTCTTAGTGGTCCCAGTGGGATAGCGTATCAAACAGCCCTACTGGCCTGCTAAGTCCCAAGCTTTGGCTGGCCACCGCTACCACCACACCCTCCTCCTACAACTCCCCCAAGTCCCTTCTTACCCTACCCCCCCTGCGGCGAGAGTTGTTCTTTGGGGTGTCTATTTGAGGCGGGGCCGGGATCTCATCACTCGTCTTCCATCCTCCTCACGCTAACACTGCCTGCTCACTCTCCTCCTCTAACCTCAACTCTTTCTTTTTATTAACTCTTTTTTTACTTACTGACACTTCTGACTTCGAAGCTTCAAGACTAACCAAACTTTACTAACTTTATCCGTGACTTAATATATTTTACTGACGGAACTTCACCGGCTGAATTTGAATTTGTTTTGTACGGCAATGCTTTAGTAATCCAACGAGTGTATTCAAATCTTATTCCAAGATGACAGTGAATCCGTATAGTGATTGCAAATACTTTAATTTGATATGGACATAGAGGAATAATTGTGTTTGAAAAAGTTATCGGTATAAAGACTGTGTACAGTACGATGAATTTTAAACTTCTAAAACTTCATCAATTTATCAAGACTCGCTTGGCACTTTATACGACAGTTGGAATGAAACTTACTGACTTCACTGAATTTACTGACTTTTACAAAGAGACTTCTTTGCACCAACGCCACGCATTAAAGGACTGTTGACATACCTCGCTGATGCAAACTTGGGGTTTCTTAGAGGCATCCCTGCAATGATTTATACGATGCAATGCCCTTGGAAATCCCAAATGTGCACGGCTTAGCGACTTATCTGGACACTAGAAAAGGACAGTGATAGTCCATAGTTTGACTTCCAATAGCAACAGCCAACGCAACGCTCGATTGTTACGAGTCAACCAAAAATGGACTGAATTAAACACAGACTGTTTTACCAACAAGACTTCGGCGGTGAGTATAAAAGTCTTAAAGACCCAGGTTCAACCAAAGATTATGAATTTTGACTGTGTTCGACTACAATTTCATTACAGGGAAAAATTTATTTTTTTACTCCCAGTTAATTATTAGATTTATACAGTGACTAAACGCACTACTGAATATTTTGACAATCTTTTTATTTCTATAATATCTTATGAGCAGGCTTTGTTATTAATTGGGTAAGTTTTTTGTTTATATCTTCGTAAACGTTTTGGGGATTTTAAATATCATCCTTGTACTTAATAAGTACCATAGTTTTTAAAAACTGAGTTAATGAGATTCTTTGATTTCCTAATATCACCTAATGTCTTAAATTCTAGTAGCAGATGCATTCATTATTTTAATGTCTATTTATATATAGCCTTTACGAAATCAAGGTTTTTACTACAGTAGTTTCTCAAAGAAAATTTCAAATAGTTTCTTTATAAGATAATGTGGCATTTTATCTTTTTGCAGTGTTGCCAAATCCAAGAAATTTAACCATTCTTTGCATTCAGTAATTTCTTCTGAAGTTATACTTCACAGATTCCTCTTGGTGAAATGGAGAACCAAAGAGAAAAGCTGAAAAGAGTTCGTTTTACTTTCAACAGCACACGACGAGAAAGGTAGATAGCTTCTTGTAACGTCATGCTCTCTCTATTACGTCATGCTTTGTATTTGGTTATTTGGTGAAGCAACAACAATTCGCCACAAGGGCAAGGCTGTTCAGCGTATGAGAAAACATTCACTCACTTCTTTGTGTATATATATATATATATATATATATATTATATATATATATATATATATATATATATATATACAGGCATTACAACACCAATGACTAATTCTTTACATCGACACTCGCGAAAATCTTTGAAATGTCGAGCTGGAGGTTTTGTCCGCAATATTTTAAGTATTTCATTGTTAATTCACGTTTCCTTGTTATGAATTACATTTGCTTTTAATTTCTTTTAATAAAAACACGAGTTTAAAGGACTGAATTTAATTACTGGGAGTTAATTAATATGAAAAAAATGAAATTCAAAGCTTAAAACTCGAAAATGTCTTTTACACTTTAAGAAACCATAATAAATGTTATAATATATTGCACTAAAAATTTTTTATTACGCGTGTAACCTTTAAAGCCCTTTTTTTTTAGGGGGAATGGGAGGAAAGGGGGGGAAAAGGGATAGTTCGTTAGTAAATTAAAAAAAAACCCGCGTTATTATATTTCCTGTTTTTATGTAAAGTTAATGCTAATTTATGTATATTTTCAATCATAATTTATCCCAATAGTTATTGTAATATTTTAAGTAAGGTTAAAGGAATATTGTTTTACTATCTAGGAACTGTCATTTCATACGAGCAATATGGAAATAAGGCTGCCCTTTAATTTTGTACTGAGTTATTTCAATTAAGTCGGGATTTGCGTGAATATAAAGGTATTACTTTGTTTAGAGAAATTTCACCACACGCGAATGATTCACCGAAAATCAATTGTGAGCAACTTTTATGATCGTTAATTTTGATTGTGCAATTGTGAACAAAAGCTCGTAAGTTCTAACAATGAATTACCCGTTCCCGCAACATTCCGTAGTTAGTGCAAAGTTATAAACAGTTTAACCTTTAACTCCAGCAAACAAAATGACGAAAGATTATTTGTAGCTTTTTGAGACTGGAATTTAGAGTAGGTCATGATTCAAATGTAAAGTTAATTTGACTTTCTAAAAGTATTTCAAACGCAATAATTTCTCACTACTTCGTTAATTTCAATAATAAACGTTTTATATTTGGTCATTCGTAGAAACTAAAACATTTATTTTGAAAAGTGTGGCACGATCGATTAATTTGACCAAATGGTTTTTTTTAATTTCATTCTCGCACCCGTAACCAAGAGTGACTTACGAGTATTTGTTCCGAAATATTTCAAATCTTTATATGAAAAATTCTGCTTTTCATAACTAAAACGTTTAATTTGTTTTTGTAAACATGATTTCATATCTTTTTTGAATTATGATACCACATTTTATACATTTGTTTTATTTTTTTTTTAAATCGAAACAAGCGAAAAATGTTGGTGAATTTCATGGTCAACTGAATGCTGTTCATTCGTTTGTGCGCACGTCTATCTAATCTCTCTCTCTCTCTCTCTCTCTCTCATATGTATGTATATGAAACTTCATTGCCTATAAAAAAGTTGTTTTGATATATGTAGGTCATTTTTTTTTATTTAAATATAAAAAGACAATGTACATTATTCGATTAAATTTTCTGTGAGATTTAATCTTTAAATTATTAAGAAGAGTTTTTCGCTTCACGTTCGTATAATCTCTTCTTTTTAATCCATTTTCATTATTTCAAACTAACGGAACACGATTGGTGTGAATGGCGGAAATCTTCAAAAAGGACTAGACGCCTGGCTCTGAACAATACCAGATGAACCGGGGGTGTCTCGCTATGCGAAGTGGAGAGCGCGAGAAACCAACTCATACTTCACCGGGCCAACTCGAGAAG
>JAJOZX010004700.1:0-85000 GCA_023014485.1 Bathynomus jamesi | reverse complement strand
AGCTCTTCAAGGTACTTGAACCTTCTGGTTAACTCTTCTTGAGTGCTCTGGATAGGCTGTAAGTCTTCTGGCAAACTGGAGCTTGATGTTAATCGTTTACTACAAAGGAAATGATTTGGTGTCAATGGCTCTGCATCCTGCATACTGTTATAAACAAAGGTGATAGGCCTACTGTTCACCATTGCTTCTACTTCACAAAACAGTGCAGAATTCTTCTTTGCTCAAATGAGCATTAGCTAAAAGTTTCTTTAATGGACACTTTACACTTCTCACTAGCCTTTCCCAAAATCCTCCCCACCATGGTGCTCTCTCAACAATAAACTCCCATTGTACCCCATGGTGTGAAAAGTAGGATTGGAATCCCTCCTCTTTTAGCAAGGACCAAACTTCTTGGAGTTTCTTTGCAGCCCTTTTGAAGGTTTTTGCATTATCCGATATGATTTTATTTGGAAAACCCCTTCTGTTTACAAACCAAAAGAAATACATCACTACTTAAGTTGCTTACCAACTCCAAATGGATTGCTCTGGTGGTAGCACATGTGAAAAGACATATATAACCTTTGTTAGACTCCCCTTGCTCATAAACATAGACTGGATCTGCGAAGTCTACTCCCACTACATCAAATGGGGCAGTATAGACACACCGTTCTCTTGGAAGTGGAGCCACCTTTTCATAATAAGGCTTTGCACTCCAACGCTTGCAAACCACACATTTATGCAAGACCTTTTCTACCACTTGTCTAATTTTGGGAATCCAAAACTGTTGTCTGATCTCTATTATCACTTCTCTAACTCCAGCATGTAACAACTTATGATGAGTATCCCGGATCAAAAGTTCCACAAAGTGCCTCCCAGAAGGTAGCAAAATTGGATGTTTTTTCTCCTCTGGAAGCCCAGAAAACTGTAGTCTACCTCCTACTCTCAATAAATCCTGATCCAGAAACACATCCAAACCCTTGAGAGCAGAATGTGTTGGTAGAACCTGTAATGGACGGCTGGTGAGCAATTCCCTCTTCACCAATTTTTTCCTTCTGCACATATACCACCCAGTATTGTCTGGCTTGCTGAATCTCCTTACTGTTCAGAATTCCTTCCCTTCTTGTTTCTCCCTTAATGCTGTTTGTAAATCTATACACCCATGTTGTCACTCTTAACCTTTTCAGACTGCTAATGTCCTCAAGCCTCAATATGGGGACCTGCTGCATAACTTGACAACTGTTCACAGTGCATTTTCTCATTTCACTCACCCATTCTTCTTGAGCCTGGCATTCTCCTACAATAGGCTGATTAGAAGGCCAGTTTTCACTTCCAAGTTTTAGCCACTCTGGCCCATTCCACCACAAACTTGACTGTGCAAGATCTTTCACTGAAATTCCTCGTGTTGGTAAATCAGTTGGGTTTTGGGTGCCTGGACAATGTTTCCATTGCTTGGGATCTGTGTGTGCTTGAATTTCCTCCACCCTATTGGCAACAAATGGTTTCCATTTCCTTGCCTGGCTTCTTAACCAGTGCCAAACTATAGTGGAGTCTGTCCAATAATAGCTTGGAATTTCATAGAGGGCCAAAGACTTTTGCACTGTAACTGCAAGCCGACTAACAATAACTGCACCCATCAATTCCAACCTTGGAATAGAAGGTCCTTTCAAAGGTGCTACTCTGCTCTTTGCAGCAACGAACCTGCAACTTACTTCCTCTTTGAATGTGCCTCTTATATAAATACAAGTTGCATAGGCTTCCTCACTTGCATCACAAAAGATGTGCAGCTCCAAATTGTCTGGACTATTGTTCAACTCTCCAAAGTACCATCTTGGGATTTCAATGTCTCCAAGATGTGCCAATTCTTTGAACCAATATTTTCACCTTACCACCATATGATCAGGTAACTCTTGGTCCCAACCAAGTCCAATTTCTCAGAGGCTCTGAAACAAAATTTTTACTTTATCACAAATGGAGCCAGGAATCCAAGAGGATCAAAGACCTTTGACGCCAAACTAAGAGCTGTACGTTTTGTCCACCTTGTCTCATTCTCAGCCAGCTCTACTAAAGATTTCCCATTGAAGGTAAACAAATCCTCTCCTTGCTGCCAAACAATGCCTCGCACCTTTGTGTCTATTGCCCACAACTCCTTAATACCAAAATCCTCAATACTTTCTGCTACATCAGGTACTACACAGGACTGACTCATAAACTGTTGTAACTGAGAATGATTGGTCTGCCATTTTCTAAGCTCCATGCCAGCCTCCCTCATTATAGCTCTAGCCTCCCTGAATATCTGTTTAGCCATTTCTGTATTATCCACGGAACACAGCAAATCATCAACATAAAAATTTTTCCTTATGTGTTCAATAGTGTTAGGATAGACTTCAGAATATTCCTTAAAATGGTACTGCATAGTAGCTGCCAACAGAAATGGACTAGAGCTGAGGCCAAACAACACTGACTTAATTCTATCATATATGCTTGAACCTTAGGTTCATTTTCCAACAAGTCTTTCGTATCCACCCACAGATACCTTACTGCATCTCTGTCCTCTGGTATTAACTTTATCCGCAAAAAAGCTTGCTTCGCATCTGCAGTCAATGCTACTCTACCAAACCTGAATGTCAGTAACGAGGAAAATAAATCTGCATTTAAATTTGGCCCAGCATCCAAACAGTCATTCAAGGACACACCACCTTTGTGTTTGGTTGAGCCATCAAAAACTACCCTCAGTTTGGTGGTAGTTTTGTCTCGCCGTACCACTGCATGGTGTGGCAGATAATGTGTCTCCTGGCTCACCAGCTCACCTTGCACCCTTTCAGCATAGCCCTCCTTTACATAGCTTAGGATGGCCTCATTGTATTCAATTAACAACTCCTCACTTTTTCTTAGCCCGTACAATGAAGTCTCTAACCTCCTATTAGCTAGCTGAAGGTTTGAAATGGGTTTGCAAGAATCCTTCCAAGGGAGGCCAACTTCATAGCAATCATCTCTAAACCCAATCCCTTTTTCAAATTGCTCCAAAACATCACTGTTCACCAGAGCCGGATTTAGACGTGTGGAGGCCCTGGGCAGCCTCCATGTGGAGGCCCCCCTACCTTAGGGGAAGACATAATTGAAGTCATCCATAAGATTCATAATATAATTAACATACATACACTTTCAAAACATCGTGCACTCTTGTGTCTGTCCATTCCACTCATTTCTGCAAAAAATGAAAGCCTCGGGTTACTCGGGTATTCCATTATAGTGAGAGTAGGCCTAAAAGAGTAATAAAAACAAAATAATAATCAGTACACAACAAACAGTAATTGGTAAAAGTTTATGTACTACAGTGGTATTGGATGCGCGTGTTTTTTTGTTGATCATCTATCGGGTTTTTCTAGTTTCGGGTTTTTTCTATTTTGATAATGGCTTGTCAATATGTGGAGGCCCCCAAGATGTGGAGGCCCATGGGCAGCTGCCCACTTTGCCCACTCCTAAATCCGGCCCTGCTGTTCACTGTACTAGCCTGCTTCTCCTGTTTGTCCTTTCTGCCACTGGATTCAAGTTCCCAAAAGGCTTTCAAATGCCTTTCCAAACCATGGCTGTTCTCCTCAATCTTAACAAAAAGAGCTGTAACCTCCATTTCATTGGAATAGCTACCATGTAGCATCCAGCCTAGCTTACTTTCAGTAGTTACTGGACTTCGAGATGTGCGGACAATATTACCATTGATGAAGTCCCAATAATAGTCAGCTCCAATCAAAAGCCTAATATCTTCTGTTCCTTCAAACTTATTATTGCCCAAATTAATTCCTTTAACTCGCAATTCTTGGACACATGCCATATCTAAACAAGTAGTGACTGGAGCACAAAGTTCCTCAATCTCTACAGCTTGGACCTTGATAGTGGGACCTTGTGGTAACAACCCCTTAACCAGAACTTGTACCTTCTTAACTTTGGTTCGGTTTTGAACGGAACCCCCAAACCCAGAAATTCTTAAATTTTCCCTCTTAAGTTCTTTAAACTTCAATTTTCTGGAAATTCTGGTCTTAATAAAGCTACACTGGCTACCACTATCAAACAACACTCTTACTTTCAGTAGCTACTGGACCTCGAGATGTGCGGACAATATTACCATTGATGAAGTCCCAATAATAGTCAGCTCCAATCAAAAGCCTAATATCTTCTGTTCCTTCAAACTTATTATTGCCCAAATTAATTCCTTTAACTCGCAGTTCTTGGACACATGCCATATCTAAACAAGTAGTGACTGGAGCACAAAGTTCCTCAATCTCTACAGCTTGGACCTTGATAGTGGGACCTTGTGGTAACAACCCCTTAACCAGAACTTGTACCTTCTTAACTTTGGTTCGGTTTTGAACGGAACCCCCAAACCCAGAAATTCTTAAATTTTCCCTCTTAAGTTCTTTAAACTTCAATTTTCTGGAAATTCTGGTCTTAATAAAGCTACACTGGCTACCACTATCAAACAACACTCTTACAGTAGCTTCTCCATCATTCCCAATTAATAATGCTGCAGCTGTTTGCAATAATCCTCCTTTACTTTTACTCCCTTTCATAGCAATGGCATGTGCCACTGATGTCTCTACTTCTGGGGTAGGCCTACTAGGAGTGTTTTCACACAATAATAGCTGATGCCGGCCATAGCATTTTTTGCACAAAATTTTAAACTTACAAAACCTTGCTCTGTGACCTTTCAAAAAACGTTTAAAACATGCTGTGGACTTAGTTACCCTGGCCTTTCTCTCATCAACAGGTAAAGCCTCAGCCACCTCACATTTATATGACTTATGGTTGCCTTCGCAAAATATGCATTCCTTGATTCCCTTTAATTTATTCTCAGAGGATGCATGTAGTGCTGACACTGTACCTGGGCTATTCCTTTTTGTAGAAACTTTGGTGCTGTGCCTGCCTTTGTCCCCTTGTTTAACATCCCACTGTGCACACTCAATTCCCTCTCGTCTTACTAATTCTGTGCTTAAAAGACTTAACATCTGCTGAAGGGGGATGTACACATGTTCTGTAGAGTGTCCCCTACTTAATTCAAGCAAAATTGAGCTAGGCAATTTAGACTCCAGTATAGTGACCAACATTATACCATATCTTTCCATTCATACACCCAAGTTGTCCAGGGACCTAGTTCTAACTTCAAATTCATCATATAACTGCCGTAACTCCTTGACACTATTGGGATTATTAACAGGAGGTATAGCTAAAAGTTCGCGGAGGTAGCTTTTAATTAAGATCTCTGGCTTACCAAACCGTTTCTTTAATATATCCCAAGCCACATTGTAATTAGCCTCTGTTAATGCTAATCCTGCTATTGTCTTCGCTGCCTCCCCTTCCAAGAGAGACTACAAATAATTAAACTTCTCCACCGCACTTAACATTTGACTAGAATGAACTGCTGATTGAAAACTGTCTGCCCATCCTTGCCATTCCTGAATACTCCCAGAAAATGTTTTGAGTGCAAGCCTCGATAATTGAACTGCAGATCTGTTAACCTTAACTTCACGAACACCATTTGTTGAGGGTTGTGTTTTATTATTAGGCCTGGTCTCTAACTGTACTGAGCTGCTAAACTCTTTTGCTCTATGGCATACTTTAATTATATCATCAATAATCTCTTCAAAGTAAGTTATGTTATTTTCTATTTCATCCTCTTCTATAAGAGCCTCAATTTTAACATTTACTTCGCTTAGAGCAACCTTTTTAGTTTCTAATATGGAAAGCTGTGCAGTCACTAAGCTTAAATCCTCTTGCTCTATGGCAGAATCTATAGTGGCAATGACCTTTATAATTAGACCTTTGTAGGCGCCCCTCCTTTTTTTAAACTTGTTCAATTCAGCTGCACTCATCTTCAACGCAAACAACAATTGGGCTCAATGCCAAATAAGCTGAATTGGCAAAAATACTTAACCAAACTGATCAAACTCAAATTTTGCTTTTTTCAAATAAACTGAATTGCTTGGTTGGGGAACTGACCAACCATCAGTATGGAATACTAAATTTTCCACCCAAGTAACTGACGCACTGAAGTCTGCAACCTTCGCCTACGAATAATAAACCAAAATTAACCAAACCGGTAAAAATGTAGGCCCAAAACAACGACAGACGAGTGGCCAAGTTTTGCAATTGGGCGACCAAACTTTCTACCCTGGGACCTTAACTCAATTATGCTCAACCCGTCTAGGCCTAACTTGGGCTACAATTTGCACAATCAGAACTTTGCCGAAAAATAGTCACTGACTTAGTTTTGGGCTAGAATCCGGTCCCGAAGGACCCGGTTATTTTTTTTATTTTATTGGATTCAGAATCCCAGCTGAGCCTGAACGGCCAAGCTCTGAAGGGCCAGTTTACCTACAGACCAAGTTAAGCTAGACTAAAAACTCACGGACTTGGAGGTCCTATTAGGCCCTACCTCAGGGTTGCTGATCGATGTGGGCCTACCTTAGGCCTCAGTTGCATAAAATTAAGATAAAAAACAAAAGGGGCACTATTTATGGTCTTCTTTCTAAACCTTGCAACAACAACACAACCTGCACCATTGCACGATGCAACAATCTTGTATCTAAACAACCAAACTGAATTGCAAGAGAGCTCTCTATAAGACTACGCCCTGTAAGTGCCGCATTCAACAAACGAGTAGGCAGGACGCGCAGTGTCCCCCCAAAAAATGATGCCACAAGAGTGCCCAAACAATGATGCCACAAGAGCCCAAAAATGCTAGCTCTAAATTAAGTGAATTTTTCACTAACCTTGCAATTATGAGATGGATATATATATACACCTTAACTTAATATATACAAGCAATGCTGCATCAATCAGCTTAGTCATCATATCGCCTTGGGACAACAATGGCTCTTCCTCTTCTAGATTTTCTAATACTGCTCGGTCCTACCATCCCCATATAAAAAAGAAGACATTAGACAACTAGAAGGGATTCAGAGAAGCTTCACAGCCAAAATCAAGGGGTGCAAAGAACTAAATTACTGGGAAAGGTTACGCGAATTAAACCTATATTCACTGGAAAGGAGGAGAGACACACACACCATTATTTACACTTGGAAAATAATGGGGAAACTAGTCCCTAATCTTACTCTGAACCCTGTAACTCCCCAAACAACGGTGGAAAGTAGAGAAGGAAGACTGTGTCATGTTCCAAAATTAAAGGCGAGACAGGGAACATCCTTAACCATGAAAGAAAATAGTTTTGTTGTGAGAGGACCAAAACTGTTTAATCAGCTGCCCAAAGACCTAAGGAACACGAGTGGTGTTGCAGTGGACATCTTCAAAACAAGATTAGACGTCTGGCTCAGAACAATCCCCGATGAACCGGGCGTACCTAGCTATGTGAGGTGGAGAGTACAAGAAACCAACTCACTACTTCACCAGGCCAACTCGAGTGGAGGGGCGAGAAGCTTGACCTTCGTGAAATGAGGAATCACCGCACGCAACATATTAAAGGTAAAACAAAATTAATGACTTAAAAACATTCATCATCTACCATCTGTTGCACACACTGTCCGTAACGAACAGAGATGATGCATATTTATTACTGTAAAACCTTAAAATTATTATCAAATGATAATTCTAATACTTGAAATTTAGGATCACCTGAAGATCAGGGCCCCCAACCTTCTTTAGTTAATCTTATAAGGCTAACTAACGAAAATATCACGACTTAACCTAACCAATCGTTAAGTCAACTGTACACTAGGGTGGATCACTTTCCACTTTTTTAAAAACAATTATAGCTGGTCAAAGTTTTTCCCATGATTTGGTTCAGTGGAAGTACACTGACACCATTTTTACCAAAATCGATCAATATTTAGGGGTCGCGCATCGACCTTGAAAATTTCAATTTTGGAAATTTGGCCAAATTGACAATTTTTTACTGAATAAAGATAAATCATCAAATGACCATATTTTCTGAATCCTCTCAGTGAAAGAAATCCTCTCAGATACTTACCAAGTTGATCGGACAAGTGGTTTAGAAGTTACACTCACCTAGAAATAACATTAAAATTTAAAATACCGTATTTGTCCCCCGTTATGGACGTAATCATAGCATCAGTAGCTGGCGCATCCTAAAATCCCAATAACACACACACACGCTTGTCTCTGACCAATATTTTTACTAATCACAGTTTGCTTTTTACAGATCAACTGTGTCAATTGATTCTTGTTTGATAAGTCTAGACCAGAGCTTTCCAAACTGTGTGTCGCGACACATTAGTGTTTTTTGTATTTTGAAAATTTTGATTTTTCCATCAACAAAATCGGCTACAAGATAAACCACCTACTGAAAAATTATCTGATATTTGATATTTGATTAACAAAAATTAATTAATGTGTCGTGAAAATTTTTATGCTTAAATAGTGTGTCGCCAACGTGAAAAGTTTTGAAAGCTCTGGTCTAGACTTTAGTACAATGGATAAACTGTTAACAACCAGGAGTGGGAAGACTCTGAAAGTTACTTATTCTGGAAAAGAGAAAGCAGCAACAACAGCACACACCTTCTCTAAGGTCAGCCACGGACGTCTTCTTAATTGGTCAGCCATCTTCCTCGATCGGTGGTGCCAAATTGCCAACCACCCATCAAGTTCTCCAGTACTTCTTCTATGCCAAGCAGGAAACTACTGACAGGAAGGCCGCCGTAAAAGACACGGTGGCCAATGTTCTGGCATTTTGGAACATGGCACGTATAAAGACGATCACGAGGCGTAACTGCGAAAGAAAACTGGAGTTACTGTGGGAAGAGTGGCGCTCGCTGCAGAAGAGCAAGATGAGAGACAGTGACGCGAGAAAAGGCAGGGAGAAGTTTTCAGAAAATCTGAACAAGCTTAGGGACATCGGAGCTCCCGATGCTATTGAAGAGATACAGAAAAGTCGACTGCTCTCAGACAACAACAAACAAGAAGATATTAAATTTTATGAGGATCAACTGGGCCTGCGCCAGGCAACAATGAGTGGGAATGATAAAGTGTTCGTTGTCAAGAGAAACGGCAACTCTCAAGACAACAATCTCGTGATGAGCCAGGCACCTCAAAAACGAAATTAGGAACCGAAGCTGAGAGCGACGATGAATCTATAGAAAGCAGATCATCGAGCAACTCCGAATCACTGTATCAATTAGCCTTCCTCACCGCATCCTCAATGCACCGGCTGTTATTGAAGTGGCTGATCGCTTCCGGATGTCCAATAATCAGGTGTGTATATATCAGTAATGATCTTTCCTTGACAAAGATATAATAGACGTAACGACGGAAAATTTAGTGATTATTTTGTCACATAAAAACCATACGCATCCTTGTCAATTTCCTTTCAATTTCGCACATAGGTGGCAAGTGTCGTGGCGGCAGTCCTACGTTCGGCAGATCCGCCCGCAGACCTGGACAAATTCAGTATCTCGAAGGACACGTCTCGCCGTGGAAGAGTGGCACATCGTTGTGAAGTGTCGACAGCTGTGCAGAAATCCTTCGTATCTCCGAGGCATGCTGTCGTCCACTGGGACGGTAAAGTAATCAAGGTCAGTTTTGCCCTCACCGTAGACGACAGTGAATTAACATGTTCCAGTGACGACAGTGGATTGACATATTCCAGTGGACGATAATGGATTGGCATGTATGACATACGTTTCAGGACTCTCTTGGATCATTGGAGCACCGCCAGGCGATTCTCATCTCCGGAGCTCCCCAATGCACAGAAGGAAAGTTGCTGGCCGTTCCGACTGTTGCTGACGGCACCGGTCTGTCCCAGGCCCAGGCGACCTTTCGTGCTCTCAAAGACTGGGGATGCGAGAACAACGTGATTGGACTGTGCTTCGACACAACTTCCTCCAATACGGGGAGGGTGCAGGGTGCGGTGGTCCGGCTGGAGAACATGCTTTGTAAACCGCTCTTCCAGCTGGGCTGTCGCCATCACGTTATGGAGCTCATCGTGGGGGCAGTGGTCATCACCGCGTTTGGAAGAACCACAGCACCAACTGAACCTTTGTTCCAGTATCGGAGGAGAAGGTGAATTTCAAGTCTAAGGCGCATTTGTTTTCTCCAATGATTTTTTGCCTTCAGAGCAATTGAGATATCAGCGTCCTTCTACTAATGATGTTAATAGCAGTCGAAAAGGGAAACTTCAGTCGTTTTCATGCAATATTTTCATAACTCCCCTTTCAGGTGGGACAAGCTCGACCTTTCGACTTATCGCGAGCTGGAGATCGAGCATTTGGCGGAGGTGACGTGGCTGATGGAGCTCCGAGATGAGGCAGTCAAGTTCCTCGGCACCGCTTCTGGTCTTGTCAGAGAAGACTACCGAGAAGTGGCGGAAATTACACTCCTGGTACTTCATGCGCCCAGGAGCCTACCATCATGCGAGGTGGATGGCCAAGGTTGGTATTTTGAATTAGAAGTTAAATATTGTATTGCCTTCTGCAAACAGCCATTTGAAGTCCCTACCAGAAAAAATAAGATAAATAATTTACCATTAAACAAACTTATATGGAGTGGTATCGGTATTTTACATCACAGTGCGTATTCGCTTCAGATCATCTACTACACGAAGCTCCTGATGTTCAGCGGTCAGCTGGAGTTCGACGACGAGCTGGTACAGAAACTTCAGAGAGTGGTACTATTTACTGCACTCCTCTACGCACCTGCCTGGTTGGCGGCTCCTGTCGCAGCTGATGCCCCGCTGAATGACCTTGTGTTGTACCAGCGTCTTCTGCAGTACAGGGCTGTGGATCGCGAGATTGCAGAGGCTTCACTGGCAGTGATCAGGCGGCACTTGTGGTATCTGAGGCCTCAGACCGTCGTTTTCGCCCTCTGCAGTGACAAAGTGGAAGACACTGTGAAGCACGAGATGGCAAAGAAGCTGTGCCGCCTCGCTGTGCCCGAGGACTTCACGTATGACAACGTCTCGGTTGATGACACGACGCGCCTTCCGGACCTGATCGATGAGTCATCGTGGTTCGTGTTCACAGGCCTGCAGGTGTGCGCGTCTACGTGGCTCACTCTGCCAGTGAATAAGTGGGATCAAGATAAGAACTACTGTGATCTGAAGAATGTCATCTCGCATCTGAAAGTTACCAACGACGTGGCAGAGAGAGGGATAAAACTGATAGAAGATTACGCGAACACTGTCACAAAAGACGAGTCACAGCTGCAGGGTCTTCTTCAGCTCGTGGAAAAGAGCCGGAAAGAACTCGGTGACTTCAAGGAGTCGTCACTTGCCAAGATGACGTAGCGCAGAGGGAAAGGGAGTTAGCAGAGAGAGTACATGGCGCACGCCTTAAGATGACGTGTGTTCTAACCACGATTCATACAGTTTTTGAACCTAGTTAGGGGCACCGGAGTAAGTGCCTTTAGTGATATCGGTAAACCGTTTTAATACAAAATACATTTGATTTTTCCTTATTCGTTTTATCTTATCCTAAAAAGCAGACAATGGCAGACAGCATATGGAGGTACGGAGACAAATACGATATTTTAAATTTTAATGCTATCTCAAGGTGAGTATAACTTCCAAACCACTTGTCCTATCAACTTGGTAAGTATCTGAGAGGATTTCTTTCACTGAGAGGATTCAGAAAATATGGTCATTTGATGATTTATCTTTATTCAGTAAAAAATTGTCAATTTGGCCAAATTTCCAAAATTGAAATTTTCAAGGTCGATGCGCGACCCCTAAATATTGATCGATTTTGGTAAAAATGGTGTCAGTGTACTTCCACTGAACCACATGATGGGAAAAACTTTGACCAGCTATAATTTAAAAAAAAAAGTGAAAAGTGATCCACCCTACTGTACACCCTTGACGATTGGTTAGGTTAGGTCGTGATATTTTCGTTAGTTAGCCTTATAAGGCTAACTAAAGAAGGCTGGTGGGCCCTGACCTTCAGTTGATCCGAAATTTAAGTATATTTAAAAATTAAAGCGATTCGCAGTTTTATTTATATGTGAAAATGGTTATTGGAAGACGTGCAGACAGACCCCCATTTCTATACTGGATGAATTATTGTTAAAGTATTTGAGAACCTATTTTTTTAATACGTACCTTTATGCATTCTTCCATAGCGAGTAAGTTATAAATTATGAAATTAGGTTTTGTTCCCGCCCGAATTGACGCCAAATCAGGCTTGTTGCCCCACCTTGTACCTAAAGCTTAACGTGGGATCTATACTACGACCCGTAAAGGAACTCGGAAGTCACAACGTTGCAGCCAGGATTCGATCTAACGACCCGCGGATTAGCAGGCCAGCGTTTTAACCACAAGGCTACTCACAAATAAAAGTGTCGTCGATGGATGATGTTAATAATATGTTAAGTGATAAACGATATCCTGATATACATATTCTAGTGTCGCTGCGTGTTGTCTTTGTAATCATAAATTTTCATTAATGAGGAGCTGCTCATTAAGTGACTGTAAAGGGAGGAATACCCAAATACAGCGATTCCAGTAGGATGGGCGAAAAATGGGTGAGTGCAAGAATGCTGCAATGCAATTGCAAATGTTGCAAAGGGGTGCCATGCAGCAAATGGGGAGGGGGAATGTTGCAAGGGCTTATGCAGCAAGGGGGAGGGGGTTATGCAACAAATCAATGCTGCAATGAAGGGAAGGGAATATGCAACGAATCAATGCTGCAAAGGGGGAGGGATCTTTGGGGAAGAAGGGAGGATGACCTCCCCCCAAAGGGGTAGCCTTAACCTAAGAGAGTGAAAGAAAGGAGAAGGAGGAGGCCTTTGGGGGAGAAGTTGGAATGTCCTCACCCCCTAAAGGGAAACCTAACCTAAGCCTTAACCAAAGAAGGAGAGAGAGAAAGAGGTCTTTATTCCACCGGAGTGCATCCAGGGGCCAAGCAGCGGTTATATAGAGGGTCGTGAGTTGCCAGATACTACTTATTTATATATGGAAGGGTTACCGGAGAGCACTATATATTTATTTATTTATTCATATAAGGAGAGTTGGCAAATACCACCATTTTATTTATTTATTTATAGATGAGTTGCCAAATAATGTTTTTTAATTTATGTTCAGGTGTACCTTGTTAGGGTGAGTTGCCAGGTTGCGCCATTTATTTTAACTTATTTAGACGAGTTTCCACTTATTTATTTATTTATTAAAGGCAAGAGCGACTTTCTCCTTAAAGTTGTTCAGCAAGAGAACTAATTATTTAAACGATTCCCAATATTAACAATAAAAGAAATACAGTAGACAATTAATCCATGGCTTAGCAAAATAAATCGTTCATCTTAATATACTAATAAAAGAAATACACAGGACTCTTTATATTGTACAGTATTCCAATAACATATTCTCTAATAATAATATTCAATTTACCTATAATTCGAAAGACATGAAACGCTTTCATTTATTGTAACACCTTAGAACGTATACTGTGTCTATTTACTTTTGACAATCCTTTCTATACACCTATATTTTTTATAAATAAATTTCAGCGAAAATTTTCAGCGAAATGGTTCAAAAACAATGCTACTTGACATCTTGTACTTTAGAACGGTTGCATTTAGCATATAAAAGCACATGTCAGTAGAGTGATTTACTCTAAAGCCAAACCGAAAATGTCTATTTACTTTTGTCATTCCTCTGTATATATATATATATATATATATATATATATATACAGTGCCCGCGAAAAGTATCCGATCACCCTTAAAATTTGTATTTTTTACATAAAAAACAATGTTTAAATGTATACTAACCTTATATTAGTATTTTGTCATCTGTCCTTTGGTTTGGATGACTTGTTCTAGACGTTTTGGCATGGATTTAATCAAGTTTTGACAAACTTCCACTGATATTTCCTTGCACCATACCTTTTTGATGGCCTCTTGTAATTTTTCGACTGAGCCAGTGTCGTGGCATTCAACCTTATTTTTATTATTAGCCACAGATTTTCTATCGGATTGAGATCTGGACTATTACCAGGCCAATCCAAAATATCAAATTTATTGTCAGTAATCCATTTTGTCACTATTTTGGCCCTGTGACATGGTGCACCATCATGCATGTATGTTTTTGTCCTTTGGATTGCCATTGCCATTGGAAGTTTATCCTGTAGCATTGCTAAATACCGTGCACCATTCATAGTTGTGTTCTTCGGAAGAAAATATAAGTTTCCACGCCCATAGTAACCGAAACAACCCCAAACCATCACACTTAGAGGGTGTTTCATTGTCTTTAGGGTGTATTTAGGGTCCATCCTATTTGAGCCAATAGGCCGGTGAACCTTTTTTGGACAACTTCTGAATGTCAAAAATGTCGACTCATCGCTAAATAAAACCTTCTTCCAGTCATCAACAGTCCAATGAATGTATTTTTTACAAAATGCGACACGTTTTTTACGCATTTTTTCATTAATGAACGGTTTCTTAGCAGCATGGCGAGATGGTAATCCGAGTTCTTTTTGGAGCCGCTCCTGGATAGTTCGTTCAGAAACACCAGATAACAAATTATTCATATTAAATTTTATTTCTTTCGCAGTTATTGTTGGGTTTTTCAATACTAAACGTTTCATAAGTTTGTCTGTTCGCGAATTTGTTTTTCTCGGTCTGCCAGATCGTTTTTTAGGGACTGGCGTGGTTAGGCCACCATTGTTCTCAGCCCGTGAAACCCATAAATTAACGGTACTTTGGGATATGTTTAATTCCTTAGCTATCTGTCTCTGTGATTTCCCACATGCATGCAAAGCAACAATAGCACCTCGACAATCACTCTTAAGTTGTTTTTTAGCACACATTATATATAAATTTTATTTACACCACTTTCTGTAAAAAAAAAAAAAAATATCAAGAAATTTACACAAACAGTGAAATCTGACAAATTTGAGACACAGCCACCCGCAACGAAGGCTACCAGAACACTAATTTGAGAATGCTTTGGATAGCTCTCATATCAGTGAGCAACCTCAAAGTTACCAGATGTCGCTAGAACAAATAGAAAGTGAATTACGTGTCTCTGAATATCAAGGGAAAATATTGTATTTTCTTGAGTGATCGGATACTTTTCGCGGGCACTGTATATATATACAAGATATGTCTTCACAATTTCGTACATTTATTTTTTCGTTCATTTTAATATTAATTCATTCTTTACAGTATACTAAATTGACAATAAACACTAAATATTCTACAAGAATAATATTCATTTTACCTATAATTCGAAAGACAAGGAAAACATTCGTTAAAACAACTTCTCTTTTTATTCGAGGAATGGAAGAAATAACGGTAGAAACTCGACACGCATAAAAACTCACACCTGATTTCCCCGAGGCTACTTAAAAACCGCAAAGGTCCATTTGGCCTAATTTCAACCCATACAGCCTAAGAAAAACCTCTCTCGACTACATATATTATAATTGTCATTCTTATTATTATTGAAGTTAAAAACAACTTAAATATATATCAGGTTATCCCATAAGTAATGTCGTTTTTACGATAAAGTTTAAACTAGTCCTACTCGATTTAAGCATAAATTTTCCGAAGGTTATATCTAAGAGGAGATCTATCGTGTTTTGCTACATACTTTACAGACCTTGACCAGTGAAGACGTGTGTTTTGCTTTATTTGAACCCTTCATAAACATGGCGGTATCAGAAGAGCATATCAGGCATATAATGCTTTACGAGTTCAAAAAATGGAATAGTGCTACTGAAGCAACGCGAAACATTCAGGACGTTTATGGCAACGATATTCTGCAGGTGAGGAAATGTCAAAGATGGTTTCAAAAGTTTAGGAATGGTGACTGCTGTTTGACAGATGCAGCACGCTCTGGACGCCCTGCTGAGTTTGATGATGACCTGCTGTTAGCCGCACTTGAAGAAGACTGTTCAACAACTGTCGAAGAATTGGCCCAGAAACTCAATTCATCCCCGTCCACCATCCATCGACATTTGCAACAACTCAGGAAAGTGCCTAAGTTAGGAAAATGGGTGCCACATGAATTGTCGGTCGACAATCTGAGGGTGCGGGTAAACATTAGCACAGCTCTTCATTCCCGTGAACTCCAAGATCCGTTTTTCACCGTTTAGTGACTGGTGATGAAAAGTGGATACTGTACCAGAATGTTAAGCGCCGTCGACAGTGGGTTTGTGCCGGAGAACCAGCGACACCACAGCCAAAACCAAATCTTCACCCTCGGAAGGTGTTGCTTAGTGTTTGGTGGGATAAAGGTGGTGTAATACACTTTGAAACCTTACCACACAACCAAACAATCACCGCTCAAGTCTACTGTCAACAACTGGATTGATTGAACATTGCACTAAAAGAAAAAGAGACCTTCTTTGGTTAGTCGGAAAGGAATCGTGTTCCACCACGACAACGCACGTCCTCATACCGCTCGGATCACTTCTACAAAAATTGAGGAGCTTGGGTGGGAAAAACTTCCACATCCTCCATATTCTCCAGACCTTGCGCCTTCAGATTATCATCTCTTCAGGAGTCTGCAAAACTATCTTGACGAGAAACAGTATACTTCTTTAGATGACCTGCACACCAGTCTTTGTACGTTTTTTGCCTCAAAACCGCCTGAATTTTATAAACATGGCATTGAAAAGCTTGTAGGACGTTGGCAGAATGTCACTGATTCCGATGGAAAATATATACAGTACTAGATTAAAAAGTTTTAGTTGAGTTTTTTTTTTGTCCTTCAAATTCCGATCCTAAAAACGACATTACTTATGGGATGACCTGATACATAAGCCTCACGTGCTTGTTTTTCAAATTATTTATAGGCTAAATTAGCCTTTGATTAAGTAATGAATTTCCTTATCATATTTCCATATGCAACAATATATATATATATATAGGGCGGTGCAAATTATAGTAGTAATAATAAGCTAAATCGGTTTTCATTCTCCCCGAATTGTTCATTTTGACAAAGATCAAGCGTGTCACCCGCATTAGACCTGATGGTTGGTCAAGAAGATGGATTGCTAAGGGTCAATCTCTACCATGGAATGAAGTTTTCTTTTAGAAAGTTTGTGTAAGACTGGGCATTCATTTTTACACCATCAGGCACTCTGTATGGGACAGCTCTTTCATTGCCTATCAATCCTGCCCAAAACATGACACTACCTCCTCCTTGTTGGCGTCTTAATCTCGATGGTAGAAATTGGCTGTCAGCAATCCATCTTCCTGACCAAACATCAAGTCCCTCAAGGGTTGCTTTTCATTCATCGGTGAACAATACAGTATTAAAATCTGTTTTCACGTACTGACGCGCACATTCAACACGCTGCTTCTTGTACCTGGGTGTTAATGGTGAGTGAATCGTAGGTTTACACGTCTTGCCAATTGTTTGGAGGATTCCACATCGAGAAGTTCTTGGTACATTATGTATGCCAGCCTGCTCAAAAACCTCTTTACTTGAGGACAATGGATGCTTTGCAGTTTGCGCTTGATTACAGATATCTGCCGCCTTGTCACTTTTCTTATAGCTCCTTTATCACTTCGCTGCCTCAGTTTGGTACCCTCCGCTACAAACTTGTTTACAGTTCGATAAGCTCTGCCAAACTGCTTCGCAAGTTCAATAGATTTTATATTTTCAGCGAGTAACTTGACTATTTTTCTTTTCTCAGTTAGTGTTAAATCGTTCTTCTTACCCATTTTCACCATTTAGATCCGTAAATAGAATACTTGCTTAATAATTCGGAACACAATATTTTACATATTTTTCAATAAAATGAGATAATTATTTCAATTATAAAAATATTTTATCGAAATGAATACCATCAATGCTGCTATATATATAGTGATTGTTTGCTACAAATTTCATTGAAATTGGGGGAAGACTTTTGAAAACATTGGAGAAAATGTAATCTGCTTAATACGTGCGAGCGCAGTGTATATACACACGAACAAAACATCATATTATACAACGAGTATACACAATCAGAAAACGACTTTTTATCTGTCTGCATACCATTTCGTCGTGGTATGCACGACGTGGTATGCATCTCGATCAGATGCATATCAACTTCGGTGATATGCATCTGATCGAGAAATTTTACAATAACAGGGTCACTCCACGGTTGAGTCCCGAGTGAATCAAAATAGTACATGCGGGCCCTATTTTAAAAAAAGATTGCAAACCAATGAATCCCTTCACTACCAATAACATGTGTTCACAATAAGGCTACCGCAATTTCTCGTAGTTGGCAATTTCACTGTTTCATTCTTCGCAACCACACCGATAAATTTACAACGTGTGAGTCGTTCACTGTTCATTACTCTCTGAAGTGTATTCGCATCCATTTTAAAAGTCAGTGACAACGCTCCTAAATCTCTCTACTTCTATTAGGGCTTGTGACTCGAGGTAAACTAGTACACTTATAGGCGCGTCTATAGGCTTAGCGAATTCCAATCTGACTGAGATGTTTCTACTCTGTTGTGGACTTAAGTGTTTACTTACACTAGCAGATAAGTCAGGTGTGATGCCAAACGGATAAAGGTTAAATTGATCGATGAATTCTTTCTGCGTTACCCCATTCCCGAGCTCATCACAATCACCTGCAATATGGGCCAGATTACTATATGCTCTCGCGCAAAGCGGGAACACAGCGTCTGATGAATAATCCATATCCATACCCCCGCCTAACGCAATACCATTAACGTATAGTTATATTTTTAAGGCCGAAATTCTCGAATTTAAAGGCACTCTTTTTATGTTACCCATTCACCGAAGCATGGTCATGCATCCCGATTAATATCTTTTTAGGTAGATTTCCCATGGCGATGTTTTCTATCTGCTTCGATGCCAACCCTGCTGGCACCGTTTATAGTTTGATCTGTGCTCTGTTGATTGGGTATTTTACTGTGGCGTTTAGTAAATTTTTCTCATTCTCTATTTGTTTTGGTGAACTTAATTTCACTCGCCGTACGCGGAGGTATGTCTCCATAATGTGAATCATAACGGGTTTTGCTCCCTCTTCTTGATCAGCATCCAGATTTAAACAGATCTCAGGATTCGTGCGGGTGAGCTTTATTTTCATATCCACCCCGGTCACACGCAACTTCTCCCGGAATGTGAAGTCTGTATGCAAGCGTCCAAAACACTCATATATCTTCTTTTTAGAATTTTTAAATTTGTCCTTTTACTACTTTCGTCTTTAGCTTGATAATAGCCCTCGACACTTAAAAAGGTATCCTTCGCTTCTTTGGAAAAGTTCAGCATATTTTCCAGATAAGCTCGTAGGTGGTAGTACCCCATTCCTGCCGATATGTTGACCTGATTTAAATATACGTCACACTGGTTGAATAAGGAGTGCAGAAAGTTTGTTTCAGGGTATACAGCATATTTATCATCACAGTCCGTTCCATCAGAATAGGCTATACGTAGTTTAGCGTACATGTACATACAGCTTGGGTCAAAAAAGTAAGGGCCTAGCTGGGTATCACGAATTCTATAGGGGCACTCGGGGAACTAATTGTGTTTAAAGGGTTAATTGTAATAAAGTCACTGTGTTCAATAGAAACTTGAGTTGGAGGCATGTCAAAGAAGGACAACTCCGATTTGCAACATTGTGAACTAACGGATGTATGAAGCGTGCCATGACGAGTTAGAAATAGTGCCTCCTCTCTCGACAAGTAGTAAACAAACTATGATTCATGAGATCAATATCCTTAGCTTATATGAGTAAAAAAAATGGTCAACCATAGGTTTCATTCGCTTACAACACTTCTTTTTTGATATCCTTTCACGTTTAATGCCAAGTGGTGGTAATCCCTTCTTCCGGACAGCCCCCTTTTTCTTCTTCCCATCACCACGCATTTTTCTCTTTGTAACTTTGACGATTTCGTCCCGTGTACGCTTTAAGTGTCTTTTTAGAGCTTCTTTAGGTTTAGCCGTAGCCAATATGTCTTCTGCTGTGTTAAAACCTGATTGTAACGCTTTCCTCCCGAGGTATCTGGCACCCCTCTTCAGCAAGGGGACAGCCGTACGTAGTATCGTTGAAAAAATGGATCCAAGTCCGATCTGAAATTGTCAAAAGATCAATCCGAACTTTCGGCTTCCAGATTGAAAGGTTGCAATCTTCAAGAAAAAGGCACTAAGATATCTTTTTACCGCAAGCATCAAAGAAACTTTCTACCCTCTCATGAAAACCCTCGGCCAACAACATGATCCAAACGAATGGCGCCTATTTATTGATTCCTCGAAGCTGAGTTTAAAAACTGTATTACTCCATAATGGAAAAAAATACCCTTCAGTTCCATTAGCACATGCTGTACATATGAAGGAATCATACGACAATATGCACCTGCTTGTGAAACATATCCAATATGATAAATACTCTTGGCATATCTGTGGAGACTTGAAAGTTGATTGGTCAGTCACATGGCAAATGAGATTTAACGTGGATAAGTGCAAAATTATGCATATAGGTTCGCGTAACGGTAATTTTGCGTATAGTATTTCAGGGAAAGATTTAACAAGCGTAGAGCAGGAAAAAGATTTAGGAGTTATAGTCACTGGTGATTTAAAAGTAGCGAAACAAAGTACAGCGGCGGTCAATAAGGCGAACAAAGTGTTAGGTTTTATAGCTCGAAATTTTGAGTACAAATCGCGCGGTATTATAGTCTTCTTTATAAATCATTAGTTAGACCCCATTTGGAGTACGCGGTCCAATTTTGGAATCCGCATATGCGCAAAGATATAGACAAAATCGAAAGAGTTCAAAGACGAGCAACTAAGATGATTCCGTCTCTTAGGTCAAAGTCGTACGAGGATAGGCTTAAAGAGTTAAAATTGACTACACTCGAGACTAGGAGGTTAAGGGGTGATCTAATCCAGGTTTTCAAAATTATGAATGGGTTTGATAACGTAGATAGAGATAGCTTTTTCGAAATATCTCAATATAATAGGACTAGAAATAACGGGTGTAAGTTGACAAGTAGAAGGTTCGAGACAGCAGTTGCGAAAAACTTTTTTACGCATAGAATAGTAAATAGCTGGAATAGTTTGCCGGTAGAAGTAATTAGTAGCACGTCTATAAACATGTTTAAGAATCGATTGGACGCGCATGTTGATAGAAAGGGTATAGTTTAAGGTAGTAAAATTAAGGCTTTGTGGGGATAGATCCCACAGCTCAACACAAGTGTTGTGGGATATAGGGAGGCAGCGTCTTGGGTTAGGGGATACTCTCTGTCCTTACACACCCCATTTAAAGAGATTCCTCTGCCGAGCGGTGCCCCCCATAGTACTGTGAGGTATTGAAAAACTCATGTTCTTCACTTGCCCCACAAACACCTTTAAATGGGAGACCCATAATGGGTGCACACACATTTCTACATTACTGTACACTGTACAGTCTTTACAGCCACACCTACACTTTTCCTCGTAAGTGTATATATTGTAATGTATATGGTTGTAAATTTGACTTGGTCCGCAATCGATATGAACCGTGACTTGATGGATACCGTAATGAAATTGACTGGATTCTTTGGATCTGATATATTTGCATGTCCGTTATATAATAGATATAGAGTGTAACATATTTGTGGATAGTAGTCTATTATGACTTGATCCTCTGGATCGAGAGATTCTATCTTTAGTTTTAAATCGATAATTAATTATTTTTAAATTGATAATGTATATGGTTATAAATTTTGACTTGGTCCGCAATCGATATGGACCGTGACTTGATGGATACCGTAATGAAATTGACTGGATTCTTTGGATCTGATATATTTGCATGTCCGTTATAAATAGATATAGAATGTAACATATTGTGGATAGTAGTCTATTATGACTTGCTCCTCTGGACCGAGAGATTCTATCTTTAGTTTTAAACCGATAATTAATTATTTTTAAATTGATAATTATTTAGTTTCGTAAAAATTGGTCGTTGCCAATTTACCGGCAGTTTTTAAATAAGTTTCTTATGTTCTTGTGGTTCGGAACCCACGTAAAATTGTAGGTCCCTTCCGCCACCACGGAGTACATACACAATACACGATTACGAACACAGTTAGGTAGACCAGCCATGAGTGGATCCTAGGGTCTTTGTTGGTCTGAAACATTATAACATTATAACACTTCTTCTTGGTTTACAAGTGGGTTATACGAAATTCTGTTGTTTCCTCTGTGAATGGGACAGCAGAGCACGGGAAAGCCATTACTGAAAGAAACAATGGCCACTTCGACAAGCGTTGATTCCAGGGCATAAAAATCTCACCAGTTCACCTCTTCTTAATCCAAAAAAGTTATTTGCCACCACTACATATTAAACTTGGTTTAATGGAAAATTTTGTTAAGGCTATGGATCAAAATGGCAGGGGGGTGGGTCTCTACTTGAAACAAATTTCCGAGAATCAGCGAGGTCAAAATCAAAGGGATATTTGTGGTCCCGCAAATTAGAGAAATCATGAGAGACAGTGCGTTTGATGAACTTCTAAGTGAAGTTGAAGGAGCAGCTTGGAGAGCATTTAAAGTAGTGAACACAAATTTCCTCGGAAACTTCAAGGCCGAAAATTAAGAGTCACTTGTTGAAGAACTTCTCAAGGCCTACAAAGACATGGGGTGCAACATGTCGTTGAAAATTCATTTTCTTGACTCACATCTCGACCTCTTCCCAACAAACTTAGGCGATGTTAGTGATGAGCATGGGGAACGCTTTCATCAACAAATATCCACGATGGAGAAGCGACACCAGGGCAAGTGGAGCCCCAGCATGTTGGATGACTACTGCTGGACATTGTCAAGGGATGGCCCAGAGGCAAAATAGAAGCGTAAATCATCAGTAGCCACATTTTAGGTGAATTCAATATGCATTTTCTACTTTGATATTGCTACGTATTACGCCTATAAATTACTCCAAATTTCATTTTCGATTCACTCAATATTGATGGGTAGGGCGGAGTGAAAACTCATTTTTCGAATTTTCAAATTGGCTAGTGTGGAAAATGTGTGGAGTAGTGAGGAAATAAGCTGGTATAAATTTAAAATCATAACATTAATATTTTCAGGTGCCACAATGACCTTCAATATTGAAAAAAATTGAAAAAAGCAGATTTTAACCAATAATTACAGAAGAGTCCACGATGCACAATATACAAGAATTATTCACACTTGTATAAAAATAGCTCAGTCAACCTTTAAAAAAAGTTTATATTCTCTAAAACAGTTTTCTATAGTCAGCTCACTCAGCTGTCACGTGAGTACCTCGGTTCAGTGTAGCTGTCGCTCTCGTAGCAGGTGGGTGTTCTGTTGTTGGCGTTACTCAGATAGTCTAAACTATATTTCTTATATATTTTGCATTTCTGTATTGTGTTGCCCTAAGTTTGCCATGTACTATTAACTGAAATTAACGTATAATTGATATTAGCTCTTTCTTTTTCAGATTTGTATACTTTCAAAATGTCTCGAGTTTGTGCAAAATCAACCAGGGCCTCAACTGAGTGCCCCATGTTTGGTATGGGGGAAGATTTGTGGCACAGGAATCTTCCTACATACGAAGGAGTTTTTAAATATTACTTGTTTGTAAGAAACGATTTGAAACAGAATACTAATAAAGATCCTTCAATATCTCAAATATTAGAACAAGTTGTTGATAAATTGAAAACAATTTGGGAAAGTGCTTCCGTCCCAATTCTGTCAGACAGGCGAATTGAAACAATGTTCAGAAGCTACCACGAAAAGTATCGTGTCATTATGAAGCCATACCAAAGCAGAAAAAATTCTGAAGCTTACAAAGTAAAGATTGATATGTTCACGAAACTTTTTGACATTGCAGCGTGCAAGTGCAAAGTACTAACACAATGTTCTTGTCCCAAAGAAAAACGGTTCCAAAGGAAGAAGTGACGTTCCTCTTAGATCAAAGGAGTGAAAGAAAACTGTTTATTGATAGAGTAGATATTACACTCTCAAAGAAAAAAGCATCTACGTTGCTAAGAAAGCAAAAAGAAGCTGTGAGGCTCACCAAAGAATCTTCACAGGAGAAATTGCAGGATACAAATGTTGAATTATCATCATCGACATCAAATAGTGAAAGTGAATCTGGCGAAATATCAGACGATACATTTCCAGAGCCAGTTAGCTCGAAGAGAAAGCTCGAACAACCTGAAGAACAATTATTCAAGAAAAGGAAAACTACAAATCTACCTTCAGTGGCTACTGCTTGTGACAGGACTGCAGTTTCAGATCGAGCTGCAGCATTCATTGTTAGTGCAGTATTGCAAGATATTGGAGAAGTTTCTATTGACAATACATCTGAAGTAGTGGACAGGAGTAAAATCAGAAGAGAAAGACAAAAGAAGATATCAGAAATTATGAAAGATCAAAATCAGGTCCCAATCAGAGGAATCTATTTTGATGGTCGAAAAGATTCTACACTCTTCCAAGAAAAAAAAGAGTCCAAAGTATATCAGAAGAAGGTAACAGAAGAACATATCACTTTAGTGAGAGAACCTGGTTCAGATTATTTGGGCCATTATTCTGTGAATTCTGGATCAGCTGAAGAAATATGTAAAGGAATGTTTGAGTATATTGGAAATAATGACATGAACCTGGAAAACCTTGTTGCCATTGGATGCGATGGTGCAGCAGTCAACACTGGAGAAAAGGGAGGCGTTATAAGGCTTATAGAATTGAAGCTGAAGAAGCCAGTTCAACATTTAGTGTGCCAGCTCCATGCCAATGAATTGCCATTACGCCATTTAGTTGCAAAGCTGGATGGAAAAACATCTGGCCCCCGCGGATTCACCGGTCCTATTGGCAGGGAATTAGAGAACTGTGAGAGTCTTCCTATTGTCGAGTTTGAAAGGATTGATGCTGAGGAACCAACTGTAGACTGTGAAGATCTTAGCACCGACCAAAAATATCTAATTGATATTCATCAGGCCATAACAAAGGGATATTGCTCTCCAGATCTTGCTCATCGTAGTCCAGGCAAAATGGCACATTCACGATGGCTGACTACAGCAAATCGTTTGCTTCGTCTATACGTTTCAACTGTAAGTCCATCTGAGAACCTCATGAACATTGCTTCTTTTATAATGAAGGTCTACATCCCAATGTGGTTTTCTATTAAGCAAAGTACGTCTTTTGTCAATGGCTCAAAACATGTTTTCAAAACTATTGAACTAACAAGAACACTGAATGACGAAGTAAAGGATATTGTAAACCCTGTCATACAAAGAAATGCATTTTTTGCAAATCCAGAAAATATTCTAGCATCAATGATTCCTGATGACCGCAGCGCCATAAGAGAATTAGCGTGGAGGCGAATAAAGAAAGCAAGGCAAACAAACAAGGAAAAAGTTGTGAGGCGTTTCACAGTACCTGTTATTCAATTTGAAGCTACTGATTATACTGATTTAATTAATTGGCAAAAATACATTGTCACTGAACCACCTGTGACAAGACACCTGACAGAAAATGAGATTGAAGAATTCATAGAAAACAAGAGTACCCCTCCATTCGAGAAATTCGCTTGTCATACACAAGTAGTAGAAAGAATGGTAAAATTAGTGAATGAAGCATCATCAAAAGTATTTGGATTGAACGCGCGAGATGGCTTCATAAGATCAACACTTCAGTTACGTAAAAAAATGCCATCATTCGAAAGTAAAGCTGAATATAAAGTTTAAATAAAACGTTAATAGAAAAAAACATGCGCAAGGATGGGTGGTTGGGAGGGCATGGGTGGAGCTCGACACGCAGCCACCTCCTCGTGGTGAGTTCTGGATTATTTAGATCATTAATCAAAAGAACATTGATCTAAATAAACTAAGAGCTGCGTAATTCAGTAACTATTTTGGTAATTGGAACACTTAATATATAATAATACCAAGTAAGTTTCAGTTATTGTACTAATGCAGAATATAAGAAAATCATTATATTTCACTTTTTTCGACGGCTTTGTGGCACCTGAAGATATAATTTCGCAGGACTAATATTTATGCACAGTCATTATCTATAGCACCCACATATTTTCCGCACTAGCCATATTTGAATTTCGAAAAAAAATTTAAAAACCTCATTTTCGATCCGCCCTATTGGTGGGTGATAGAAAAATTTTGAGGCCATTTTTGAACTCAGCGGTAAAATACCAATAAGATCCACCCATTTTTGTTCATGTGACAAATAAAAAGTTCGATTTTGTCAACCAGTGAATTACTGGAATCAATTTCATGAAATATATAAAAAATAAATATACAATCCGATACAAACGAGGAATACACGCAATAAAAAATAATGATAGTATAAGAAATATGAACGAGGAATATATATATAATAAAAAACATAAAATAAAAAATAATATAATACAAAACGATGGAGTACAACCATCAATATAGCAGTACAGGAGAAATATATATATATTACGAGTCTTGAAAACTTACGTACACGTATACGAACTGCTGCAGATAACATAACCCCGCTCCAGAATGTGTTTAGAAATGCTGCGGAACGATTTGAGCTGTGCAGGGATACTGATGGGCGTCACGTCGAATCCTACTCTTAATTATTTAATAAATGTTACCACTTTATCATTTTATGATTGAATTCCATATAATTTTCAAGTGCTTCACAAAAATAGATCCTGACTTTATGTACACCCTGTATATTGAAAATAAATATACATCAAAATACATTCACTTTGTTCTACTGCGCAAAACACTAAACTCATACGTAATCGAGTCTACAGTCACATCATTATTGCGTTGCACTACGCAGTAAACACGGCTTAACATTATCGCACCGGTCAAGTTATAGGGATACCTATACTCTATGTAAATGGCCTTCATATTGTTCAATACTATTTTTGTGCCACTTTACATTCGGTTGGCAAGTTATCTTTAAATACGACTAGAATACAATCAAAAGCACGCACAAAGAGGTCATCGTTAGCCACATCATTATTAAATACAAGTTTATAAACACGTCTTTCCAATCGAGGGGTTTATTCTTACCGACCCGAGCTTTTCAATCGTGAATTCTTCTTCACACTGCATAGTAGGGTGGCCCTTAGTTGTATGTGATTTTCTGAAATGAAATATTTTTCATCTCCCAACCTCCAAAGTTGTTCTAATCCATGTAAAAATGCTCTGTGTAAAATTTCAGCTCAATCAGACAATATTAAGATGGCCCCCAAAGGCCCTAAAGTTTCAGATTTTAACAATATTGATATTTTTTCATATAAAACCGTTTTTGCCTTCTTTACAGTATTTTATTCGAAAGAAATATAGAATATGATCGAAAGAGAATTCAATTTACAATAAATTTAGTTATAACCATTATTTACTTAAAACCAAAATTGGACGAGATATTCACGAAAATTGAAAAGTATCATAAGTGCGTAAAAAAACCGCTTCTTGAAGGTTCTAGAAAGTTCTGCGCCTGCGGCCTATATAAGCGGCGTAATTATTTGTTGCAAATAAAATTCACTTTCGATTATGCTTTGTGATTATTTTCCCAAACAAAATTTGCAAATGAATTATAAAGGTTTTATATTAGAAATACCAATTATCCACTGGGCAACACGTATTTTATTGAATGATATCTGACACTTGATTCTAGGTAATGTGGGTGCGCTGAATACGAATTTCAACTCGGTTTGGCTCTATCAGGTCCTGATTCTTGTCGACAGCCTATGTGCCATTTTCCAGATTTTTCAAATTAGGACTAAAAAATTAAGTCATGTGTTAAATTTTTTTTTCAAGTTTCATGAATACAAGCAGTTCAAACTACAGTAAAATTACATTATAACGATAGAAATGACTTAAAATAAAAAACAAACAGATATGAAGCTTTCACTGTGGCAAAAAGTTTCTTTTGTTAGACTTTCTAGCGTATTTGCTTGTTGATGGCAGGTCTCTTTTCAAGCACCAGCAGTAATCAGCCATCATGTGGGAATCCCAGCGGCCTTGGTACCGTTCCTCCATAATTTTGATATCTTGGTGGAATCTCTCCCCTTGTTCGTCACTACATCACCTAAATTACTTGGAAATTGGTCAAGATGGCTATTCAAAAAATGCATTTTTATGCTCATATTGCAACCTAACTCTTTGTAGTCCCTTAAAAGTTTTTTTACGATTTCTTCGCAGTTATCTGCCCTATAATTGCCTAAAAAGTTTTCTATCAAGTCCACGAATGAGAACCAGCCATTTTTTTCGCGTTCATTCATGACATTAGGAAAATTGCTGTCTTTAATCATTGTTCTTATTTGTGGACCGTCGAAAATTCCTGCCTTGATTTTTTCATAACTTAAACTTGGAAATTTTGAAGTTATGTATTTGAAACACTCGCCGTTCGTATCTAAAGCTTTTACATATTGTTTAATGAAGCCTAGTTTTATATGCAGAGGAGGAAATATGATTTTATCTCTGCTCACTAAAGGTGGATTAATTACGTTTTTTTCTCCGACAGTAAGTGATGTTCGTGCTGGCCAGATTTGTTTGAAATAATGTTCTTCCTTGGCTCTGCTGTCCCATAAGCAAAGGAAGCAGGGATATTTAGTATACCCTCCTTGTTGTCCTAGCAGAAAATTAACCATTTTTAAGTCAACACATATGATCCACTCGTGCTCCCTATATTTGATAAGATTTAAAACCTTTTCTATATGTTCATACTTTTCTTTTAATTTTGTTGAGTGCCCAATCGGTATCGAGCCGTATAGATTGCCATTATGCAACAACACACACTTAAGACTTCTTTTCGAACTGTCTAAAAACAAGCGCCAATCATTTGCATCGTAAGACTCAACCCCCATCTTCTTTAACAAACCAACTATGTCGCAGCAATATACTAAACTATCCTCTGTTCTAAAATATTTAACAAGTTCTTCTTCTCTTTTTCTGTAAAATGAAATGTATGTGTTTGAAGTAAGCAAGTTTTTCTCTTTAAGTCTTGAAGCTAAAATTTCCGCAGCCTTTTTGGCAAATTTAGATCCCTTACAAGATCATTCAACTCGGCCTGGTTAAACTTTTGCGGATCGTTTTGACTTTCAAATACGCTGGGGTCAAAATCGGTGTCTGACTCCTCAAAGTGCATAACAATATTTTCAGGAACATCTTCAACTAATTCTTGAGTTGGCAGACCCTTAAATTTTGGAATGGGGATCTCATTTGAATGTAGCACAGGTCGTATCGCGGTGTCGAAATTTGGGTACTCGATACAATATTTATTTTTCTTAGTGAAGCCTGAAGTCTTGACAAAGCAAAGGTAGCATCGGTCTCGTGGTTAGTAGGCTCTCGCCACACCTGATATGGAAAAAAAATTGTAAAGCGTTAACAAAAGCGACGAGAGACTTGTTTTTATGAATTTTATCAAAAGTTATCACCCAAACATTTAACATTTCTATGTGTTTCAACCTTATGCAATATTTGAGATTCTTATAAACATTTTCTGTAAATTTTGTTTATGTACCTAAGTTACAATTACATTTAGGTAAATTACAGTATACTAGTGATTAAATTACGTAGTTTTATGAAATCATAAACTTACCATCGGAACTCCAAAAGGTATTTTTGAATCCGAACCCTTCGTCCAATGTCGCAGTCTTTCAATGCATATAGTGCAGGCTTTATGTAGAGCCCACGATTTATCTTGGTCCCCCAGTTTTATGCCAAATAAGCTAAGTAAGCTCTTTTTACGAATTCAGTTATATTTGCTCGTTGATGTGGAAGTGTAAAATTTCCACATACATAACAGAAGGAATCAGGGTTGTTTTTGCATTTGAACTTTCTAGTGCTTGATGACATATTGCTTGATTGTTCTGCCAATTTGTAAAGGTATTTAAAGCCCTTAATTCATATAAATTTAAGAAAATCTGAAATATAAACACAAAAATTAGTTTAAATAGGTACTTATTATGAAATAGGTACTTACAATCTATGAAATTAAACTAGAAACACGGATGAGTAGGTACAATATAAATTACGTCTAATTAAATCAACTATATTAAATCACGATGACAAAATTACTCACTAAATCATATGCCAATTCAAAATTATGTTAATGCCCAAACTTAATTAACTAACTCAACTGACTGACTGACTGACTGACTGACTGACTGATTGAATTGACTGATTAACTCTGGAAACGAGTCGCTTTTATATATTTTAGTTGTCCCTCTAGAATACTCTACAGAGAACAGGAACGCTCGAGAAAATTTTAGAATTCTATGATATTTTTAGCTTAATTTACTAATATTAAAATGGGTTAAAAATGACAAAATTAAAAATATTTTTAGGGTGTTACATATAAAAATATACATAATACAACAATACCATAACAATAGGTACAAATACCTAGATAAAAACCTAGTTGCATAATGTGTAACTGCAAAAAGACTTAGCGAGTATTGAGAAAAAAACCTTTTTATGAATACGACGAAAGAGGAGGGGTGTTGAGCAAAATCAGGACCTGATAGAGCAAAACCGAGTAAAAATTCGTGCTCAGCGCACCCAAATTACCTATAACTAACTGTCAAATCTAATTCAATAGACAAAAAGTTGAAATTTGTTCCCCAGTGTTATCGGTGAATTTTGAAACTTAAGGGCCTTTGTGGGCCACCTTAATATAGCCCAATTGAGCTGAAATTTTGCACAGAGCACTTTTTTATATATTGGAAGAAGATTAGGGGTTGGGAGCAAGTAATTTCAAAAGTTGAAAAATAAGGGCCACCCTACTGCATAGTGGCAGTTGAAATAATCTTCTAAGTCATTACGACAGCTGCTCATTATATAAAGAAATAGTTCTTCAGGATGAACGATGTAGGTGAGCTCAGCCCTGTACCGCTCAAGTGCTTTGTACCAAAGTTCATGATATTTCAAAGAGTCTAAACCTTTTAAATAAGCATCCAGCTCGAGACCATTCTCGCCTTGTTCAGTCCTACACTCGGTAAACCCATCGAGCAGAGTGGTGTATGCGTATTCAAGAACCGTATCAAAATAAAGCATATCCGTAATACGCGCGTCTAATATAGGCTTCAGCTTGCAGAATCCGACGATTTCAAACATTCTGTCGAGAATGAAACGGTTTCGCGTAGGGACAAGAGCTTTATTTTCAGAAGCAGTCTTCCACATCAGTCGTATATCAATGCATGGCTGATCGTTATTTATACACAACGTACAAACAACGGCATATGAGGGGGATGTCACTAATCTGCTCTCTTCTTGTACCTGCACCTGCAGGAATTTTATAACGATCCTCACTCCACTTCCCAACTACCACGAAGATTCTATTCATCTCCTCGACACTTAAATAAGCAACATTCCGTTTGTTTGTTTGTCGACAAGTCGTTTCCAGTACATAGTTAATGGCACCTGTTTTACGTCTGAACACGCGCAACGACTTCGTCACGGACACATCGTACACGGCGTTGAGAATGCTGCTCAAAGGAAGTCCATCGTATTCGAGGAGTGCACGTCCAGTCGGTTCAAGCTCTGAGATGACTATGAGCCACATGCAACGGATCGGCTCGACGGGAGGAGTGAGTCACACCATAAGCTAATGAAACGTGTACGGCGCTGTTCCAACTTGTAACAGAATACTTGTATCCCATTATATTGGGTAGGTGTTTTGAGAAATTTTCCGGTACATGAAGTAATACCGGTTTTAATATCTTATCACTTCCACTCCCCAGAATACGCACCAGACATATTTGCATAGGGGGATTTTCACGAACTAAACACATTTTATTCACACTCCGGCGCACTATTTGAGAGAAACATATGACCATATTTTTCCTTTTTGCTTAGCATGCGATACTCATCTCTAAATTCTGTTAAATATTCACACAGACCTTTAGCCACAACCTTACTACAAACCTCGTCATGATATATAATGTAGTGGTAAAAATACTTAAGATTCTCCATGATGACAAGATTTACATTCTCAGTCGTAGGGTACGAGTACTCGGTATGATGCAACGTGACATAATATCGCTTGTCGCACCACTCATCAAAAAGACTCACTAACATATCCGTTGCTTCTCTTCTGCACTTGTTGTTTCTTCTACTTCACGGTATATGTAAGCTTTTATAAAGTTAGTCCTACAACATAGTTCAATACATCACTTGTACCACGAAATCCTGCAATGCTCTCGCCAGAATAGCCGTAGAGTATTTGTAGCTCTTGCTCCTTCGCACGATTAAACGTAGCCTTAACCCTAGAATGCATAACCCGGATATAACAATTTCATATATAACACCCAGCGGGCCTCAGAGGCCCGGGTTATGCATTCTAGGGTTAAAAGTATCAAAGGAGGGTGAAATAGGGTTTTTCAGTATCCACCACATCTTGGCACTTTACTGGACACCACTTCATAAACGTCGAACAGGCAATATTAAAGGTAGCCATTACTATTTTTCGTCTACGTGGGAGAATACACGTCTGAGATCCAGGGCTTGCAGCGATCAACTGAGCACGCAGGGAAGAGATATGCTCAGGTAGTAGCAGGAGTCACGTGACAGATCTTACAGTGAGCGGAGCTTAGAACTTTCTCCTGTACACATGCTGGGCCGAGCTTAGAATTTTCTCCTGAACACACACACACACACACACACACACACACACACACACACACACACAAAGGAGAAAGTGAAACGCTAATTAAAGCACGATTTAGTTAATAAACGAAATATTCAAGGTGTATATATATTTACAAATACGGGTAATAAATAAGTTAACAATAGACATATCAAAGATTATGGTATCCAAATGGTACGGTATCATAGGTACCAGGCACCTGGTAACGTTTCCTATAGGTGTTACGGCACACCTTTGTACCCCTAAATTCCTTCACGCCCCCCAGCTTCTGCGCCCAGAAAATTGTGGGTATCTACAGTTAGTTGGGGCGGCCGGTCGCCCTCATCATCATCCAAACACACTAAATCCTTCAACGAATCAAAGTTAACGACCCGCCGATTCACCTGATTGAGCGTGATACCCTTAGCCTTCACGATATATTTCATATCCTCCCCCACCCTCACCCGTACCCCATAAGTTTTTGGCCCTGTTGAGACGAAAGAGTCGGCGTATGCGATGTCTCCATACTCATCCTTGATTTCATCAGTCAACTCTCCGAGGAATTCACCAATAGGAGGTATGTATTCACCTTCCCTCGCTGTGAATATTACGCTATCTGTGTCAGCGTACAACACCCTCCGTCCAAGAGAGTGCAATAGGCCCCAAAGTTTGATGCGGGCGTAGGCCGTTGTGAAGCTGGCCACAGGTATGTTTGTAACCCGTGAGGTATCTGTGACCAATTCGGTATTGTTGTACTTTATTATGTAAATATTACCTACATTCACGATCTATGACCTCTTTATCGGGAGCGTTGGCATAATCCCAGACTTCACTATAACTTTGTGCCAAATGAACGTTTCCTTTGCCAGTATTCTGTGCAAATTTTCCCCAAAGACTGTTTAGACACAATTTTGCACTAAAGTGCTTGTCAGGGTTCTTTACAATTTGGGAACGGTCAAGATGTATACCTTCACGGTCACGGTAATGTTGAATATAGGCCGATTTTTCATCTTCGGTATCAACTCCTCGCGGATACCCTGATGCTTCGACCTTATCCTTCAAAAAAGCGTTTATATATGGCGTGAAAAGTTTGGGTACCTTCTGAAACCTCCACACCTCATGTATCTTCAATATTCTGTAGCCATGGCGAACAGCTTGATCCAGTTCTGGACTTGTATATACGCCTCTGATTTTACGCTGGTTGGCTGTATGATTACATTCCCCATTGTTCTCCTCTGCATACTTCACGCACAAGGGAAACATGAGCTTGTGATCGATAACGACGGGTAAGATTGGCATCCATAAATCGCGTCAGCCAGACTCAGTCAGCCAGACTCTGTACTGAACGGACGCATTTCTTGAGCTCTCTGATATTGCATCTATCATACTTTTGCATATTGCTAATAATTTTACTTTTGGAAAGTTTTGAATTTTATATACTTGCGTTTAGTTTTCACATTGTTATAGTTAAGTAATTGAATATTAGTGGTTTTTAGCGATTTAGAAGTTTTCATAGCGAGCCGGCTTAATTTAACTTAAACTTGTGACGGTTATAAACTAATTTTAACTGCGCGATGCCGTCGCAGAAAGCGTCGTGTGTTAGGTGTGGGGTAAACCGGTGGTATTCGGATTTTAAGATTATAACGGCGGTCCTATGGCGATTGCCGAGAGATCCGTTTGTTTTTTTGCGAGTTAAGGGAGGAAAAAATTGACATAAAACGCAGTGTACGTGAGGTAACGAAAAGACTTGCAACGCTTGATGAGGGCAGGGGTAGGGCTACGGTTGACGAAAGCCGAACCAATACTAACGTTGAAGACGTTAGTAATTTGAATGGTGAGGTGCGTAACCTAGTTTCTAGTTTAGGTAGCTTATCGGGAAGGTTGGATAGAGTTGAAGAAGGGGTTACGGTTGGTCCGAGATTAGTAGATGGGGAGGGATTTAGGGAAGTTAAGGGTGGAGCTAGGCCGTGTACGTTAGGTGATAGGAATTCCCCCCTATCGTGGTTTCGAACCCTTTCGCCCATTTGGAAAGGGACGTGAATGAGGGGGAAACTATTTTAATTGGGGACTCTTTAGTGCGCCATATGGACAAAGAGTTTCTTGAACGGAATCCAACCAAGAGGAGGAGGGTCTGTCTCCCAGGAGCCAGGGTTGACAGAGTTAGGGACGAAGTGGATAGGATTCACGTTGCCTCCCGTCACTCGATGGTCGTGACGATGGTAGGAGGCAACGACTCGTAAAGGCCCGATACGAGAGTGCCTGACCTTTTGGAGAGATATAGGGGGTTAATTAGGTCCCTGAAGGCGAGGTCAAAGAGGTCTTTAGTTCTAGGTATTACCCCTAGGCATGGGTTGGGTCTTAGGATTACGTGAAAAACAATATTTTTTAATAATAAATTAGAAGAGATTTGTGCTGAGGAAAATGTACCCTTCGTAAAGCTGTGGTCCGAATTCAGTGATCCTAGCCTTTTTATAAAAGATGGGGGGTGCATTTTAATGAAATCGGTAATGCTAGGCTAGGTAGGTTAATTGACAATAACGTACGAAAGCTGTATAGGTCGAAGCCTTCTTTAAACGTTGTGGGTCCGGGGAACGCGAGCCTGACGTGAAAAATAATTTAAAAGGCCGGCCCGTGGTAAAAAATAACTTAAACGTCTTATATTGTAACGCGCGTAGTATTAGAAATAAATTAAACGAATTTAAGGCGATAATTTATTCCGGCAACTACGATATAGTTGCTATCACTGAAACGTGGTTAAATACCGGGACTCGGGACTTGTTGGGGGAACTTGATGTAACGGGTTTTAAACTCTTTACTAATGATAGGTTACATAGGTTTGGTGGCGGCGTTTTGCTGTACATTCGTAATTCCCTTAGGGCTATCGAGGTTAAGATAGATTTTCCGGCAGCAATCAATTCGATACGCGTTGAAGTTACGTAGGGCGCGTAGTATTAGTTTTAATTTTGTTGTTGTTTATAGACCTCCCGTTCAACCCCTCGATACCGATATTAGATTTTACTCACTTGTTGGTAACTTTATTGACAATCAGAATAGTATAATTGTTGGAGACTTTAACTGCCCTAATGTTAATTACGAGACTTTTACTGGTAATGAGGAGGGTTTGAGATTGATTGAGTTCATGGAAGATAATTTTTTACGACAGATGGTTATCGAACCAACGCGCGGTGACAATATTTTAGACATGGTAATGACGAACGGCGAAAATATAGTTGAAGGTTTAGAAGTAGGCGAGAGTTTAGGATGTAGTGATCATCAAATTCTTAGGTTTAAGTTATTGACAGAAAACACTAAGGATACTAACGTAATAGAAGTCTCTGATTTTCGTAGGGCTAAGTTTGATAGTTTTGCGGATAGGATGAGAGTAGTGGACTGGGATAACTTATTTATGGGTAATGACAAATTTGCATTGGAGGCGTTTAAAGAAAGTTTTATGAATATTGAAAGGGAGTTTATTCCTCGTAGGCCCAAGCGCGCTAGAAATCATGGTAGGCCGAAGTGGTGGACTAGGGAAATAGGCGAGTTCATAATCGAGCGTAACAGAGCGTATAGACTTAATAAGCGCAATGGCACGGCAGCTAACTTTAATAGATATATAGAGCTTAGACGTCAGGTTAAAAGATCAGTTAGGAATGCTAAGCGTAATTTAGAGATACTTATAGCTGCGAATAGTAAACATAATCCAAAAACGTTTTTTGAATAAGTCAATAATCGTAAGCCGATAAAAGATAACATAGGCCCTCTAGTGGATGTTAACGGGCTTTGGCTTCTGACGCTCAGGCGATGGCGGGTATTTTCAATAACATTTTTGTGACAGTTTTTACCGTAGAAGACGTAAATAATGTTCCCGACGTGGACGATATCGTTCTATTTAGCAGCGAGATTATTTTGGATGAAATAACTGTTTACGAGAGTGAGATTGCGCATTATATCGAGAGGCTAAAAGTTAGTAAGGCTCCAGGCCCTGACGCTTTTTATCCCAGACATTTGAAAGATTTGAAAGACGTTATCGTAGGCCCCTTAACGAAAATTTTTAATCAGTCACTCGAAACGGGGATTATTCCTGAAGACTTCAAATTAGCTAACGTCACGCCCATTTTTGAACAAGGCGACCGCACAGTAGCTAGCAATTATAGGCCCATTAGCTTAACGTCAATTGTCGGTAAACTTTTGGAATCCGTAGTTAGGAATCGTATCATCGATCACTTAGAAAGTAGAGATTTGATTAATAGTAGTCAGCATGGGTTTCGATGCCATAGGTCTTGTTTAACTAATTTGTTAGAATTTTATAACGAAATAGTGCACGAATACGATAGGCATAGAGCGGCTGACGTTATTTATTTAGATTTTAAAAAGGCGTTCAGTACAGTTCCGCATAGAAGATTAATTGCGAAGGTTAAAGCGCACGGTATACGCGGTCAGGTAGCTAACTGGTTTGAGGAATGGGTCGTTGTTAATGGTAGTGAATCGGGGTGGTTGGATGTAGGTAGCGGTGTCCCACAGGGTTCAGTGTTATGCCCATTGCTATTCGTAACGTGTCAAAATTCGCGGACGATACTAAAATAGGCGGTAAGGTTGTTAACGAACGAGGACGATAGAAATAGGCTCCAAGACGATGTAAATAGGATTATGGAGTGGACGGATAAGTGGCAGATGCAATTTAACGTAGACAAATGTAAATTTTGCATGTAGGTTCTCGTAACAATAATTACACGTACACGATGGATGGTAGAGAGTTAGAGAGCGTTGACGAGGAAGTAGATTTAGGCGTACGCGTATCTAAGGATTTAAAGGTTAGGAACCAGTGCCTGGAGTCTTGCGCAAAAGCTAATAGGATGTTAGGCTTCATAGCGCGTAATTTCGAATTTAAATCGAAGGATATTATATTGCCCCTTTACAAGTCCCTAGTCAGGCCTCATTTAGAATATGCCGTTCAGTTTTGGTGCCCGTATTTGCGCGAGGATATTGATAGGTTAGAAAGCGTTCAGCGTCGTGCCACGAAACTAATTCCGTCATTGCGCAACAAGCCTTATGAAGATAGGATTAAAGAGTTAGACTTGCATTCACTCGAAACTAGGAGATTAAGGTGGGAGCTTATTGAAGTTTTCAAAATCGTTAATAACATCGATAACGTAAATTTTGAAAAACTGTTCACTTTCGATAATAGCAATACTCCTAATAACGGATTTAAGTTGCGTGGCAGACGTTTCATTACTAATATCGCTAAAAACTTCTTTACGTTTAAAGTAATTGATGAATGGAATAATCTTCCCGCGTCAGTCGTTAACTCTACTAGCATTAATATGTTTAAGAACCGTTTAGATAGGCATTTTGAAAATATTAACGTTGTTTAAGATAAACAAAAAATTAGCAACAGGGGCTCTGGGGGTGGTGGTAAAGGATGAGTCTGTTGACGATTAATGTCAGCTTGTGACATGCCAGCGTGTGATGCCATCAATAAAAAAATAAAAATAAAAAAAAAATTAGACTAACACGAACGTAGATGTAGCTCGTTGAGTAAACTAACCCACTTTTTGTTTAACTTTTCCTACTTTTTTTCTTATTCTCTCCTTACTTGCATGTCTGTAACTCTCTTTACTTGCATGTCTGTAGTTTGCATGGTATGACTGTGAGTTAAGACTGTGTTTGCATGGTTTGTAAGCGTTCTTAATTTACTTCTTTTCATCTTTCACCCCTTTCCTTCTCTCCAACTATTTTCTGACTTGTCGGCAGTGGCCGGCGGTTGATGATGGTGAGTCTTTTTTCTCTTTTCCTGAATGAATGTTAACCCACGAGTGATAGGTGTTGCTACTTACTTAACCCTTTATTCTCTTCTCTTAACCCCTTACTCTTTCCTTTCTCTCGGGCTAACCTTAGTGTGGATCTTACTGTCTTTGTTAGCCTTAGCTTCTGTTGAGCTGTAGATCTACAAAAGAAAGGCCGAAATAGTACCCGTTCAAATTTGTTGAGAACACCTCGATGGTGGGCAGATCAGGTCCCACCAGTTTCTCAGGTGCACCTACGGGGTACGGATTGTTCTTCATCACGTAGGGATATAAAGAACAGAAGTCGTAGTAATGGAGTTTCACGCCCTGCGTAAGCGGAAAGTATAGTTGAAGGGATTTGTACGCCCTCCGAACGAACTATCACTGCATTTGAGAGGATCCAGCACCATTGAACGTTTGATCGTGTTTATTTCTTCACGGTACTGTCCATCTGTTTCCATCCGTGCATCATACTCATGCTCCCACAATACTTTGTGAGTGAACTGGGAACCTATAAGTTGATCGCGGGTGTGGGTCCATGCGAGGCTGTCGGCAGGGAATCTACCATGGATATCTACGATTCCACACTCAGGACGAGAGCATCCGTGCCACCAGCAACCGTTAAAGGAGTACACAGTCTTCTCACCAGTGGCACGGTTTTCACTTAGACCATTAACCTTAATGGGTACTTCACTCGTGATGCGGGCATGTTTTATGTATACCCTGTCTGCCGCTGTAGGTGTATGAGACAGTAAATAGCCTTGTGCCCATAACTGCGGGGATTGTTTCTGTGGATAACGGCTAAGGTGTCTTTAGGCATGAAGTTATTCTTGAACACAGTAAAACATAATGAGGCGATGGTGGTTGCGACTTGCAACGGATCACATTTGAAACGGTCTATGTACATCCTTCTAAAGGCCTGGAAACATACTCTAAGCACTCGCAAATCATTCACGCAATAACGCTCACATTCATCAGCTATATTATAAGGATTACATTCATTAAAACTGGTGTAGTATCGGTCAAAATCTTCACGTTCATCTGTACTCATACATTTATAGTTAAAGTAATGTTTGGGTGGAGGTAGTCCTACGTAATTTAAAGTTTCGCTAGTGAGGAATGTGTAAGGGAAATATCTTTTGAAATTTCAGCGGCTACGCCCATCACCTTAAGTAGCTTTGGTAATTTACAAGGTGTGAATAATAAAGTGTCTTTAAACTGTACATTACCTCTTAGTTGCATCTGTATTAGTTTGTTGCCTCTTTTCAAGGGACCACCTGTAAATATCTCAGATGACTCGTGCTCAAGCAACTCCTTATAAAGGAACTGTGCGTCAAATTTTGCCTCGTTATGGACAAGAATATACACAGTCATTTTTTTGAACTTGTCCGCTAACTTGACAATATAGGACACAAAGAGTTTCACAGGGCTATCGTGGGCATTCATTTTAAAAACGTTTGTCCGTTTACCACATTTGTGACACTCATCACACTCGATCGCCATACACTCATCACAAATAGTCTGGCTTACAAGTAAATGTGGAATAACCTCTTTGGTTTCAGCGTTCGTATATATTTCGATATCGTAGTACACAGTTATACAAGGGCTATTTTTAGGCTTAGCGTCTTTCATAACATACATGCTTTACTCCAACCGCCTTATATTTCTCATGGCATGTAGAACAGTGAATTTCATCACATTTATGCTTGAAATTCCCCCAATTATCCATCATATGAAACATACCACATTTACAGATTCTTATTTTCCTGCACGTACCAATTGATTTAGGATCTCAAAACAGTTATTATTGAAAAAATGTGCGTCTACATACATCACAATCCCTCTTCTCAGCTTCAACTACACGGCTTTCACATTTGGAGCTTTTACACTGCTCACATACCATGTGGCAATCTTTACAATGTTTCACTATATCATCCGCAAACTCGATACATCCGTTACACAAATCATGATGTCGTCCATATTTTCGACTTTTATCATAACTCGTGTAAAGGTCTCTTATTACGGATGGGTAGAAGATATTTCTGACAGCCCTAAAATAAGTAGGGGTCTTGTATGATCTCTCACACTGCTTTTAAAAACATACACAGTCCTACCACGATCATCCATTCCAAATACAACTATAAGAACATTCATTTCCTGTTCTATCCTTCTCAGTTCCCATATTACAGTCAAACTCAAGTTTACAGTCTACAGCTAGTTTACGGGCACGCTCCAGTACCGTAGGCAACCAAATTTTTGGGGTCCGTGTATTTAGTACAGTAAACATACAAGCTAAGACTACTGCTATAAAGCCGCAACCACGATCGACGTTTATATGCCGTCTATAAATAGCCTGAGAATTGAAGTTAAGAGTATAAGGTGTGGCACTATGACCCGCAACACGGAATACACGGTCAATATTTACCGTGAAGGTGTCCATATTGAAGGCTATACTACTTTGAGAGGCCTGCATTATACGGCCTAATATATACTCTATATCTTCAGCTGCCAAGCGTCTGAACGGTATTACTACCCAAAAATCATCTACATCTCCGTCATCTGACCCGAATCCGAAGGACAGCCTCGTCCTGACTTCACGTTCGTCGCGGTTCTGAAGGGCAAACTCTACAATACGTTCAACTATGCGCGTAGTCCGTGTTCAACACCATTGCTATACATGGATCTAGGATCAACCCTGACTATATACCGATTTCTAGTCAAGGCTGGGGTGGGGTAGCGGTGCGCACCAACTCGAATGTTATGCCATCCTCAACAGAACGAGAAGCTGCTGCTGGAGGATGTACCCGGAATTGAACAGGAATAAGGGGTATATTTGAGGAAGGTACTATTGTGGGGTTGTGTCGTAAGACGTAGAGGTTGGGGCTCTATTACTGGGGTCTAACAACCGGCGCAATCCTGGCGCTTTATACCTGACGTGTGGGCTCTTCATCATGCCTCCGCTTTGAATTGTCGCGTGCTACAGGTATCGCTGGTGAGGTTCGTCAGCGGGGATGGATTCTGTGATCACAACTACACTGTCGTCGGGGTCATCTGTAATATCGATGATGGGTGCTGTACCTCATCGTCATTCACGGTTCTGTGGGAGAAGAGAAAAGCAAGACTGTAGAATATAAGGGTCATCACTTAAATATTTATTATATTTTGTAAATGACCCACTTAGGAGTGTGACGTGTTAGAAATGGATTCTGTAGAAAAATTCAGGTTCACGAGCCCATCCACATGTATTATATCTGGCCCTACAGGATGTGGTAAAACTGTGTTTATGCTTAAAATCATTAAAGAAAAGGGAGAGATGTTCTCAAAATTTGTGCATAAAGTTATATGGTGCTATTCGACGTATCATCAGTGTTCAACGAGTACCAAGATGATATTTTGTTCCACAAAGGTGTATATGACGTTAATTCGTTAAAGGGAAATGAACATACAGTCATTGTAATTGACGATCTCATGTTGGAGATGGATAAAACGTTTGCCGAGACATTTACAGTATTCTCCCACCATCTTAACATAAGCGTGTTCTTCATCAATCAGAATCTATTTTTCAAAAATAGATACATGCGCGATGTGTCGTTAAATACACAATATCTAGTCTTATTCGCGCAACGTAGAGATGTATCACAAATTGGGGTATTAGCCAATCAAATGTTCCCGAATCAGCGTAAGGAGTTTTTGGAAGTTTATAAAGAAGCTACAAGCCGCGTTACGGATATTTGCTTTGCGACCTTCATCCGCGAAACACGTTTAGGGTGCTTCTAAGAACGAATATATTTCCAAACGAGCCTGAAACGGTGTATATTCCAGAATGACAAAGAGGCTAAAGAAATACCATGAATTAATAAAAATCTATCATCGACTGCCCCGGGCAATGCAGCAGATGTTTGCTAAAAATATCGACTCCGACTTTTTAAAATGCATCTGTGAAATCTGTCTTAACGTTATAAATTGCAATGTATCAATGAAACCACCTCAGAAGGCTCGCCTACGCCGTTACAAGAACATAATACGTGCACTCGCTCGTAAAAGTCAAACTGTAGGGAAGAAAAAACGAATTATTGTACAAAGAGGAGGGTCATTCCTCCCCATCTTATTTTCAGTTTTGGGTCCTTTACTGACTAGATTAATATAATGAAGAAAGTGGTAGTGATTCCACACGAGGTGTATGCTTCACTGCAAAGTTCAAAGAATCCAGACACGGATCTAGATCCCCGTAAAAGCAGGCTTAAAAGAATGGAAAGCGAATTGTTACCCTATTAAACAGTGAAAAAACACCTGATGAGAAAAGAATCTTATACCAAGAAGCTCTGCAGAAATTTCTTCACGAGTACGAAAATTATAAGAATCCGACAGAGATTCCCGTGGTTATTAGGCACAGCACGGGAACGATGGACATGGTGACATAGGCCTGTGTCCGACGATAGAGCTGACCAACCAAAGATTAATGGGTCGGCCACACAACATATCGAGCATGTATTAAAAAGCACCCTCCCACATACATTGAGGAATAAAGGTTTAAGTCTTTATAATCTATTGAATGAGGATCCCACATACAATGGACCGATACAGGTGAGATCATTGTGGAAGGAGCAAAGGTACAGGGATCGAATATCGTAGACATCGTCCATGATCTGGTGAGAAAGTGGGATAGGCCCTCACCATCAGGATGGAAGCATATTAAAGCAAGACTACAACAAATAAATGTCCCCAAAACAATGATAGGAAATCTGAACAGGTTAAAAGACTTGGAACATGCATCGCACGTGACACAATTGAAGACGCCATCACCCCGGCGGTAACACCTCTGAAGAGGAGAAAGAAGAGGTTAAACAACGTCAACCCTACCCACGTGCCTCTAAAATACGCAAATGGCTAACATATTAAGAAGACGTTATTATGATATTTCTAGCCCAGCCTCCTACGGAGGCGTAGATAGACTGTACAGAAGTGTTTACGGAGTAGGGAAAAAAGATGTTGAGAGTTTTTGCGGGAGCAGGATGCTTATACACTTCATAACCTGTGAGAAAAAGGTTTAAAACAGCCAAGACAACAGCTGCTTCGATTGACTCTATTTGGCAAGCAGATTTAACAGACATGCAAAGATATTCAGTGTATAACGATGGTTACCGCTACATCCTATTCATAATAGATGTATTCTCTAGATATCTGTGGCTAATTCCTCTGAAAAATAAATCGCCTGAAACAGTTGCTAAAGCCACCAAAACGTTGATGTTGAAAGAAAACAGGGTTCCTGGCTATTTTTGTACGGATATGGGGAAAGAATTTATAGGCCGAGCTTTTCAGAACATGTTGACAGAGTTTAATATCAGCTACTACACTACCAATTCTATACATAAGGCATCTTTAGCTGAAAGAGTTCAACGTACCATAAAGGAACGCATGCACCGCTATTTTACACATAAAAACACATACAGATTTCTAGACATTCTGGAATCATTGGCCTCATCCTACAACCGCTCACACCATCGCACGATTGGGACAACACCTAACGAGTTTTAGAAAGAGGTACGCGCCCAGAGGTGAGAAGAGATGGCACCACCACCACACTCTGCGCGTTTCAAAATCAATGATTATGTAAGGCTGTCGCGTTCGGGAAATAAATTCGCGAAGGGATTTGAGCAAGGATGGACACGCGAGATTTTTAAAGTTAGGGCTATGAAATCTAAAGACGAGATAATGTTGTATTACGTTGAAGATTTGAATGGGGAAGAAATCGCAGGAGGCTTTTACCGCGAGGAGTTGCAGAAAGTGACATTTAATTTAGGAAAAAATGTGTTTAAAATTGAGAAAATTTTAGGAAGCAAAGGTTCAGGAAAGAGAAAAATGTACCTGGTGAAATGGCTAGGATACCCAGAAAGCTTCAACACCTATATAAAAGCTGATGCAATAATGAAGCTTAAATAGTATGCAACATGGCGCCTAACCATTTCTACGTCACACTCCCGTCCTCCTCGTCCCTGTCTGTACACCCTAACAACACACTAGCCAACTTTGTAACAGAACTCCCGGACCCATTGAATTGGGTCGTGATACGTATGAGGTGGGTATATGCGAAATTCAGCTGAATACCCTTTTTTAAGTATTGATTATAAAGAACCGTTTTTACGATTCTTAGAGACTGTAATGAGTGTGAAAAAGCCGGGGTAACTCGGGATGAAACCATGCGTACCGCCCTGACTGGGATGCACGGTATTACAGTACAGAAGTAACACTAGGACCGGGTCACTATGGTGAGGCCGAGGATGTTGTGAGAGACTTAAACGTAAGTTTAAAAAGCTCAAATCTTACGGGCGATTTAGTATACGAAATCGTAAACAATGATCCCCATGCATGCACTGTGGCCCTAAAATCGCAGGCTAACCGAAATATTAAAGACCAAAGAGTGTTCAAAATTATGACCGATGGACGATATCGATCAGTCATCCAAAGAGATACATTTCACGAGGCACAACACGACTTGTCCAGCCTAATGTATCAGTTGAAATTGGAGAAAATGGTTGACGGCTATAAACCCCCAGACATGTGCTATATTTACAGCAATATAGTGGAGCACCAGTTTGTTGGGGATACCCAGGCACGCCTGCTGCGCAGCGCACATCCCAACCATAGAGGAAGGAGTTTGAGTATTACATATGACAGACCCCATTATGTGAATGTCGCAGCTAATCTAATAACCAATATCTCAATATATATAAGAACGATTGAGGGAAAAAATTTCCCATTCGGTAACGGGAGCTTAACAGTGAAGCTGCACTTTCGACGCACTGAGTTATAATGGACAGAAAGCCTTTCACAGTCTATCGGGTATGAGATACCAGCGTGGTAGTGGACTTGGATCCATTTTTTCAACCATACTACGTACGGCTGTCCCTTGCTGAAGAGGGGTGCCAGATACCTGGAAGGAAAGCGTTACAATCAGGTCTTAACACAGCAGAAGACATATTGGCTGGGGCTAAACCTAAAGAAGCTCTAAAAAACACTTAAAGCGTACACGGGACGAAATCGTCAAAGATGCAAAGAGAAAAATGCGTGGTGGGGGAAGAAGAAGAGGCTGTCCGGAAGAAGGGATTACCACCACGTGGCATTAAACGTAAAAGGATATCAAAAAAGAAGTGTTCTAAGCGAATGAAACCTATGGTTGACCATTTTTTTGACTGATATAAGCTAAGGACATTGATCTCATGAATCATAGTTTGTTTACTACTTGTCGAGAGAGGAGGCACTATTTCTAACTCGTCATGGCACGCTTCATCCATCCGTGTAGTTCACAATGTTGTAAATCGGAGCTGTCCCTCTTTGACATGCCCCAACTCAAGTTTCTATTGAACACAGTGACTTTATTACAATTAACCCTTTAAACACAATTAGTTCCCCGAGTGCCCCTATAGAATTCGTGATACCCAGCTCAGGCCCTTACTTTTTTGACCCAAGCTGTGTGCACATGTACGCTAAACTACGTATAGCCCATTCTGATGGAACGGACTGTGATGACAAATATGCTGTATACCCTGAAACAAACTTTCTGCACTCCTTATTCAACCAGTGTGACGTATATTTAAATCAGGTCAACATATCGGCAGGAACGGGGTACTACCACCTACCTATCTGGAAAATGTGCTGAACTTTTCCAAAGAAGCGAAGGATACCTTTTTAAGTGCCGAGGGCTATTATCAAGCTAAAGACGAAAGTAGTATAAAGGACAAATTTAAAAATTCTAAAAAGAAGATATACGAGTGTTTTGGACGCCTGCATACAGACTTCACATTCCAGGAGAAGTTGCTTGTGAATGGGGTGGATATGAAAATAAAGCTCACCCGCACGAATCCTGAGATCTGTTTAAATCTGGATGCTGATCAAGAAGAGGGAGCAAAACCCGTTGTGATTCACATTATGGAGACATACCTCCGCGTACGGCGAGTGAAATTAAGTTCACCAAAACAAATAGAAATTGAAAAATTTACTAAACGCCACAGTAAAATACCCAATTAACAGAGCACAGATCAAACTATACACGGTGCCAGCAGGGTTGGCATCGAAACAGATAGAAAACATCGCCCTGGGAAATCTACCTAAAAGGATATTAATTGGAATGCAGGACCATGCTTCGGTGAATGGAAAATAAAAAGAGTGCCTTTAAATTCGAGAATTTCGGCCTTAAAAATATAACTATACGTTAATGGCATTGCGTTGGGGGTATGGATATGGATTATTCATCAGACGCTGTGTTCCCGCTTTGCGCGAGAGCATATAGTAATCTGGCCCATATTGCAGGTGATTGTGATGAGCTCGGGAATGGGGTAACGCAGAAAGAATTCATCGATCAATTTAACCTTTATCCGTTTGACATCACACCTGACTTATCTGCTAGTGTAAATACACACTTAAGTCCACAACAGAGTGGAAACATCTCAGTCAGATTGGAATTCGCCAAGCCTATAGACGCGCCTAAGTGTACTAGTTACCTCGAGTCACAAGCCCTAATAGAAGTAGACAGATTTAGGAGCGTTGTCACTGACTTTTAAAATGGATGCGAATACACTTCAGAGAGTAATGAATAGTGAACGAATCACACGTTCCAAATTTATCGGTGTGTTTGCGAAGAATGAAACATTGAAATTGCCACTACGAGAAATTGCGGTAGCCTTATTGTGAACACAGATGTTATTGGTAGTGAAGGGATTCATTGGTTTGCAATCTATTTTAAAAATAGGGACCGCATGTACTATTTTGATTCACTCGAGACTCAACCCTGGAGTGACCCTGTTATTGTAAAATTTCTCGATCAGTTGCATATCCCCGAAGTTGTATGGAATCCCTTCCGGCTACAAGGATATTTTAGTAATACGTGTGGGATGTACTGCCTTTCATTTCTCATGCATATGTCACGTGGTAAAGAATTTATAATTTTTAAAAATTATTCGACCCGTGTCACACTCAACGAAACGACGAAATGGTATGCAGACAGATAAAAAGCCGTTTTCCGATTGTGCGTACTCGTTGTATAGTATGATGTTTTGTTCGTGTATATATATATCAGGTCATCCCATAAATCGGAATTTGAAGGACAAAAAAAAACTCAACTGAAACTTTTTAATCTAGTATATATTTTCCATTGGAATCAATGACACTCTGCCAACGTCCTACAAGCTTTTCAATGCCATGTTTATAAAATTCAGGCGGTTTTGAGGCAAAAAACGTACAAAGACTGGTATGCAGGTCATCTAAAGAAGTATACTGTTTCTCGTCAAGATAGGTTTGCAGACTCCTGAAGAGATGATAATCTGAAGGCGCAAGGTCTGGAGAATATGGAGGATGTGGAAGTTTGCCCACCCTAGCTCCTCAATTTCTGCAGAAGTGATCCGACCGGTATGAGGACGTGCGTTGTCGTGGTGGAACACGATTCCTTTCCGATTAACCAAAGAAGGTCTCTTTCTTTTAATGCAGTGTTCAATCGATCCAGTTGTTGACAGTAGACTTGAGCGGTGATTGTTTGGTTGTGTGGTAAAGTTTCAAAGTGTATTACACCACCTTTATCCAACCAAACACTAAGCAACACCTTCCGAGGGTGAAGATTTGGTTTTGGCTGTAGTGTCGCTGGTTCTCCGGCACAAACCCAGTGTCGACGGCGCTTAACATTCTGGTTCATTATTCACTTTTCATCACCAGTCACTAAATAGTGAAAAACGGATCTTGGAGTTCACGGGAATGAAGAGCTGTGCTAATGTTTACCCGCACCCTCAGATTGTCGACCGAAAATTCATGTGGCACCCATTTTCCTAACTTAGGCACTTTCCTGAGTTGTTGCAAATGTCGATGGATGGTGGACGGGGATGAATTGAGTTTCTGGGCCAATTCTTCGACAGTTGTTGAACAGTCTTCTTCAAGTGCGGCTAACAGCAGGTCATCATCAAACTCAGCAGGGCGTCCAGAGCGTGCTGCATCTGTCAAACAGCAGTCACCATTCCTAAACTTTTGAAACCATCTTTGACATTTCCTCACATGCAGAATATCGTTGCCATAAACGTTCTGAATGTTTCGCGTTGCTTCAGTAGCACTATTCCATTTTTTGAACTCGTAAAGCATTATATGCCTGATATGCTCTTCTGATACCACCATGTTTATGAGGGGTTCACATAAAGCAAAACACACGTCTTCACTGGTCAAGGTCTGTAAAGTATGTAGCGAAACACGATAGATCTCCTCTTAGATATAACCTTCGGAAAATTTATGCTTAAACCGAGTAGGACTAGTTTAAACTTAATCTATCGTAAAAAACGACATTACTTATGGGATGACCTGATATTTGTAACCAATAATGTTAGTTTGTATATTCTATAGTTTAAGATGGTTATTGTACTAAAAACATGATTTCTTTCATTTAATAAATTGATGAAAATACATTGTCTTCTTCCTCGAAGAAAAAGATCGAAACAAAAAAAATACTTACATTATTTCGTTAATGATGTGACAATCTTTGGATTGACCGCTCGGTAAATCTTCTACCTCCGTATTCAGGTCCACGACATGGGTTTCTTCAAAACGAAAAGATTGTATAACACGTGTCAAATCCTCATCGGACCTTAAAGGAGAAAGAATAATTCATTAGGTCATACTGAATCTTTTTTAATAAAAACCCAAAACATATGCAGAGTATAAATATAGTAAGAGTATTACAATGTAACGATATCTTCGAACCGCTCAGAGAAGTTCCTTTAAGAGAAATTCCGAATAACATTTATTACGGAATTTATAAAATTATTTAAAAATGCAAAAGATTGCTATAAAAATTTCAATGAATTAAACAAGACTTAGCATAATATTAATTACAAACTAATCTGTAGTTGTGGATACCTAAATGAAGCATTTTTAATGTGATGAGATGAATTACTACAACCCTCCATATATATGATGAAATAATCCAGAACAGCGCTCTTTCTCCTAATGACAGGCACATTAAATAAATAACAAGTTTGCGAGTAATTGGCTAAAAATAAAATTACAGACACATAATTACTTACATTTCTACCGCAGTCCCTTGCGTCGGATCGTAAGGAGAGTCATTGCAAATATCATCAAAGGTATGCGCTGGAAATAATCCATCCCGATCGGCAGCGTTAAAATGATTAATTGTGGACAGCGCTGCAATAATGTCATCATCTTGATATAAATCCGGTAAATTGTAAAGTTATTGATTCATGACGGAGGGAATGTTTATTCACTGGTGAAAATAACTACTGTGATTCTCAGCTGAAAATATTTCCTTTTATATGCATGATCCCCAAGCACCACTCCAAAAGACTAATAGGCGGTTCGTAGGTTTGGTGATTTTGGTTGTCTATGTAACTGGGCGGGGCTATGATAAATTTGTGTACCAATCGTAACACCGATATAATGGTCCACGCTTTGGACGTCCTGATTGGTTGACTAATGGTGTCTTTATCTTCTCTCCGTAGATTTAATGCTCACATCGTGTATTGCCACTTGCAATCTCTACCTTGACAATATTTGCATTTGCGTCCATACTATTCCGGTTTTCCCATTTTAGAACCCATCCCTTTATGCAATATCCCTCGCCCCTTTGCAACATTGATCAACATTTGGCATCTCTATCACGACAATATTTTACATTATTATTATTTGCGGTCATACTATTCGATCCTCAACTCTGGTTCATGTATTCGGCTTGACTTTTTACCTGCCAATTCTCGCGTTGGAGTGTGATTAAATTGTTTTTAGCTCGTGAAAATGAATGTCTGGTTGGGTTGGTAGATAAATGGGCGCCCTAGGTATCCTAGTGGTTGAGACGCTGGGGTCCTGTTGAGAGATCGAATCGGGATGGTGACAGTTCTTGGTACATACAATCCTGATGAGCCGGGTGTACCTATGTGAAGTGGAAAGTAAAAGAAGCCAATAGAAATAATATATAAGCCTTTCCTTTTTTTCATTCATTCATTTCATTTCAATAACAGACAATGACTATGAAGAAGATACCATGCAAATTACACGCAAAGAAAAATAGTTCGGATTCAACGTTACACTGTAGGTCTAAGGCGGGTGACAAGCTTGTTCTTGTCAAAATGAACAATTCGGGGAGAAGGAAAACCGATTTAGCTTATTGTTACTTGCACCACCCTATATATATATATAGCCTTTGGTTAACCTTTGGTTAACTTTTATAACCTTTGGTTAACCTTTGGTTAGCTTCCGCCCGAATTGTTCAGTCTGACGAAGGTCAAGCTTTTCACTCCACCTTTGACCTACAGTTTAACGTGGAATCCGAACCACGCTCCATCAGCAGCCCAGCGTCTTAACCACTAGGCCACCTAGGGTACCCATTTATCTACCAACCACTTTCTTTATTGTGTGGCAGGATGAACAGCTGGGTTTTTCTGCACGCCGGCTGCCGTCGGGTCTCGAACCCGGGTCGATGGATTTGTAGTCAGCGGTGCTAACCACTACACCACTGAGGCGCATATATATATATATATTGTTGCATTGAGAATATGATAAGGAAACTCATTACTTTATCAAAGGCCAATTTAGCCTATTGCCTATAGAATGTAATCTAATTTTTAACAGTGATTTCGAAATAAAGTCAATAATGTGTGTGTGTGTGTGTGTGTGTGTGTGTGTGTGCCGTCTTCAGTTTTCGAGCATTAACTCTCACTCTCTCTGTATAAATAGAAATTAGATTCAGTTAGATATATAGAAAGGATTGTCAAAAGCAAATAGACACAGCATACATTCTAACGTGTTAGAATAAATGAAAGCGTTTCATGAATTATAGGTAAATTGAATATTATTCCTAGAGAATATGTTATTGGAATAATGTACAATATAAAGAGTCCTGTGTATTTATTTTCTTATTAATATTAAGTTGAACGATTTTTTTGCTAAGCCAATTGCCTAGTTTATTTCTTTTATTGTTAATATTGGGAATCGTTTAAATAATTAGTTCTCTTGCTGAACAACTTTAAGGAAAAAGTCGATCTTGCCTTTAATAAATAAATAAATAATTTAAATGGTGGTATCTGCCAACTCTCCTCATATAAATAAAAACATTATTTGGCAACTCATGTAAATAAAATTAAAATAAATGGTGGTATCTAGCAACTCACCCTAATAAGGTATATCTGAACATAATCAAAAACACTATTTGACAACTCATCTAAATAAATGCTCTCTGATAACCCCTCCATATATAAGTAAGTGATATCTGGCAACTCACGACCCTCTATATAACCGCTGCGGATCTCCTGGACGCTCATAATGCGTCTGGCTGGAGTCAGGCGAACATCCCTCTCCTTCTTAGGTTAAGGCTTGGGTTAGGTTTCCCTTTAGGGGGTGAGTACATCCCACCTTCTCCCCAAAGACCTCCTCCTTCTCCTTTCTCTTCCTCCCTTAGGTTGAAGTTACCCCTTTGGAGGGAGGTCATTCTCCCTTCTCCCGCCGAAGCCCCCTCCCTTCCCCTTTGCAGCATTGATTTGTTGCATAACCCTTCCCCCTTTGCAGCATTGATGTTGCATAACCATTGCAACATTGATCAACATTGCAACATTCTTGCACTCGGCCATTTTGCGCCCATACTACTCTACTGTAGCTCAGGGCTCAGGTGACCCCTGGGGCACACTCAACCCTACGCAGTGGGAAAATGAGCTTCTTTTTTATATTAGTTTTTTATATTAGTTGTAGATGAATAATCCGTAACCTTTCCGACTGTGGGTTTGCACGCTGTCCAATTTACCGTCAAGGTAAATTCTACATTATTTAATGATAACGTGCAAGGCTAAAATCAAAAGTAAGATTGAAGGCAAATGTCGATGCATATCATTAGAATAAATATAACATTTTAGATGAGGCTGAAAATTTGAAATTGAACACCATAGGCCCGGCCCCTTCCTCCTGTTTTTGTTTGGTAGTATCACCTTCCTTCCTACCTTCCTTCCTCACTGACGGTACTTAGAAAAGCATGGTAGCAAAAAAGTGGTACGTTGACCTAAAATGGTTGGGAATCTCTGCCCTAACATATGAGATGTGAATGTTGGAGTTCCTCAGGATTCAGCAGTGAGTTCCGGTATTGTTTGTATTTATATACATATCTTAAAAAGCTGTACTGATTTCTTCATATTGGCGATTGTTTTGTGTGGCACACGAAAAAATTTAATTTTGTAGTTAACTTAAACGGATTTTTTTAAGGAAATCTGTAAATAAAAATATGAAGTTAATGAGTTTTTTAACAAAATATATTGCATTTATTCCGTGACGAGGAAAACAAAGTAAAAATGAGTTCAAAGAGGGTGAATAAACAGGAATATTTAGATGGAAAGACTATTTGGGTTCGCCTTCACAAGAAGTTTTCAGTTTCACTATTTTCAAATTAATGTACAGGGTGTTTCAAAAGTCATGAATCATAGGAAATACTTTTAATGTCTATGTATGATATATTATAATCAGGGTTGGCACCAAAGTGGGTAACCCGCTTTTGCTCACCCGGGTTTTTAAAATAAAAACTTGAAACCACCCCAGTATTTTGCCAGTTAGTGGGTTTTTTCATATATTATTTTTATCATAATATTTCTGCCAAAATTAAAATCCTCTGTTCACTGAAAGTGAAAGAGGTCGGGTAACATTCCATGGTTACTCATACATATAATAATAATAATAATAATAATTACCAGTATTGGGTTATCAGTGTGTATTTTGGGCATTTTGAGGTATTTTGGGGTATTATTTCTGGGGTATTATTTCTACCGGTACAGAAATCAGATGAGGGAAAGTGACAACAAAGTTGACTTTTAGTCGAGTACAGTATTAGCAGTATTACAACATTGAAGTTATGTTTAATTTGAAGCTAAATTTATTATTATTAATAACTAGGTAGTATTTCAGTGAAGAAGGGATTTTAATTTTGGCAGAAATATTATGATAAAAATAACATATACAATACCACTGATAATATATAGGTACTGTTGATAATACGAGTATATGCAATACCATATACCAATGACAAAATACCATCTGATTGGCAATGAAAGGAGGTAGATGCGTGCGTGTATGACGCAGTTTATGGGTTGGGGCCACAGAGCTAAGGTTTCTGGGATGATCATCCCGTGAAGCACTTTCAAATTGGGCAATTAAGATACGAGGAGTGATAATGAAAACTACTGTACAGTACTACCCTTTGCATAAAACCATGACTCTAATAAATGCTTTAACTTCCATCTCATGAGATACATAGCCATCCTACATAATCGTAATTTAGCTTATACAAAAAATGCGTTTAATTATTTAATAAAATTTAAAAAAACAACCAGTTTTCCACACTTTTATACGTTTTTTTTAACCTGAAACACCTGATTATAAGTGAAAAATAAATATTCCTATATGATTCCGAACTTGTGTTGCAAAAGTCCAGAATCATAGGAATCCTTATTTTTTTCAATTATATATATATATATATATATATATATATATATATATGTGTGTGTGTGTGTGTGTGTGTCTTTGTGCGTGTGTGTGTGTGTGTGTGTGCGCGCGCGTGTGTGTGTGTGTGTGTGTTGTGTGTCTTTGTGCGTGTGTGTGTGTGTGTGTGCGCGCGCGTGTGTGTGTGTGTGTGTGTGTGTGTGTGTGTAGACATTAAAAATATTGCCTTGATTCCGGACGTTTAAAACACCGTCTATTTTGAGAAATTTTCTTAGATTCCCAAGAAAAATTCTTGCACATAAACGTATATATTTAAAGAGAGAGAGAGAGAGAGAGAGAGAGAGAGAGAGAGAGAGAGAGAGTATTACAAGTTTCACAGATTAACAAGATGTTTTTCGAAAGTTCAATGTTATTTCCTTATTATATTGATCGACGCTTATTTGGATTTCAATGATTAAAAATATTCAAGAAATATTTCATTTGTTTGTATTTGTTGTTTATTTTTGGTTTATTTCTTTAATCACGAGTGATTCCGTCAGTCTCAAACTGCAAAAACTACTTTTTTCATAAAGAGAAGGAAAGAATAAAGCAAAATTGAGTAAAGAATGCATCCCCTTTATTCTTGATTGAAAATAAAAATCATAAAAGAATTTCTTATCAAAATATTTGAACCAACTGATAATTACGACACGGCCCGAAATAATTCATTATACAAGGACGCCCACAAGCGTTGATATTCGAGGGCCAAGTGGGCTCCCAGCAAAATAGGTATTAAAAAAAATCATGAACAGAGTGTAAATTAAACTCTGCGAGAGAGAGAGAGAGAGAGAGAGAGAGAGAGAGAGAGAGTGCTTTATTACATTTACAGCCAATTTATATATGTGATGCAATATACTGAGTTTGAGTGAAGCATAAATAAAATGTGTTATCATATTTACCGTTTTTTCAATATCTGAATTACATAGTAGTGATTATAATACCTTGTGAAATGTACGTCGCAAAAATAACGAGTTAGTGAGAGATATTAATCATAATTGAGCAGTTATATATTTTCTACTTTGGTTGTGCCTATAGTGGCCTGTCAGGCTGCGGGCGGCCTTGTTATATTTCCAATCCCAAAATGTTGGACAAATTGGAAAACAAAATAAGATACTGAAAGAAATTATGAAATAGCACATTTTGACCTAATAAGAAACTCAGTGTAAGAAAATATTGCAAACTTGAACGCATGTCGACTTAATTTTCAACGAGAAAGACGAGAACGAGAACGTGGTATACCAATTTAGAGTTCGGAAGAAGGATATAACTCCTCTTTTAGACTACCCCTCAAAACACTTCAACACAAGAATAAACCGACCAAAATTCACGAACATTTGAAAAAAAGACCACAAAAAGAACCCGAATGGTGTCATTTTAATTTTTTTTCAATATAAATATATATAAAACAAATGATTTTTACAGTTTCATACTGACAGAATCACTATTGATTAAGGAAAAATGACAGAAATAACTATTAAACATAACAAAAGGGAATGTTTTTGAATGAGTGTTTCCTGCATAAGTGTGAGCGTGGCGTAAGAGATTTACTTGGAATTTTGTATGACTCTCTACTTCCTTATCTTTTCTACTTTACTTCCCACTTTGGCTATCCAAGAGTGGATCTTCGGGTCTTTGGTTGCCTGTAACTTCTGCATTACTTATGTAATACTTTTAATAAATATAATTTAAATAATTGTGGATAATCATAATAAAGAAGTAACATTGAACTTTCGAAAACATATTGTAAATTTATGAAATTTATAATTATTATATAACCTTGGTTGGTTTTTCTTCCCCCGAATTGTTCATTCTGACGAAGTTCAAGCTTGTCACTCCACCTTAGACCTACAGTTTAACGTGGAATCCGAAAACACGCCCCATCAGCAGCAGCCCAGCATCTTAACCACTAGGCTACGCAGGGGTACCCATTTTACAAAGCTGGGCACTTGCGTTTTTTTTTGCGGTACTGCGGTACTGCGGTACTACCGTGTTTGTCGGTACCGCGGAAAGTACGCGGGAAATTTGAATGCGGTAGCGGTACTGCTGTACTTTCAGCGATCCTTTGCGGTACTGCGTTATGCGGTACCGGTTTGGTAGTGCGGTAGTACAGCAGTACCGCAGTACCGCAAAAAAAACCGCAAGTGCCCAGCTTTGCGGGCCGGGGCCATTTATCTACCAACCAATTTTTTATTGTGTGGAAGGATGAACAGCTGGGTTTTGTTGCGCGCCGCCTGCCGTCACCGATGGCTGATGGATTCTCCTAGTCAGCGACGCTAACCACCACACCACCAAGGCGCATTATATATGAATGAAATGAAATGAAAAATGAAATGAAAAGGTTTATTGACAGACTAGTCCATATGACAAATATTATTAATACAATGACAGTTCATATACTAAGGATAGAAATATATATACAATTGATTAGAAATAATACTGCACTGTCGAAGTTAAGTGGAGCCACAGACAGACGTTTTCGTATCAAGAAGTCCATAGCTTAGAGGAAAAATGGCAGGACTCATGGATAGCTTGGATGATCGGGTTGGTTGATTTTTTAATTCTTTGCAGTAGACTGTGTTGAGCACGTCTTGTTACCTCCGGGAAGCTCGGGACATTGCGGGTAGCAAACATTTGCGAAGCTGAGCATCTCAGGGGTAATTTATGTAAGAGTCTAAAAGACCTGTTATACAGCAAATTTAGGGTTCTGCCAGAACCTTTTTTATAATTCACCCAGAGTTGCTGACCGTATATTACTGCAGAAAGTACGAAAGAGTGTGTCTTTAGCTTCACTTGTACAGAAACGAAAGTTCCTTATGGTCATATTCGCTTTAGCACACAGGCTTCGAGATTGTTTTCTTATATTCGAGTCATCACTCAAGGAGCTGGTAATAGTTTCAGTTGACCCAAATACTTAAACTCTTGTACTTCCTCAATTACTTCACCATTCATTTTAAACCTTATATCAGCTGGCTGATTACAGCTTTTAGGATGAAATTGCATAACCTTAGTTTTTGTAACATTAAAAAGAATATCATGTTTCTGCGAATACACTTCGCAGACATTTAGTAGCCGATCCAGACCTTTAACAGAGGGACTTATTAGCACCATATCATCGGCATAAACTAAGTTATTTATCCTTGTGTTATCTATACAACACCCTACTGTTGCCTCATTAAGTGAAGCAATTAATCCGTCAATATACACATTAAACAGCATAGGGGAGAGCAAGGAGCTTTGTCTACCCCGCAAGAGGAGCAAAAACACTCGGATAGTACATTGCCCCACCTAACAGTGAAAGATTGGTGGGAATACCAAAATTTCAATAAATTTAATATGTACATGGGAACCTTCCTATCTTCTAGTTTGCAAATATAATATTGTGGTTCACCCTATCATATGCCTTACTTATATCAAGGAAACAGCTATAAATGGTTGAATTACTGTCAATGTATTTAGATATTGTTTCTTTAAGTACATAGATACACAGGTCAGTTGAGTGGGACCTTTTAAAGCCAAACTGATTAGATGTCCAGAGGAAATCATTTAATCGGAGTAACAAGAGTTTTTCTAGTAGTTTCGAGAAGCAGGAAGCGACAGCAATAGGCCTGTAATTATTGCTGGACAGAATGTCTCCGTACTTATTTTGACCAGGGGCAAGATATATACCCTCATGAACTCTGCAGGGATATAGCTATGAGCAAGCATGGCTGATAGGAGCAATGATATATGCAGACATACTACGTCATTTGCATATTTAAGTGCTCATTCGATAAGTCATCTACCCCTGACGCAGAACCAGTCTTTAACTCTTTAATTAACCTCTTTACTTCAGAAAATGATATCAAAATATTTTCCCTTGATCCTCCCACAATCGTTTCGCTGCAATCTATCTTAAGATTATCCCTACTCACACTATTAAGAATGTTAGCGTAGTGGTTTTTCCACAGCTTTGCAATTTCATCCTCCCCGACACCCCATCGATTGTCGGAGGGAGGACATTTTTGACACCCGTTTGATTCTTAACAAATATATATATATATATATATATATATATATATATATATATATATATTATATATATAATATATATATATATATATATTAAACCTTTTATATTATCATTAAAATGCGAAGTGTATATATACAGTATATATGTTTATCGGAAAACATTTCTTGAAACGGGAATTTATGCACGAAAGCCAGGAAGTGACGACCGCGTACAGCAAGGACTCCAACAAACATTGAATCTGTAAGTGAACTTATTCGCAGCCAAGAAGACAATCTCCGTTCAAGTTTGAGCGTACGGAGAACTGCTAATTGCACCGGTATTAAAAAAAGTTTAGTGCACTGAAGTATAAAGAAAGACCTTGGTCTAAAAACCATTTAAGCGATTCCATGTGCATCGCATATCTGAATAGTCCAAAGCAAAACGTGCACAATGTTGCCGTCGGCTGCTTCGCCGTTTTATATCAAATAACGACGTGTCTATCATTTTATTTACGGATGAAAAGAAAGGTTTTCACTATTGAACGGACTCGAAATACTAACATAAAAAACCAAGACATTCCAAAAAGCAGCTCTTCCGAGAGAGACATCACTTCAGTGAGTCTGTGATGGTTTCTGTTCGTGTCTCTCGTTTAGGAAAAAAAATAATTCGTTGTTTTTCGATAAAAGTGTGAAAATTGATTCAAAACATACCTTGAGTAAGATGTTGCCTAGAATTGAAAGTTACGGTGGGAATTATGTTTTTCAGCAAGACGGCGCCCCATCTCGACGGTCCTGGCAAGCCATTGCATACTTGCAAGAAAAATGTCCTGATTTCATCGTGCTAGAAGACTTGCCACCAAATAGGCCAGATTTAAATCCACTTCACTATTTCATATGGGGACGTTTAGTTGACAAAGGTGTTCAGACAAAATATTCAAAATGTCAATCAACTTCAAGAGTGCATTTTAACAGCATGGAATGAGCTCGATGAAGACCATTTCTGCGGCAGTTCGGCAGTGGCGCAAAAGGCGACAATGGTCATTGATAATAAAGGAACATTGAACACTTGCTGCGTTAATATTTTATTCAGCTTGTTTTGTTCACTGTAAACTTCTTTAATGTTCAGCTAAGTCTCTAATTACCCTCCTTATCAATTTTAGTTTTTAACAACTAATGTTCAGACTGAATTTGTAAGAAAACTACTCAACCGATATGAATAAACTACCTCTCATTTTAAGGACAATATAAAGGGTTTAATATAATTTCTGCCAGTTAAAAGGTGAGCACAGTTTTGGGAACACAGTATGTATATAATATATATATACACACACACTGTTTTATATAGGGTGTCCCAAAAAAAACTATATACTCTTTATAGCATCATATATTTTATAATTTAAAAAAAAACCAAACAATATATTGTTATAGCAATTGCCAATGAAAGGTAAATTAGTAATCTAAGTGATCAAAATGTTATAGCGAGTTGTTCGCATATAAAATTTAATTAACTACGCCAAGTGTTCAAAATGTTCTCCGGCGGCATGAATGCACTTTCAATACAACAAATCGTGTGGTCTGATGAAGCTACCTTCAAGCTGAATGGCACAGTAAATCGACACAACTGCAGGTACTGGTCACTTGATAATCCACACGTTTATGTGGATAAACATGTTAATTACCAGGATTAACAGCATGGTGTGGTTTATCATCCAGGGGTTTGGTTGGACCATTTTTCTTTAATGGGACAGTTACCGGTGCCGCATATCTCGACATGCTGCGGACAGAAATTATACCTGCAGTTCGGAAGTTGTTTGGAAACGACGACTTTTACTTTCAACAAGATGGAGCCCCCCTCATTATCATTGTGATGTCAGAAGGTACCTCGATGAAACGTTGCCTAACCGTTGGATAGGACGAAGAGGAAGCGTTGAGTATCCTCCACGTTCACCGGACTTGACTCCACTTGATTTTTACTTGTGGGGCTACCTGAAGGATGCAGTTTATGGTACAAGACCTGCAACACTCGAACACCTTAAGGATGCAATTAGGGAAAAGTGCGGGACCATCACAGCATCCACATTAGTCCATGTCTGCGAATCAGTTAGTCGACGCATTCAAAAGTGCATTCATGCCGCCGGAGAACATTTTGAGCACTTGGCGTAGTTAATTAAATTTTATATGCAAACAACTCGCTATAACATTTTGATCACTTAGACTACTAATTTACCTTTCATTGGCAATTGCTATAACAATATATTGTTGTTGTTTTTTAAATTATAAAATATATGATGCTATAAACTTATAAAGAGTATATAGTTTTTTTTGGGACACCCTATATATATATATATATTATATATATATATATATATATATATATATATTATATATATATAATATATATATATATATATATATATAATATATATATATCAAGCAAAGAACTATAGACCAGTGTCACTGACGTCCCACCTCACCAAAGTATTTGAAAGAATAGTTAGAAAGAAAATTTATGATTTCTTGGAAACACTGGAGACACTGAAAAGATTCTACGAAAATCAGCACCGATTCCGATCAGGTAGATCATGCCTATCACAACTAATAGAACACTACAACAATATTCTCGATGCACTGGAAGGCAATGACAACCAGAGCTGGGCAATAAATACATTGAATGTATTTAAATACTAAATACTAAATACATGGGAGAAATGTATTTAAATACTAAATACTAAATACATTTTACGAATGTATTTAGATACTAAATACAAAATACATCAATTGTATTTAAATACATTTGTAAATACATTTTAAATTGTTATCTGCAGATATATCACTGTTTGATTCACCGGATTTGCTTGTTGAAGCCATGACACGCACACGATAAAGAAATCAACCGCTTTCGACTAAGAGTGGCACACAACTGATTGAACTGACACGTTGAAACATGAACCATGCTGTACTACACTGTCGACGCGTCGTACTGTGCTAGTACAGAACGTGTATTAAACCAGTAAAAGTATTTATATTTTTATATTTGAGTATTTAAATACATTGTATTTAAATACTCATTAAAGTATTTAAATACTACATTTAAATACATGAAAAACAATGTATTTATAAATACAGTTCTAAATACACAAATGTATTTAAATACGTATTTAAATACAAATGTATTTAAATACTGCCCAGCTCTGATGACAACTACGATGTCATATACACAGATTTTGCTAAAGCTTTCGATAAATGTGATCACGGTATAATAACACATAAAATGAAATATATGGGAATAACAGGCAAAGTGGGAAAATGGATCTACAACGTCCTCAAAGAACGTCTACAGGTCGTCAAAATTCAAGGTATATCATCATCAGAATCGGAAATACGCAGCTCAGTACCACAAGGGACAGTACTGGCCCCACTCCTGTTCATTATCATGCTAACAGACATAGACACGGGGTAAACAGCAACAATATAGTAACATCCTTTGCAGACGATACAAAGATCATCAGAAAAATCAGCGATGTAAATGAAGTGGAGGCCTTGCAGAGGGACACGAACAAAATATGCAAATGGTCAGAAGACAACAAGATGACATTTAACACCGAGAAATTTCAGCTCCTGAGATATGGAAGAAAAGAGAAACTTAAACAGACTGCATATTATGCTCCAGATTGACAAGAAATTCAGAGAAGCACGAAAGCGATCGATCTGGGGGTAATAATGACAGATGATGCGAAATTCGAAACACAAAATCAGATAGCGATAAATAAAGCAAAAAGAGTCGCAGGACAGGTCTAAGAACGTTCAAAAGAAGGGACAGGACAGTAATGATTCCCCTGCTAAAACACTGATTATACCAAAACTTGAATACTACTCAGTTTTGATGTCCCCATATAAAAAGGAAGAAATTAATAAACTAGAAGAAACTCAGAGACATTTCACAGCAAAGACTGATGGCTGCCAAAGAACTCAACTACTGGGAAAGACTACGTAAACTAAATCTGTACTCTCTGGAAAGAGAAGGAGAGGTACACAATAATCTACATATGGAAAATGATCGATAAACTGGTACCAAACCTCAAACTAAACCCAATTACTGTTCAAACAACCCTGGAAAATAGTAAAGGCAGAATGTGTAGTGTTCCCAAATTAAAGGCCCGACAAGGGACCTCCTCAACACTGAAGGAAAATAGTTTGGTTGTCAGGGGTCAAGATTTTTTAACCAGCTTCCAAAGGACCTCAGGAACGTTACAGGGGTCAAAGTTGAAGTCTTCAAGAGAAGATTAGATGCCTGGCTCAGGACGGTACCAGATGAGCCGGGTGTACCTGGCTATGTACGGTGGAGAGCGCAAGAAAGCAACTCGCTTTTCTACCAAGCCAGACCTAGCGATGGGGGCCACCAGCTTGACCTTCGTGTGAAGAGAGACCAACGCACAGAACAACAAGTGAACAAGTATATATATTATATATATATATATATATATATATATATATATATATATATATATATTAGGGCGGAGTGAAAATGATAATTTACAATGGCACACTAATATTTTATTGTAGCTTTTGCTGAGAAAAACGAATATGATGATACAAATTGTGCCAGGTTTCTCAAACCGCCCTATTTTTGCATGAATACAATTTAACCAACACAGAAAATAGAGTTCTCATCTAGCATACATCCGTCAACATTACATCATATGAATAACCCTCATTAATGTCATTATAAAACCACAATTACAAATTTTTATAACTTTAATATATTGTTTTGCGTCATTTCGGTCTTTCAGGATGGATCCTGAACGATTCTGCCGCCGGACCATGGAGCAGCACATCGAAACAATCCGAAATCTTGAGTACGACACTGACCTTTCCGAGTCTTTTCACACCTCCTATCCTTACCGACTTAAAGCCGTCCGCCAAGCACAAGGAGGCAACACCAACTATTGAGTGGTTTTGTTTAGACGTAGAATTAAATTGTCTATAAGCTGCAACAATCAATTTTTTTGTACCTCTGTTAGTTTCATCTGTGCAGGGGGGCAATCATTGTTTACCACCCCGTACAGTTAACTGACGTGAGTAAACTGAGTAGATATTTGTTGTTTTTCCTTAAGCAATTAAAATTCACTGAAATTTATTTGAGTTTTTGTCCTTATTTTTAGTTAATAATTTACCTATAGAAGAACAGAGAGAAAATCAGCATCCTACACACCAGTCTCTCCACAACTGAAACAATATCCTTCTTCACATCAATCTAACAACATTCCCTCTTACAGTAACTCTACACTACAGCTTTCCATGCAGCAGCATCTACGCTTTCAAGTTCCCCATGCTATTCAGCAAGAAAAAAATTTGTGAGCACAAGGCATTCTAAGCAACATTGTATGTCTGGAACTCCTGAGAAGTTGCCTCATAATCTTTTGCCAACTAATTTACAAGTGGCTTGGTACTTTCTCTATCTCAAAGAAAGGAAAAATGCAGCTAACAAGCCAATCATTAGACAAATTACTCAGGAGCTACTAAAACTTTGGCAGCAAGCATCAATCCCCACAATTCAGGAAAAAGCTGTTTCAAAAGGTAGCAAGATTGATAAAAAGAGCAGCAACGTTGAGTTGGTCAAAAACATCAGTAAAACTAAAAAATTAATGTATGCATAGTCTCAGTAATTTGCTTGATATATGTGCCTGTAAATGAAATTCACAGAGATTGTATATGTCGGAGAGATAAAAAGTACCAAAAGAGGAATTACAGTTTCTACTGTTGTTGTTGTTGGTGGTGGTGGTGGTTAGCCGATCAGCCCACCCTGATCGAGCAAGCCGGCGGCACGCAGGTAACAGATCGCTCTCTCTGGAGTGGACCAGAGGTTAAGCGCACTAGTGATGTTGTGTTGTGTTCGTTGTTGTGCTAGAGCGGTACAGTCTGTCATAATGTGTTCAATTGTTTGTGTGTCCTGGCACAGGTGGCAGGTGTCGTCTATGGAGTTGTCTAGTCTGTGTTTATATGTCTGTAAGTTGGGGTGATGTCCACATCGGAATCGTGCCAAGTTAACTCGATCCGATCTGCTCAGGCTGGTCTCTGACCTATCAATGGGTGGCGGCTTCGCACCTAGGACCGCATTCGGACCGAGTCGTCTCAGTGCTTTGTGGGTTAGATGTGTGTGTATGTGGTTTCTGTACTGTGTGATGTCTGTGGGGCGTGGTATGGAATGGAGTATTTGGTTTTTATAATGTCTCTCTGGTGTTACCTTAGTGGTGCGAGGTGTCGGTGCATGATTGTACATCTAGTGGTAAGGGTGTTGTGGGTTAGTTGTCGCTGCTGCCATGAATTGTGTTCCCCTCATGTCTAAATGTTCCCTAACTTCCAGTATTTTTGTTTCTGTGTGCAGGTAGGTGTTCTATTGGTGTTGTTTGAGTACATCCTGTAATGATACGAAGTGTGTTGTTTTGTATTGTCTGTAAGGTGTTTATGTGTGTGTTTGAGATAATAGGTTCCCAGCATGGGCTAGCATAGTCCATAACTGAGCGAATATATTGTTTGTATATGAGTGACGTTGTTTCATGCTGGTGTCCAAAGTTTGTGCCTGTTAGTACCCTAAGCGTGTTAAGTCTTGACGTACATTTGTTTTTAATGTCCTGAATGTGGTTTGCAAAAGATAATGATGTGTTGTATGTGACCCCAAGTATTTTGGTCCTGTGAGTGTGTGGAATGTTGGTGTTGTTTAGTGTAATCTGTGGAGTTATCTGGTGTTATTTTGTGTTGCTTGTTAGCAAGGTGATGGTTGATTTTGTGGGCGCTACTTTGAGTCTAATTATTGTGTGTGAGCCAGTCTTGATACTGTTTATGTATGTTTGTAGGTTATTTGTAGCGGTGTCGATGTTGTTGTGGGTGGATGTTAGAGTGATGTCATCTGCATATGATGATAAGGTAAGCTTGTTACCTATGGGTGTTGGAATGTCATGCATGTACAAGTTGAACAGTGTTGGTGAGAGAACAGAGCTTTGAGGAACCCCGTTCGGAAAAAGCTTGTCTTTGAATGACTTGCCATTAAATGTGACATGTGAGTATCTTCCTGAAAGATAGTTGCTCAGCCACCTTTTGGTGTTATTGTGCATGTTTGTGTTGAGTATTTTGTTTATGAGAGGGAAGCGTGGGATAGCACCAAATGCTTTACTAATGTCTATTGTTGTTAATAGTGTACGTTGAGCTGGACGTCTGGAGTTGATGCCATCCACGATGTGCTGCGTGAGGTTAGTGAGTAATGTCGTGGGTGAGTGGTGAGGTCTGAAGCCATGTTGAGTAGGCGATAGTGGTATGTCTGGGTTGGTGATTTGTAAGATTAGTCTTTCTGTTACTTTGGAAGGTGTGCATAGTAAAGTAATGGGTCTATAGGAAGCTGGTTCTGTTGGATTTTTGTTTGGTTTGAGTAGTGTATTAATTTTACCTTGTTTCCATATGTCAGGATAATACAGTGTTGGTATGAATATGTGCTGATGTTTGTGAGAGTTAGTATTCCCTGTGGGTCCAAGTGTTTAAGGTGTATGTCAGATATGTTGTCTGGTCCAGTCAGTGGCGGTTCCTCATATGGGCAATATGGGCAGCCGCACAGGGCGGCATTTGTGGAGGGGGGCATGAGCGCCTGCAAAAAAAAATAAAATAAAAATAAGAATAAATAATAAAGAAATAAATAAAAATAAAAAATAAAATAAAATAAATAATAAAAGATCAATAAATATATTTTTATTAATAAAAAACCTCTATTGCATTTTCCATAAACCTTCCCATAAAAGACCTAAACAATGCAAAATGCTTCCAGATTAATATTATTGGGAATAAAGGCCCATACTTTAACATATGTAATGTTATTTTACTGGGTTTGGTTAAATAGTGAAATGTATATTATTTATTACAGAACGAATCTTCACACTAAGCCACTAAGGTCTGTCAAATAACCGCAAATGGATAAGAAGAGGTCAAAGCTATCAGGTGCTCAGTTTAGAAAAAAGAGGAAAGAAGAAGAAGGAGAAATGAGCAAAAGATAAAGGTATAGAGCTATGTCATCTACTCTTCACTGCTATATTGCACTGCTATTTTGTGATATAGCTTTCTGAGTCATTTGAAGTGTACTATTATGTATATAATTAGCCATTAACCAAGGAGGTTGTATTATTCATTTGTTTCCTATTCTAAAAGTTTAATAAATTGTGCTTAATAACATGTTAAATTAATTGTACTAGCCTATTCATGCATTGGTCTGTTATGTTCTATTTTACTATTTGCAGGGGCACTTTTGAAATATTTTGGAACACCCTCTGCCACTAGCCAGGATGAGAAGCCGTCTACTTCTGCCATTATTGAGGCTGAGGAGCCATCTACCTCCTCAGCCTCACATATGTCTCCACAAATGCAGTCTGATCCTGAGGATGAAGACCCATTTGCTTCTACTTCTCCCCGGCAGGACTCTTCAGGTGAGTTTGTGTGCACATATGTCTGTGAGTGTGTGCGTGTGTGTGTATGTGTATGTGTGTGCATCCCTGCAAAGCATTTTGCAAACAGTTATAAATTATAATGTTATTATCACTGGGTCTGGGTTACTGGGTATGTGTGGTGTTTCACCACCATAATTCCATAACACCACCACCATAACAAAGTGCTGTGAATAATGTGTTATCTAACTTAGGTGTGTGTATACTAATGAGTAATGCTCTTGTTCTTTCTATTAGAAAGGCCTGGAGCAGAATCGCCTCCTGAGGATGAGTCTCTGTCCACCGACCCTGCTAACTGGCCTTCAGTTCTGACTGAGAGAATTCGGACACAACTGGTTTCCAGGGGACCAAGTCAAGTACCTCTGACTTTGTATTCCCTAGAAACGACAGTGACGGAAGAAGTTTCCACCATCAATACTTCAGGAAGTCATTGGTTAGTGGGGAAAATATAACCAGAAGTTGGTTGGTCTATTCCTTAAAAAACAACAGCCTTTTCTGTTTCTGTTGTACATTATTTTCCAAGAGGAAAATAAATTTAACAAGTTTGGGACTCTCGGACTGGAAGCATGCAAGCTCATTGCTCACATCACATGACAACAGTTCAGAACACCTAAATTCTATGAAAATCTGGAAAGAACTGGCAGTGAGGATGAGAAAGGGGGAGACCATTGACAAGCAGGAGATGGCACTTCTGGAGGCTGAGAAGTTGAGATGGAGAGCGGTGCTGACACGTCTCACTGCTATTGTGCATTCTCTGGCAGTTAGGAATTTGGCACTAAGGGGACATACAGAAAAATTGTTCTCACCATCAAATGGCAATTTTCTGAAAGAAGTTGAACTGATGGCACAATTTGATCCTATAATGCAAGAGCACATTAACCGTGTCCAAAAAGGGACCTCCAGTCACACCAGCTACCTCGGCCACCACATACAAAACGAACTCATTGATTTGTCGAGCAGCAAGGCCATTTCAGCAATGGTGAGCGACATCAAACAATCAAAGTTTTTTTCAATAATTCTAGATTGCACTCCAGATATCAGCCACACTGAACAGTTGTCAGTTGTGATTCGGGTTGTCACTGGAGGGGAAGCCCCATATAAAGGAACATTTCATGGGGTTTTTGGAGGAGGAGGAGGTTGGGTCATATCGCTTCGCCATTTGTTCAGTGGTGTGGCATGACCTGTTGTGCCAAATTCAGCATGTGAGCAAGCAGATGCAGTCTCCTAGCATGCACGTTGATGTTGCAGTAAATCTCCTAAAAAAAACAGAGAGAGGTCTCCGCAATTACAGGGCAACAGGTTTTGTGGCTGCACAAATGGCAGCCACAGATATCTGTGAACAAATGAATGTGGAGGCTGTGTTAAAACAAAAACGGCTGAGGTCCACAAAGCGGCACTTCTCCTATGAAGCATCTGATGAGCCCTTGATTGATGCTTTGAAGAAGCTGGAGGTGACATTTTTCAATGCAGTGGTTGATGCTGCAACATCAGCCATTCAGGAAAGATTTTCCACGTTGGAAATTGTGGGAGAGAAGTTTGGAGTGCTGACACATTTCCAAAATCTCACATTTGAGGAGCTGACAGAACAATGTGTGAACCTTAGTACTATACTACACTTTAAGGGACAATCTGACTTGGATGGCAGAGAGCTTGCACAGGAGCTGAAGAACTTGCCTGACTTGCCATCAAAGACCATATCCTTGCTTGAACTGCTGACATTTATCCATGAAAGGGAGCTCTCTGAAATATATCCAATTTGTGGACTGCTCCTCAGAATTGGTCTTACTTTCCAGTCACTGTTGCTGAAGCAGAGAGGAGCTTTTCAAAGTTGAAGCTCATCAAATCCTACCTGAGGTCAACTATGTCACAGGAACGCCTTACCGGTCTGGCCATCATCAGTATAAATCATACAATTGCTGAGCAGATTTCATATGATGATTTAATTCAGGACTTTGCATCAAGGAAGGTAAGAAGAGTCAGGCTTTAGATGGCAGTTGTGCTGTGGTGCAATTTATTTGTTTCTTGTTCAAAGTGTAGCATAATAATTACCCTCTCTTAAGTGTCTTATTCTATTTATGTGATAGAGCATTTGTACAATTTAGAAATTTGATTCTCTAGTTTATTTATGGCAGTTGTGCAATTTAATTTGTATTTTTCCTGTTCATAGTATCATAATTACATTCTCTTAAGTGAGTTATTCTATTTACGTGATGAAGGATTTGTAAAATTCAGAAATTTGAGTCTTTGTTTTGGTTCTGAAGTTCCAACAATTAGTCCAATAAAAAGTTATTTTGTGAAAGAGTTATGTCTGTCCTTTATTTTGGGGGGATTCGAATGTGTGTGTGTTGGCGAACAGGGGGGGGGCGCTGAAGGTGAGGTTCGCCCAGGGCGTCATGTAAGCTAGGACCGCCACTGGGTCCAGTATCCTCCGAATTCTTAATGTTTTTGATGATCTTGGTGGTCTGGTCTGTATTGAAGGGTGTAATGGTCGTGTCGAGTCTCTAGGTTTTCTTGTGTCTGGCTGTTTGTCTGTCTGCGTGTTTCTGGTTGTTGTCTATGTTTAAGTGACATCTTTGCGTAGTGATTAACTAGAATGTTAGCTTGTTGTGTATATGTTGGGACATTATTTTGGCTGCGACAGATAGCAGCCTGTGAGGTGTGAATGCCGCTGTTTGAGTGGGTAATGCGTTTATAGTCTTGTATAGCCTGGATGTATCTGTGGAGTTGTTTAGTGTTGTTATGAATTCCCTAAATGTTTCTGTTTGTTATCTTTAAGTTTGTTGTTTATTTCTGTGTTGAGCTGTTGTATCTGCTGTTTTATGGCGTCTGTGTGTGGTGTTTGTGTTTTATGTTTGAGGTTGTTACGTTGCCTTATGAGGTGGGCTATTTCTCTAGTGTAATTTGGGTTGTATTTCCTAATGTTGCCCTTGGGTATGTATTTGTTTGCATTATTGATGATCTGGTTAAATGTCTTGAGTGTGAGTGTTGTATTGATGTTTATGATGAGTGTGCTCTTTAATATGGTGAATTGTTCCTCAGTCTGTATTTTGAACTGTTCCCAATCAGCTTTCTTGTAATTTCTGTAAGTGTGCCTAAGGCTGTTGGGGCAGGGTGTAGAACGTGTTGTAAGTTTCTACTTGATCAGAGGAGTGATCGTCAAATATACATAGGTAGTGTAGATGTGCATGCCATACAAATTTTACAAAAGAAATACAAGAGAAAGCACTCAGAAGCAAGTAAGTAAGGAAAACTATCAATCGTTCCACTGAAGTTCAACCTCTGAGTTTAGAATAAAATTCTTCAGATGAAGACAGTGACAATGGTATAATGGAAACTGAATACTATGGTTTTGAAATACTGGAAGTCAAATGAGAATGCCTTTGCGGCATGTTACAATGCAGGCAGATACATTTGGTGTATCAGATCGTGCTATTGCTGCTATTGCAACTGCAACTTTGATAGACGTTGGTATGGTTACCAAACAAGCTGACCACCTCGTAATAGACAGAAGTAAAGTGCATAGAGAAAGAGAAAGACTTCGAAAAACATTGAAAAGTGATAAAGTGAATCCTATTACTGTACTTCCATATAATTCGATGGTCGAAAGGATCAGACTTTGAGTAAATTGAAAGTCAATGATAGGTGGTACAGTGAAGTGAAAAGAAGAGTGAAGAACACTATGTAATGATTGCTGAACCAGGTGGAGAGTATATTACCCATCAGACACCAGCATCGAGTAAGGCTGCAGACATAGTAAATTCAGTATTGTCAGTTGTTAAAGAGAGACATCTACAAAATGATATAGCTGTAATAGGCTGTGATAGCACAAATACCACACCGGTTATAAAGGAGGTGTGATTCATGTTATGGAGAAAGCACTTGGTAGGCCACTTCAATAGTTCATTTGTATGCTTCATTTTCATTTTCATTTTCATACAAATGAATTACCTCTAAGACATATTTTTGAAACATTGGATGGTACAATATCTGGGGCAAGTACCTTTGTTGGTCCTATTGGGAAAGCCATTCAGTTTTGTGAAAACAATCCAGTAGTATAATTCAAACCTGTAACCAGTGTTGGGCGCATTACTTTTTTAAAGTAACGGCGTTACCGTTACTTGCAATAGAAAGTAACGTCATTACCACTACAGTTACTTCTATGGAAAAGTAATGCGTTACAGTTACCTTTCCCGTTACTTTTATAATAAACTAGAAAATATAGAATTTCTCAATATAAGTATAGTACAATGAAACAATACCTGATTTTAGACTTATACTTAAATAATAACTTAATAAGCAATACAATTTTACAATTTTACCATTTGAAATAATATTAATAGCGATCAGTAGATCTTAAGTTAAAATTAAAAATGTAAAATAAAATTGCTCTTTGCACTTAGTATTACAAAAACGAAAGTTATTGAACAGAATACACTAAAATAAATCGTGAAAATAAATCCTATAAGAAAAAATAGAAATCTTAAAACTATTGCTGAATGTCTTTCGGAAAGACATTGTTACATTTCAAAAAAACTAATTTTTCAAAAAATGTCCTTTTTAATTAAGGACAGTCTGTCCACATATTGAATCACTGTGTCACAAGTGTTGTGTTCAAACATGTTTGCGCACGTTTAGTGTGAAGCCAGTTTCATTCATATACGTTTCCAAGTTGAGCATATAAGAAAGCAACGAGTAACGATTAATGACTGAAAATACGAGTAGAATGAAAAGTAACGGCGTTACCAATTTCGTTACAATATAAATAAAATAACGGCGTTACCTTTACAAAATAAGTAACGGCATTACGTAACGCCGTTACTAGTAACGGCGTTACCTTTACAAAATAAGTAACGGCATTACGTAACGGCGTTACTCCAGGAACTGCCTATAACTAGTGGTAAAGAACTATTATATCTGCCACAACATATTGTTGGTGATCTTATATTTCAACAGTGAAACTATCAAAGAACCTTTACACAATAACACACTTCATTGTGACAAATTATGGTCCTAATTGGTTTGACATCAAGTGTAGACGTAATTGCATAGATGGCCCAAGGCATATGTTTTCTGCTATTAATAGGGTTAAACCGGTTAAGCATTTGCCTAGAGAATCAGTAGAAATTGTTAAGAAGTGTATATCCCGAAATGCATACTTTGCTCACTCAGAAAATATTCTTCTGGCAATGTTGCGTGACTCAGCTAGTCAAAATCATGGACACGCGAAATAAAACTGGTCAAAATTTAGAATTGAGAGATTTCAAGGTTCCTAATCTTAATTTTGATGCAAAGAACTGGGATGAAATAATTAATTGGAATGATACTAAACTAAGTGAGCCACCTCTTACAATGAAGCTAACAAAAGCAGAAATTTTAGCTATCAAAGAAAACGCACTGAACATTCCAAATTATCCCAATCATACCCAGAATGTAGAGCGTTGTATTAAAGTAGTGACGGACTGTTCAAGTTCGGTATTTGGGATTGAAGCACGAGATGGTTTTACGAGAACGAGAATGATTTCACGTAGTTACCAATTGTATACTCATTTGCTGTGTGTGTTTCGATGTTCTATATGTATTTAATAAAACAAATTAAAAAATATTATTTTTCTTTCCTTGTTTCTTTATATTCCTTGCAACAAAACACTAAATTCGAAAACAGCATTAATCCAGAGAAGAAAAGGTAAATAGAAATTCATTAAATAACCTGAAAATTATTTGCAGAAGATATATTTTTAAGTTTTGTGTGGGTTGCATCTATTTATTTCCTCCACAACATAGCCAAGAATCAGTTATAAACCACCGTAAACCCATTTACGACACCCATTTCATATTTTCGCAAAAATGGGGAAGTTCAAGATACTCTAGAATATTATTTCAGTTTTCTTTGTGTTAAAAACACACTATAATTTCAGTGTACCTAAAGGGAAAGAAAACTCTTGTCTGGTTTCAGTCCGCCCTAATATATATATATATATAATATATATATATATATATATATATATATATATATATATATATATATATATATATATATATATTTAGGAGAAATCCAATGACAAGGAGAAATGTAAATGCCATGAAAAGTCTTCTTTAATGCAACGTTTCGAGCAATACGCTCATCTTCAGGCTGTTTAATAACAATGTGAAATTAAAATCAATATTGAATGAAAAACAAAACAGAAAATTTCTATAACCTATTCATGAAGACAAATTTTAAAGACTGAGAAAAGAGGGTTAAATTCTAAGTTATACAGATTTACATATAAAAAATTAAGAAGCTATTTTTAAATACATATAGTAAATGTGAAATTAATACACTGGAAAAATTAACAATAGTACACTGGATTCGCGAACACAGCATAGAATGTAAAATTGATGTCACTTTAGACAATTTTAAAATTCTTGGTTGTAATACTTGTCCCAACTCACTAAGAATTTTGGAATCGCTTTTCATCAAAACATTGTCCCCGAGTCTAAATGTTGACTCATCCGCCGTCCCCCTCAATTTGCTATGATCCCTCGTCCTTCCCCAATTCCTTATAATCCCCCTTTCCCCAATCGCCCTCGCCATCCTTTGTTTTCCCGTATTGCCTCGGCTCAATTCAGTTAGCCTCGGAAACTGCAGTGTAAGGTAGTTAGTTTCATTATTCCAGTGTACTATTGTTAATTTTTCCAGTGTATTAATTTCACATTTACTATATGTATTTAAAAATAGCTTCTTAATTTTTTATATGTAAATCTGTATAACTTAGAATTTAACCCTCTTTTCTCAGTCTTTAAAATTTGTCTTCATGAATAGGTTATAGAAATTTTCTGTTTTGTTTTTCATTCAATATTGATTTTAATTTCACATTGTTATTAAACAGCCTGAAGATGAGCGTATTGCTCGAAACGTTGCATTAAAGAAGACTTTTCATGGCATTTACATTTCTCCTTGTCATTGGATTTCTCCTAAATATTAAACTGAAGCTCTGTAGAAGCAACCCGCATGATTATATATATATATATATATATATTTTTTTTTTTTTTTTTTTTTTTTCAAATCGAAAAAAAAAACGAACTGAAAAATTCTGACAACTAAAATCGAAATTCGAACTGAAATTGAAAAACAATCAAAAACTGAAATCTGAATTCGAATATATTAAAAATAATAGTTTTGCGTTTCAGTTTTGAGAAGCATTTGGATCGCAAAAAAATATAAATAACGTGAATTATTTTCCTTTTTTTGCGACTTCACATTTGTATGGATTTAAAATATCCATTTATCCTTTAATTCGATGTAGAAAATAACGCGGCTGAAAGTACTAGAGACAATGGTTTTAAAATGAAAGAAAAAGAATTAGGGAGGAAAATTTTGATCCCATATCAAAATACTTTTCAATAATGACTGTGCTCCTTTCGTTGACCTAAATTTAATCATTTGGTAAGGGCGCCTTCAGTTTTTTCTGACCATTAAACTTTTCAGTTCGATAATTAGTTATAGTATCTCTATCTACATAAGCGAGTGAGATAATCCATGGGAATGCCCAAATTGCAACTCAAATGTTAATCCTTTGGAATGTTACTCTAATCTATTATCTGTTATTTATATATTTTATACACGTCGTGTGGTTTAAAATTTAAAGAGTGTACGAATTAATTTGGATGAATCAATGAAGAGACACCATTCCCAGAGCCGGATTTAGACGTGTGGAGGCCCTGGGCAGCCTCCATGTGGAGGCCCCCCTACCTTAGGGGAAGACATAATTGAAGTCATCCATAAGATTCATAATATAATTAACATACATACACTTTCAAAACATCGTGCACTCTTGTGTCTGTCCATTCCACTCATTTCTGCAAAAAATGAAAGCCTCGGGTTACTCGGGTATTCCATTATAGTGAGAGTAGGCCTAAAAGAGTAATAAAAACAAAATAATAATCAGTACACAACAAATAGTAATTGGTAAAAGTTTATGTACTACAGTGGTATTGGATGCGCGTGTTTTTTTGTTGATCATCTATCGGGTTTTTCTAGTTTCGGGTTTTTTCTATTTTGATAATAGCTTGTCAATATGTGGAGGCCCCCAAGATGTGGAGGCCCATGGGCAGCTGCCCACTTTGCCCACTCCTAAATCCGGCCCTGACCATTCCTCCGGTTTGTGTTGATGCCCCAAAGACTCCATTAAATTGTCTACATCATTAAAAAACACGATACCATCACTTGTAGAAAAAAAGGTAATGAAATCATTCTGACTCTTTCTACATGAAGCTATGTTGGTGCCTTTTACTAAAAGATTCCACCCTTGCAGCCTAGATCCTAGAAGTTCAGTCTGATTTTTCGAAAGATTCAAATCTCTCACGAGATCATTTAGTTCTGCCTGTGTAATAAAGTGAGGTGACGATGATGTGGATGGTAGAAATTCTGGATCTGCTAGCTCACTGGCTGCTTGTGGTTCAATTTCAATTTCAGAGTGGTAATATTCCTCGTCCAAAGACCAATCTTTTGGTGGCTTAGGAACTGGCATGGTTTCATCGTGAGGAACTGGTAGCATAGCTGATGGCAGGTTTGGGTATCGTATTGCATGTTTGGATTTCGAAGAGAAACCTCGTATATTTGTTAAACAAAAGTAGCAGTCACTAACATGATCTTTTGGCTCTCTCCAGACCATAGGGACAGCAAACAGCATTGATGGACGTGAATCTTGTAACCACGCTCTTAAGATCCTTGCACACGAATTGCAACATATGTCGGGAGCCCATCTTCTGTCCTGATCACCCACGTTCCATCCAAAATATAATTCATATGCCTTTTTAACCAGAGGGGTAAATGTTTGTTTTGGGGATTTCAATGTTAGTTCGCCACACACATAACAAAGTAAATCGGCACTGTTTACACATTTTCTAGACATTATTGAAGTTAAAACGCGAAAACAATGAATGTTTTCGACAAACGAAGTAAATAAACGCAGTAGATCCAGCAGAAAAGTATCTTAACACCAAACATCAACAGAGCACCTGAAACAATGAAAGAAAATAACAATTTTCCACTTGACAGCCACTGTGAAATCATCTGACCACCTTTATATCAGTCACACAACAACAAAACATTTCGAATAACCAATCGGTGAGCAACACGTGTCACAATAATGACGAATAGCTGTAGAACTGTTCTTTTGCTTAGCAGGTGTTTGATATAATTTGGATACTTTCATCGTCCCACATACGATACCATGTTGTAAGCGTGTATAGTTTTTCCATATACGGGGGGGGGGCCGGAGAAAAAATTGTATGTTGTAGATTAAATTTGTTGACAAACTGTGCAAAAACATGTAAAATGGATTAAAAAGAATGAAGTAGTAATTTAGGAAGAGAAAGGTTACTCAAGACCTATTTAAATATAAAAGTTCGAGACTAACTTCTTAAATTTAGTTAAAGTTATGTCAATCAGTTTGACTCCCCTTAGGTATAGGAAATTTATGGAATTAAAGTCAAGTTATTAAGCATTTTAACTTTGCTCAATTTGTGTAAGGTTTATAAGTCACCAGTCTTAATTTTTTCTTGTAAAAGTTTTCTGGCTTTCAAAGCAGTCTTTCTTTGAGGCCTGTCTGGTTTAGTCAGAGTTACATCAGGCACATTGAGAGATTCCTCCCCAATAGTATCCTGATTCATCCTTTGGGGTAATGGTTCTAACTTAGCCCCACACTCCAAAGGATATAGTAATGTGATATCTCTGGTGGTTTCACCAGTTGCTGTTTTCAGTTTTACAACCCTGGTAATTTCGTCTTCACCAGTTTTGAGGTCTAAGACTTTTCCCATTGACCAATGTTGTCCTGAAGTCTTGTCATGTATCAACACAATGTCCCCAATTTTGACTGAATCATTCCGATTTGGTTTTGTTAATTGTTTATGTCTTTCTCTAAGACTTGTTAAATATTCTTCTCTCCATTTTGTTATAAACTGAGTTTTGATTTGTGTCAAATGTTGGTATTTTGTGTTGAGTTCTTTGTGTCCTATTACCCAATCTGGATCCTCTGTACTGTTATGTTCATATTCTGGTAACATGTTTACTGTTTCTCCCTTAATTAGGTGGTTTGGTGTGAGAGGTTCTGGCTCATTAATACCATCTCCCACATAAGTTAATGGTCTGTTGTTCATAACGTTTTCAATTTCTGACAGAATAGTCATGAGTTCAAAAAGTTGTAGATGTTTGGTCCCAATAGTCTTTCTAAGGCAGTTCTTTACAGTCTGTATGTTTCTTTCCCAAATGGAATCATACCATGGTGTATTAACAGGAATGTACTTCCAGGTTATATTGTGTTTGATTAAATGAGTTTGTACTGTTTCACTGTCACAAATCTGATGAATAATTCTTTCACCAGATTTGAAGTATGTGACATTGTCTGACCATATAGTTTTGGGTACAGAATTGTGTGCACAAAATCGTCTGAAAGCAGCAATAAAAGCTTCTGCTGTCAGATCTTCTACTATGTCTAGACATATGGCACGTGTGGCAGCACAGATGAAGAGTACAATGTACACTTTGTATTCCTTTGAATCCATTTTATCTCCAAAACTCACATTCACCGCTCCAGTGTAGTCAATAGCCGTGGTTTCAAATGGCTGAGTAAATGTTACTCGTTCCACATGTAGGTCTGGAGGGCTTGGGGTCTTAAAGGGTCGTGAATGGATACGTTTACAAGGAATGCATGTGTTTAAAATTTTCTTTGTTTCAGTTCTACCCTTTGGTAGCCAGTAAGTTTTTCTCAGCTCCATCAGGGTTTGTGGGACCTCCATGTAGTGTATTTTGTTGTGGGTATCCCTGATGATGAGATTTGTGAAGTGATCCCTCCTCGGAAGAAGAATTGGGTGCTTAGAGTTGTAAGTCAAAGTTGACTTGTTAAGCCTTCCTTTACACCTTATCAGACCCTCTGTATCCGGGTACAGAATTAGATCCATGACAAGTGAAGGAATTCCTTTGTTTAATGTGTCATTGGACCTAAGATACTTCAACTCCTTGTCAAATTCTGAAGCTTGTATCTGTTTGAGCCAGTGTTTTGTTGCAGTTTCTGTTAAGTTAGAAAAGGCCTTCTGAGGACAGTGTTTGAGAAGGTAGCTATTGATAAACTTGCAGCAATAGACTGTAATTCTCAAGAGTTTGTTGAGGTCTGAATAATGTTTATAGTCAAAAATAGGTTTGTCCTCAGTGATATTTTCAGTTGTTGTAGAGTTGAGTGTGAGATTAACTACTTTGGCTGGCCAAAGATCCTCACATGTTAGCCATTCAGGCCCTTCATACCAAATTTTATTTGTTTTCAACAGTTTGTAAGAGATCCCTCTTGTCAAAAAGTCTGCAGGATTCTGTTTTGTTTGTATGTACCTAAATTTGATACCAAGGGCTGTGTTTGCAGTTTTGATTTCTGTTAGTCTGTTCTTTACAAATATGTTTTTGCAAGAAGTTGTATCAGTGTTGGTCACCCATGTTGACAAATTTGACTGTCTGTCCATAAGTAAATGTCTGTTATGTCAACTTCTTTATACACTTGTGAGAGAAAGTCTGCTGTTTTGACTCCCAATGAGACAGCCAATAATTCAAGTTGTGGTACAGTTTTCTTTTGGTTTAAGGGTGCCACTTTTGCCTTTGAATAAACCAAGTTACTTTCATTTTCACTTGTTAAATAGGCACAATACCCGTAAGCTTGTGTGCTGGCATTTGTAAAAATGTGTAGTGTTTGAGGTTTCAATCTGTAACCAGTACATCTTGGTACGTAGATGTTTTAAACTTTGTTTAAATCTGTGGCCAATTTCCTCCAATGAAGTTGGTCTTCCACTGAAAGTGGTTCATCCCAATCATTTTTCTTTTTCCATAAGTCTTGCAAAAGGATTTTGGATCTTATGGTTGCTGGTAAATATAATCCAATGGGGTCAAAAATTTTGGATGATTCTGAAAGCACTTGTCTTTTTGTATTGGCATTTGGATTTAAGTTATAACTCTTTGTGCTAAGAGTGTCATTGTGTTCGGAATTTTGTTTTAAAAATCAAAACATTCCAAGTGTTTTTGTGTAATTGTTTGGTTCAATGTTCCCATTATTGTCTTTTGTTATTTGTTCATTTAATTTAGGAGAATTAGAAACCCACTCTCTCAGTCCAAAATTTCCTTGCTTCATTATGGGTTGTGACATTTTGTAAATTTCAAGCAATTCCTCTTCAGTTACAGTGGAACCAATGAAGTTATCCACATAAAAATTTTGTTCTAAAAACTGAACTGTTAAGTCCTCTTGAAATAAGTTTAGGTGGTTTTTAATTGTTAAAGCAAGAATACTTGGAGAACAATTTGCTCCAAAAATAATTAATTTGAATCTGTAGGTTTTGAAACCTTTGTTAAAGTCATGTGGATCATTAAACCACAAAAACCTGAAATGATTTTTATCATACTCAAGCTTCAAATTTACTGTATACAGAGGAATGCTTTTTCTATGGCACTCTGTACCGCATAATTGTCTAAACGGAAGCAAAGGAGAATTTTCACAAGATCTGAGATAAGATTTGGGCCTTCCATGAGACAATCATTTAAACTAACAGAATTTGTATCCTTTAAACTACAGTTGTATACTACTCTTAGTTTAGTTGTGGATGAGTCTTCTCTGTAAATTCCCCTGTATGTTAAATAATGACAACCTCGTTTTTTAAAGGGTTCATCAGTAACTTCTTCAATGAAGCCCCTTTCTATTTGTTCTTTGAATATGTTGTTGTATTGTTCTAAAAGATTGTAATTTTTAAGTTTTCTGTAATTTTTATACAGATGTGCCTTAACTACTTTCAAATTGTCCATTATTTCTGGACAAGGTGTTTTCCAAGGCAGCTCCACACAGTATTGATTGTCTCTGTGTTGTAATGTATCCTTAAATTGTTCTGTCATCAATTGGTCTTCATGTGTAATTGTACTGTCGTTTATGCCAACTGATTCTAATAGTCACAATTGCTGTAACCCTTCATCCAATGTGGAGTCATTTTCATTCAAATGATGTAGGATTATGACAGTGATTTTGTTGTTCGAGTTTGTCACATAGTCAGAAATTTGTGAATGTGGTGATTTTGTTTTGTGTGAACTTTGTTCGTGTTCTGTGTTAGTAGTAAGATTGTATATAGTTATGTCACCCAAAGGTGCAATACCTGTGGGAGTTTGTATGGCTATTCCATCTCCAATTTTAATGATGCCTCTATGGACCAGATGAAGATAGTCAGCCCCCATGAGCATATGTATATCATCAACTACATCTGCATTAAGGGTTTTATCAGCTATCGTGTATTTGTTTTGAAGTTGTAGCAAAGTTTGTTTTAACCCAGCTATTTGTAATTTTTCTTGTTCTACTTTGTCTACAACAACAACCTTAAGGGTTCCAAATTTTCCATCAAGAGTTAAAGTTACATTTTCAGTTTTAAAACTGGCTTGTACTGGGTTTTTAGTAATAAATGATGAAATAGAGAGATCTTCATTTCCTTGTTGCTTCTGAAGTCCCAATTTTTCTATCAGTTGTTTGGTTACAAATGTTTGTTGTGAGCAGGTATCTAAGAGACACCTAACCTGTACTATTTGTCCCTTTTTGTTTTGGATTTCCAAGGTTGTGGTTGGTAAAAGAATTTTTGAATTGTGGTTAATGCTAGATGAACTGATACCTATGCCCATTCATAGCATTTTGAGTTTGTTTCTGTTTGTTTTGGTTTGATTTGGGTGTTTGTTCATAATGTTTGTAAGTTTTTTCAATGTCTGTGTGTATATTACACATGGGTGTAACATGGTCAAAACTGTTGCAAAACTTACAATTGTATTTCAAATTTGATTTGCAGTTTAACTTATGGTGCCCTGATCCAGTGCATTTTTTGCATAAGTTTAGTTGTTCACAACGTTTTGACCTTGCTGTAAAGTCTGTGTATTTGGGACAATTTGTAGAACTATGTTCACTGCTAAAACAAAATTTGCATGGTATGGGGTTATACTCAAAAGTAGTTGCATTAAAGTTTTGTAGAGTAGGGGTCTTTGAATCTTTTTCTGTCACTTTATTTTCTGCAAATTGAGTTTTGCGGTTGTGTTTGAATGTAACTGGTAAGTGTTGAAATCTTTTGTTAGGTTTTTGGTTTTCTGCATTGTTGGTTTTTTGTTGTGTTAAATTTTGGAAGTGTGTAACTTGATTTGTAAAGTGCAAGTACATTTGGGAAATCTTTTCTTAGCTTATTAAGACTAGGTTATATGTCAGTTGTTCTCTGATGAAATATCTCTACTTTAGAAGGGAGTTTTTCAAAAATAACAGCTTGAATGATCCAAGCTGTTTCTGTAATGTTTAAATTATTGTTTTTAAGTTGTCCCATGAGACATTCAAACTCACAGTAAAAGTCAAACAGGTCACCATAGTTGTCTTTTGGGGTTCGCATGTTCATTATTTTAAGAGCCAAATCATGTATAACTTCATCCTTATTCATGTAATTTCTGTTAAGTAATTCTATTGCCACAGAATAAGACGTACCTATAGCTGGCAGTGATTCCACTAATCTTAAGGCAGGGCCTTTCAGATACTTCACTAAATAACTAAATTTATCAACATCTGTAATGTAGTTTTTATTACCTATAAGGCTATGAAATTTTTCAATAAAAGATTGAAATTTGGCTCTTTCACCCTCAAAAGTGGGTACTTTAAGTGTAGGCAATTTTGATTTTAGTTCATTGCCCTCAGCCACGTTGGGAGAGCTAAGTGAAGCATTTCGGATAGCTTCTAAGAAGCTTTCATTTGTGTCTTGTTTTTTGTACTCATCAAGTTGGTTTTGAATTTCAGAAATATAGGAATTAATTTTTGTAATGTAATTTTCATTGTCAAGTAGGAGAGTAGAATACTCATCATCTGTTAGTTCAATTGTGTCATCAATTTCTGTAATTATCCCCATCTAGTGTGAGAATTTCTTGTTTGTAACGAGTAATAGAATTTAATGTTGTTTCAAGATCATATCTTGTAGGTTCTTTCTGTTTATAATCATTGTACAGTTTGGTGATGACACCTTTACGTGCTGATTTTTTTTCATTAATTTTTTGTAGTTTTGAGATGGTGCTATAGCTCCAAGGTCTGTGTTTTTGTTTTCTTGGTCTGGGTCTTTTACCCTTTTGTCCAAGTCTTCCATAACACTGGTCGACAAAATCGAACTTTTTATTTGTCACATGAACAAAAATGGGTGGATCTTATAGGTTTTTTACTGCTGAGTTCAAAAATGGCCTCAACATTTTTCTATCACCCACCAATATTGAGTGAATCGAAAATGAAATTTGGACTAATTTATAGGCGTAATAGCAATATCAAAGTAGAAAATGCATATTGAATTCACCTAAAATGTGGCTACTGATGATTTACGCTTGTATTTTGCCTCTGGGCCATCCCTTGACAATGTCCAGCAGTAGTCATCCAACATGCGGGGGCTCCACTTGCCCTGGTATCGCTTCTCCATCGTGGATATTTGTTGATGAAAGCGTTCCCCATGCTCATCACTAACATCGCCTAAGTTTGTTGGGAAGAAGTCGAGATGTGAGTCAAGAAAATGAATTTTCAACATGTTGCACCCCACGTCTTTGTAGGCCTTGAGAAGTTCTTCAACAAGTGACTCTTAATTTTCGGCCTTGAAGTTTCCGAGTAAATTTGTGTTCACTACTTTAAATGCTCTCCAAGCTGCTCCTTCAACTTCACTTAGAGTTTCATCAAACGCGCTGTCTCTCATGATTTCTCTAATTTGCGGGACCACAAATATCCCTTCTTTGATTTTGACCTCGCTGATCCTCGGAAATTTCTGTTTCAAGTAGAGACTTCCCACCCCCTGCCATTTTGATCCAAGCCTTAACAAAATTTTCCATTAAACCAAATTTAATATGTAGTGGTGGCAAATAACTTTTTTGGATTAAGAAGAGGTGAACTGGTGAGATTTTTATGCCGTGGAATCAACGCTTGTCGAAGTGGCCAGTTTCTTTGAGTAATGGCTTTCCCGTGCTCTGCTGTCCCATTCACAGAGGAAACAACAGAATTTCGTATAACCCACTTGTAAACCAAGAAGAAGTGCAATCACTTTCAAGTCTCCACAGATATGCCAAGAGTATTTATCATATTGGATATGTTTCACAAGCAGGTGCATATTGTCGTATGATTCCTTCATATGTACAGCATGTGCTAATGGAACTGAAGGGTATTTATTTCCATTATGGAGTAATACAGTTTTTAAACTCAGCTTCGAGGAATCAATAAATAGGCGCCATTTGTTTGGATCATGTTGTTGGCCAAGGGTTTTCATGAGAGGGTAGAAAGTTTTGTTTGATGCTTGCAGTAAAAAGAGATATCTTAGTGCCTTTTTCTTGAAGATTCCAACCTTTCAACCTGGAAGCCAAAAGTTCGGATTGATCTTTTGACAATTTCAGATCACAGACAATCTCACTCAGGTCTGCTTGAGATATTAAGTGAGGCTCTTTCGATGAACAAGATGGTTCAAACATTGGATCAACATCGTCCGTCAGTAAACCATGTTGAGCTTCGTCATTACCATTGTATATCAATTTCATTTTTATCATCTAAACTCCACGTTTCCGGTGGCCTTGGTACTGGCAAATGTTTATTATGTAAAACAGGCCTTATGGCTGATGGTAAATTTGGGTATTGTACCATATGTTTAGATTTCGCAGTAATGCCTAGTATATTTGTTAAGCAGAAATGACAATCCGTTAAATGGTCTTTCGGCTCTCTCCATATCATCGGAACAGCAAATGGCATTTGACGAGACCCATTTAGCCAGCCTGTCAGAAGTCTTAAACACGTAATACAGCATATATGAGGTGCCCACGTCCTGTTCTGATCCCCTACCTTGCAACCAAAATAAAGTTCGTATGCTTTATGACGAGAGGGGTGAAATTTCGCCTTTGAAATTTAAGTGTTAACTCTCTGCACACATAACAGAAACAGTTTGGATGGTTGACACACTTGCGTGGCATTCTGTCATGAAACAATACGAACGCACTGACACAAAAAATGATTAAGGAAAATCACGAATAAAATGCACGATGTTCACTGAGTGAAATCAAATGAGTAACTGACAAATGAAAGTCAACAGTGACGTGTAGCAACTTATAAGCAGAGGAAGAGGCAGACCCCGCCCCCTTCCAATATAATTGTTGTTAGTGTCAGAGTTCTGAGTTTAATTTTATGATGTTGAGCGAGTTAAATTACTGTAATAAGTTTTTTATATAACCTGCGCCACAGGTTGAATTAAAAATTTACAATGTTTTTAGTTAGGATAGGCCTTGAGTGTAAAAAGTAAGGCCTACTTTGAGAGGTAGGCCTACTAAATATGCCCAGTTTGTGGGCCTACTAAGTAGACTTATGTTGTGGGCCTACTAAATAAGCTTAGGTTGAAATTTGGCCTATTTTTATAGGACCTAAAATGAGTTAAGCCTGTTAAATGAACAAGGCTTTGTTTACGGTTAGTCTAAAGGTAAAGTTTGTGTTAGTGTAAAGGTAAAGGGATCGGTTCCCCAGTTACACGGGCCACCATGTGAAAAAAACTACATAGGGCTATGGGTTGATTGCCTGATACCCTCATCCGTTGGAAATTTCCAGCAGATTTCAGTGGAGAGTTAACGACAAAAGCCCTATGTTTTTTTCGTTAGAGAATTATGTATATGTAGGTCTGCAAAGGACCTCTGTTTATTTGCCTTCGGTATTTGCGCTGCCTAATGGTAAAGAAAGGAATTGCCTTACCTTATTATTTCCTTGGGCCTCGCTTCTGTTTCGATGTAGGGCGCGACGATCTTTTTCGATGTAGGGCCGTGGTACGATGGAGCTACACAATGAGTTGACTCGATGTAACTAATATAGGCAGTCACTATTTAAACACCTGAAGGAACAGGCCTATCCTTCTTATAGTTATTAAGTTTCATATCAAGAGGACCTCACTCAGAAATTATAGGAAGACAAAGCACATCTTCCTTGCTTAAAGCATCGCTGTCACCTAAGCAGCTACGAGTGAGCCGATATAATGTAATCTTCGTATTTTTATTATTTGCTGATTTCGCAAAGTTCGTTGATTCGTCTCTCGATGTAATTTTCGAGTTAGCAGTGGAAAAGTTTGAACACGAAACAATAAATTTGGTTTTCTTGTTATGCAGGCCCGATGCCTACATATGGGTTCTATGTACGTATGGCAATTATTTCATTCCCAATAGGCTATGTCGCCAATCCCGAGGCAATTTTGTATAGATATTTCATTCAATTAATTAATAATTATATTTAATTATGAAATAAAGGAACCACATACGATACCATGTTGTAAGCGTGTATAGTTTTTTCCATAAGGTATTCAATATATTCTCATCTGTATATAAGACTTTTATTACACGTCCCTTCAAAATGGTGGGTGATATAGGTATTCTGACATCAGATTTGAACTCAACGCATCCAAATTTATAAAAATCACTTTGTTTCTTTTAAAGGACAGAAAAAGTTTGTAATTTTGTCGTGCAGTGAATCAGTATTTTGGAGAACCAGTTTTCGGAAAATCGATGTTCTAATATACCTTACTTTACCTTATAGAGGTTCCGCGCGATGATTCCTCATTTCGCGAAGGTCAAGCTTGTCAAGCTTATATATATATATATATGTGTGTGTGTGTGTGTGTGTGTGTGTGTGTGTTGTGTACACAAACTCAGAATGGTCCCCTGAGAAACTTGTATGTTAAACACAGACCGTGCATGGAACAAGGAACTCTTCTGGGAAATTACA
>JAJOZX010004699.1:242500-384381 GCA_023014485.1 Bathynomus jamesi | reverse complement strand
TTTAAAAATAATTAATTATTATCGTTTAAACTAAGATAGAATCTCTCGATCCAGAGGATCAAGTCAATAGACTACTTACTATCCACAAATATGTTACCTCTATATCTATTATATAACGGACATGCAATATATCAATCCAAAGAATCCGTCAATTTCATTACGGTATCCTCAGTCACGGTTCATATCGATTGCGGACCAAGTCACATTTACAACCATATACATTACAATATATACACTTACGAGGAAAAGTGTAGGTGTGGCTGTAAGACTGTACATAATGTAGAAATGTGTGTGCACACCCATTATGGGTCTCCATTTAAAGGTTTTGTGGGGCAAGTGAAGATCATGAGTTTTTCAATACCTCAAAGTACTATGGGGGGCACCGCTCGGCAGAGGAATCTCTTAAAATGAGGTGTGTAAGGACAGAGAGTATCCCCTAACCAAGACGCGGACTGCCTCCCTATATCCCACCACTTGTGTTGAGCTGTGGGATTCTATCCCCACAAAGCCTTAATTTACTACCTTAAACTATACCCTTTCTATCAACATGCGCGTCCACTCGATTCTTAAACATGTTTATAGACTGCTACTAATTACTTCTATCGGCAAACTATTCCAGCTATTTCTATTCTATGCGTAAAAAAGTTTTTCGCAACTGCTGTCTCGAACCTTCTACTTGTCAACTTACACCCGTTATTTCTAGTCCTATTATATTGAGATATTTCGAAAAAGCTATCTCTTTCTACGTTATCAAACCCATTCATAATTTGAAAACCTGGATTAGATCACCCCTTAACCTCCTAGTCTCGAGTGTAGTCAATTTAACTCTTTAAGCCTTATCCTCGTACGACTTTGACCTAAGAGACGGAATCATCTTAGTTGCTCGTCTTTGAACTCTTTCGATTTTGTCTATATCTTTGCGCATATGCGGATTCCAAAATTGGACCGCGTCTCCAAATGGGGTCTAACTAATGATTTATAAAGAGGAACTATAATATCGCGCGATTTGTACTCAAATTTCGAGCTATAAAACCTAACACTTTGTTCGCCTTATTGACCGCCGCTGTACTTTGTTCGCTACTTTTAAATCACCAGTGACTAACTCCTAAATCTTTTTCCTGCTCTACGCTTGTTAAATCTTTCCCTGACATACTATACGCAAAATTACCGTTACGCGAACCTATATGCATAATTTTGCACTTATCCACGTTAAATCTCATTTGCATGTGACTGACCAATCAACGATTTTATTCAGATCTTCCTGAATTTTACCTCTATCTTCGTCATTAATCGCCCTACCACCCAGCTTCGTGTCATCCGCAAACTTTGAAACTGTACTGACTAGGCCGACATCTAAATCGTTAATATATATAAGAAAAAGCAAGGGGCCCAATACAGAACCCTGAGGAACGCCACTCGCTACATTAGCCCAACACGACTCCGCTCCATCAACGACCACCCTCTGTTTCCTGCCTCGCAACCATTCTTCTAACCAATTTATTACTACACCCCTGATTCCATGAGCCTTAGTTTTTTCAATCAGTCTTTTGTGCGGCACGGTGTCAAACGCTTTTTGACAGGGCGTCCCAAAAAAATGTATACACACTTTAAATACTTATAAAGGCAGTGTTTATTAAAATACATTTCATTTTCAAAATGTAATAGAATCTACAGACATTATTTAATTGTTTTCTCAACGCCTTTTTCAAACTGACGTCCGTTTCTGGTCCAGGCACTGCTGGATAACGGGAAGCAATGGAATCGCAAACATCACGAAACATTTCGTTTGGTATTTGTGTGCATTCTCGTTCAATGGCTGCTCTCAATTCAGCGACTGTTGCAGGTTTTATAGCGTAGACTTTGTCTTTTAAGTATCCCCATAAAAAGAAGTCTAGTGGTGTGAGGTCTGGTGAACGCGGAGGGTATTCTACGAAACCCCTTCGTCCAATCCACATCCAATCGTGCCAAGTACCACTCACAATACTCCACTCTTCGGTCCGGATCATCTTCATTAATAGCATGGACTAATCTTGGAATGTAACTTTTCCATTGACAGCGCTTCAAAATGCGTTGGACAGACGATTCTGAAATTCCTACCTCACGCTCGCTTGCCGCACAGATTTTCTTGGACTTTGGTGATACGTTTCCAGTACTCTTTCTTGCTTTGTGGGGCTTGTCGATGTCCGTGGTCTTCCGGAACGCTTCTTGTGGACATTCTGCAGTTCCATCGGCTTCAAACTTATCTCTAATTCGAGTGATGGTAAGTCGCGTTGGTGGATCTGTTTGAAACTCCCTCCTAAACTGTCTTTGCACTTCAACTGCGTTTTCACACTTCCAGTAGCATTTTAGAATAAATTTCCTTTGTTCAAAGCTTAGTCTGACTGCCCTTATTAATTCTAATGGTTTAACTTGGAAAGAAAGAACATCAATTGAGCTATCAGCTGTTAAAGTGTGTATACATTTTTGGGACGCCGGTATATATATATATATATATATATATATATATATATATATATATATATATATATATATATATTATATATATATTTTCTTTCTCTTTCTCTGATTTACCGCCGATTCGTACCTAAAAGGAGCGGTACATATCTCGGCGAGGCGGTGAGTGGGTGATGTTACTGTGTTGGGGGTGGTAGACTAGGGGAGTGAGTAAGGGTCAGTCGCTGGATAGTGGGTAGGAGGGGTACGGTTTTAAATGCGATGGAGCAGCTGGGAGTGAGTAAGGAAGAAGAGAATCGCTTCCGTTGAAAAGTGGGGGCCGTCGGCGAGTATGGATCGTAGCCGGTCGGGTATGGGATCTTCGGCCGAGAGAGGGAAACACCTGCGACGAAGAGCAGACAACTTTGTGCATTCCACCAGGTGTATGACAGTGATAGGGGTATGGCAGGTAGGGCAAAGCGGGGCTGGCGATTTCGCCATAAGGTGTCCGTGGGTGATGCGGGTGTGGCCTAGGCGGAGACGGGCTAGGATTACTTCCTTATGGCGGGACCGGTGGAATGAGGAGGCCCAGTATCCTATTCGTGGCTTGATCGTGTGGAGTTTATTTTGTGTGGCCTGGTCCCATTCCCGCTGCCATATGGAGCGGAAGTGGGAGCGGAAAGTCGGGAAGAAGTCGGAGAAAGGGAGGGGTCGGGAGGAGGCCGGCAGTGAGCAGGCCGTCTTTGCTGTGCGATCCGCCGCCTCGTTACCCTGGATGCCGACATGAGCCGGGACCCAGCAGAAGGCGATTGTCTTGTGTTGGAGGGTCGTTAGACAGTGGAAGGTTTGCTGGATGGTACAGACGAGCGGGTGGGGGAGTTAAATCTTTCCAGGGAGAGAGTGCACTTTGGGAATCCGAATAAATGACGAAGAGCTGGCAGAGTGGGTGCGCACAATATCGAGGGCCTCCGTAATGGCGAAAAGTTCCGCCGAAAAAACGGAGGCCTCGCGGGGCAGGCCGACGCCCCGGGAAAGCGGCTGGGACAGAATCACCGCTGAGGAGGCCACACCGGCTTCCGAGCGGGAACCATCCGTGTAAATGGCGACTGCGTCCGGGTGTTGGGTTGCGTGTTCGCGGAAGAGTGACCTGTATATCATGGCGCTCGTGGTAGTCTTCGGTAGGGTACACAGATCTTTGCAAAACTTGATAGGGGTGAGGATCCAAGGGGGGTAGATGCTGAATGAAATGGGGATAACTGAGGGGGCGGGCATGTTGAAAAGATCAAGGAAAGAGCGGACCGCTTCAGTGAAGTGCCAGCTCCGTCCCTGAGGTGGTAGTTCTGAAACCACCGTGCCCAGAAGCGAAGAAGGTAGCCTCTGTGCACGGAGGTATGTCCTCATGAGGAGAAGACCCCGTCGGAGGGCGAGAGGGAGATGATCGCATTCCACATGGAGGCTGGAGGCTGGGGAGGAGCGGAAGGCACCGGTGGCGAGGCGGAGGCCTCTATTAAGTACCGGGTCCAGGATACGGAGGCGGGCGTGGAGGCTGAACCGTAAACTGCACTACCATAGTCCAGCTTCGACTGCACTATGGAAGTGTAAAGGCGAAGAAGAGAGCGTCGATCTGCACCCCATGTGGTGTGAGAGAGGTGATCCAGGAGAGCGAGGGGGCGTCGAAGGGATTGCTTTAGGTACTTGAGATGGGGAACCCAATTGAGCCGTCGGTCTAGGGTCATGCCCAGAAAACGCGTGGAGGGTACCACCTCAAGAGGCCTGCCGTATAATGTGACAGAGGGTAGAGGAAGGGCTGTGGGTCTTCTTCTACTGAAGACCATACACTTGGACTTAGGGATGGAGAGGCGGAAACCCACCGACGTCGCCCACCTTTCCACCCGGTAGATGGCGAGCTGCATCTGTCGTTGAACAACAGACGGTTCTCGCCCTGCGAAGTAGATTGCAAGGTCATCCGCGTAAATGGAAGAGCGGATGGTGGGTGGAAGGCATTGTGAGACCGTGTTCATCACGACGGAGAAGCAGAGAACACTGAGGATGCTTCCCTGTGGGACCCCGTCCTCCTGCACAAAGGTGTCAGAGAGGACTGAGCCCACCCGGACTTTAAAAGTCCGGGAAGAAGGAAGCCTCTGATGAAGGTCGGCATGGCTCCGACGAGGCCCAGATGTCGGAGCTGACCGAGGATCATTGCTCGACGGGTGGTGTCATAGGCCTTCTGGATGTCAAAAAAAATTGACAGTACGAACTGTCCATTGTCGAAGGCATCCTGTATGTCTCGGCTGAGAAGCAGGAGGGGATCAGTAGTGGAGCGGAATTGTCTGAAGCCGGACTGGGTAGACGGGAAGGAATTGTTATGTTCAAGGACGAACGATAATCGCGTGGCAACCATTTTCTCGAGGATCTTGCAGGCACAACACGTCAGGGCGATTGGTCTGTAGTTTGTGGGGTCCAGGGAATCTTTGCCGGGTTTGGGGATAGGGATGACGTGGGCCTCCTTCCACCTAGAGGGGAAGGCGCCCTCTATCCATATGCGATTGTATAGATCCAGCAGGAAAATTTGTAAGGTAGAGTGGATGTGCTGGAGCATGCCGTACGGAATACCGTCCGGACCGGGACAAGGGGATCGTCGAGAGGCCAGTGCCGCCTGTAGTTCACGCATGGTAAACAATCGGTTGTAGGTGCTGTCTATGGACGGTGGAGAGGGGCTATCGTCAGGGGCGGGTACGGAATTGGCTGTAGAGGAAGAAACGGCGGCGAAGGTAGAAGCAAGGTGGTCTGCCACCGACTTGGGTTCACATAGGAGTCCGTCGTTAGTCCGGAGGACCGGGGGTCGGGAGGGGACATGTCGCCTCTCGACACCCCGCACCTTCTTCCAGATGGTAGCCGAAGGTGTGTTGGCGGTGATGCCGGACACAAAGGCACGCCAAGAGGTTCGGCGCGCTGTCTTCATTGTGCGGCGGGCGATGGCCCTGACCCGCTGCATCTCCGTGCGATGGATGGGGAGTCGCGTCCGGTAGAAGCGCCGAGTTGCCTTCTTCTTGGCGCGCACGGCCTCCGCGCACTCCGGGGTCCACCAAGGCACCCGTCGGGCGCGGGGGTAGGCGGAGGATTGTGGTACGCTAGTGCTTGCGGCCGCTAGAACGACGGACTCGAAGTAAGCGATGCACTCGTCGATGGATGGGAAGTGGGCAGTTGTAAGGGTGGTATAGGTGTTGTCGCGGAAGCGGGCCCAATTCGCGTTGGTAGTAACCCACCTTACCGGTACCCGAACAGTCTGGTCGGGTCGATTAAGGGTGAGTTGTATGGGGAGATGGTCACTTCCATGGTCCTCTCGGAGGACTTGCCACGTGAAGTCTAGGAGGGCATCAGTTGAAACGAGGGACAGGTCTATACAGGATGGAGTGCAGGTGGTGGCATGGTAAAAAGTAGGAGAGCCATTGTTGAGGCACTCGAAGGAGAGTTCGGTCATGACGGATATCAGGGTTGGGGCCATATAGGTGGTGCGTGTGTCGCCCCACAAGGGGTGGCGACTATTGAAATCGCCCAGCAGTAGGAAGGGCCTAGGGAGTTGTTCCACGACTTCCACCAGGTCGTCGCGGGAGACTTGAGCGTGGGGGGGAGGTAGATGGAGCAGACGGTGTACTGTCTATCCAGGGAGAGCCGGACGGCAGTCACCTGTAGTGGGGACCGGATGGAGAGGTTGTAGAAGGGGACTGCGTGGTGTACGAGGATGGCAGCTCCCCTTCGAGTGCAGGTAGGAGGCGGGGTGGCGGTGCAAAAATAACCAGTAGGGCAGGGCATGGGCCTGGTCCCCAGGATTAGCTCCTGGAGACAGACACACACCGGACGGGAAGTGGCAAGCAGGGAGGTAAGGCCTTCATAATTTGCGAATATTCCTCGACAGTTCCAGTGGACTATTGTGGTTTTCGGGGGATCCATTAGTTGATGAAAGGGGATGGGTAAAGGTGTAGGTGCTAGGAGGTTGGAGTATGAAGGGAGATCCGGAGTTCGCGAAATTGAAGGCTTGGTCGGGAGCATGGCTGGCTATCTACCGTTCACCAGGGAAGGAATCGGTCGGCCTGTCGAACCCCGCGGAGGTGGCGGGATCGAGTCGGCCGAGCGAGACCGGAGGCGTGGATCACGGCAGGCAGAGGAACATCGTGGGCTGAGAGGGTCGGATGTACTGTGACGGGCTTCTATGGTCGGACCAGGAGGGGGCACGGTAGCCCCAAAAGTGGCGGTACCCCGCCTGTCCGGGGTCTCATGGCGGACTCGAGGTGGTGATAAGGGGTACCAAAAGGACCGGGCGGGTGGGAGGGAGGGCGTACACAGGGTAGTTGACAAGGAGGGGGCCTGGGATGTTGGGGGAGTAGGTACGATGGGGGTGGAAGGAGGTGAATCAGAGTAGTCTCGTGGAGGAGAGGAGAAAATGGCGCCAGGAGGCAAGGGCAGATCCATAAGACTCGTGGGCGTGGGCGCGGCCGAGCTTCCCTCGGTGACACCGTGCAGCTGCGCCATGGCCGCATCCACCGGATCCTCGGGGGAGAGGATATTGTTCGGACTGGGTCCCGTCGTCCGGGGCGGGTCGTGAATCTCAGCCACTATTGTCAGAGTCTGTGGGGGTAGAGTGGTGGGACTTCTGCGATGGGGAGAGATGGACATAGTAGACGTGGTGGGCGGAGTGAGGATCCGAGCCGTCTTCTTTGTCCGAGGGGAAGAGGGAGAGAGACGTTGGAAGGCCGGAGGGTCCGGTGACACGCTCCGGCGTCTCCGCCTCGACGGCTTGCAACGGGCGGCAGGTTCGGGCGTGTGCAGGGGGTACTGGGAAGGCGGGGTTTGAGGTGGATGGGACCTGGGTGTCCTTGTCCCAGACACCTGGGGGATTCGTGGCAGGTGAGGTGCGGGAAGAGGAGGAATGGTGGGGGGACAGGAAACCGTCGGGTCCTGCGAGGGTTTTCTTTGAGGGAACAGGGAGCAGTGGCTTGGGGGGAGTTTCGGCGGCAGGCCAGGGCGGCTTGCCGAGATGATAGAGCCGAGAGCAGCGGCATCGGACACCCCCGGCCTCACCTCCCGACTCCGCACCCTGTCGCGTGCCTCACGGGGGCTAAGGAAGTCCCTCACCTGTAGGCCTCGGACCTCCTTCTCGAACCTGAAGAAAAAACATTCTCGGGATGAAGAGGGGTGTGCGCCTTCACAGTTGGAGCATTTGGGTGTGTTGGGGCACCTGTCAGGGTGAGTGAGTCGACCACAGTGAACACATAATTGATGCGGCTGTCGACAAGCGGAGCTAACGTGTCCGAATTTATTGCATTTGAAGCAACGGGTCGGGTCTGGGACGTATGGGCGGATAGAAAACTCGCATGAGGCGCGGTCTCCCATACCCCATACAATGCGGCCGGGAGGAATTAGTGTGTCGAAAGTAAGGAGCAGACGTGGGGTGGGGGAGGGGGTGCCTCCCTGTCGGGATATGAAACGATAGATCTTAGTGACTCCTTGGGGTGCGAGGTCCTCCAGGAGCTCGTTCACTGCGACCGACAATAGGCGGGTGGCGTAAATAGTGCCCTGACTCTGGTTCAGGCGAGGGTGTGGGGAAACGGACACTGAGCATCCAAGGACCTCAGTGACGGAGAGTAGGGCTTTCGTCTCTGCGGCTGAGCGTGATTTTACGAGGAGGGAGCCATCCCTCTGTGGGCGTACGTCATAGCGGCTGGAGTTGCTGTGGGTTCGGATCGCCTGGAACGTCCGTTCAGAGTTGTTTGGGAGGGACCCAGATGTAGGCCGAATCATTAGGAATTTGTGGATACTTGGGAGGGAGAGGGAGGCTGTAGAGTCGAAATGAACTGGGATATTCAACGGTCGATAGGACGGTCGTGAATGCCGGCTCCCCCGTCCGCCGCGAGGCTCTCTCCGTGGGGAGGTGGGCTGACGGCGGGTGAGGGGGGCATATGGGGAGAGCAAGAAGCCGGGTTGTGGGGGCAAGTCCTCGGTGGAACTTCACTTGCCCGAAGGTGGCTGAAGTGGGCTGGGGCGAGACCCCTGCTCCAGAGAGTGTAGGTCCAAGGGCGTAGTCGAGGGACGGACTGGGGTCGGCAACGGAAAAGGAGAGTGCAAGCGTTCCGCTTCCACTTGGGGGTCAACCCCATTAGGTTGCGGTCTTCCAGTGGTAAAGGACTCGAGGGCCTGGTTGCCCACCACCCGAGTGTTGAGAGAAGGAGTAGTCCGGGAATGAGAAGCAGTAGTCGTAAGCCGAGGGGGAGAAGTGTCCATAGCAAAACAAAAAAGAACTTCATCCCCCGCGCGCATCCAGCCACCACCGACTCCAACAAGGGAAAGGCGAAGTGTGGGCACACTTGGTCCCACCGCCGATAGATGTCACGCAGGGGAGATACACCCGCACCCAGTCCCTGTGCCTGAAATGCGGCCACTCTCATCCAACGCGCGGTGAAAAGTGGCAGGACAGGGTTTGGGTTTGGTTGGAAAGCGACAAGGGTGCAGGGCAACCACCTCCCACACCCAAGGGCCAAGGAAAGGGTCAACATCAAGATCCAAAGAACAACGCCAAAAAAAACAGGGAGAAGCCAGAAAGAATGGGTTAAAGGAGAAAGAAAGAAAAAGAAGCAGGAGATCAGCCGGGTCCCCAAACGGGCCCAATGGTCCACGAGGGCAGAGAAAGCCCTTACACCGAAGAAAGGTGTATTCCCACATTCGCCACAGAGGGACGCGCCTTTTCCTTGTGGTTGTTTGCTTATTAATAAGGTCACGTGTTGTTTTGTGATTCTATATATATATATATATATATATATATATATATATAATAAATTAATTAATAAATAATAAATTAAATTAATTATTTTATTATTATTATTATTTATTTTATTTTAATAAATAAATAAAATAAATAAATAAATAAATAAATAAATTAAAAAATAAATAAATAAATTAAATTAAATAAATTATTTAATTTTATTTATTTATTTATTTTTTAATGATCCTGGGGAAATTTCGGGTCAAAATTCGAATATTTGGAGGTCGCGCCCGCCATTTGAAAATTTGCTGATTTCCATGACACCCAGGAGGTACAGCAAGCGTCACGTTACTTTTTTTTTGAGTGGAAGTTCCCAGGAGGCCTATCATACCACCTTCCTCTTTTCCATTTGTTCATAAAACAGATGCAATACAATAGATATTTACAATAGATACATAGAATGGATATACTCGTAAATTTTACTGTTGCGTCAAAGATACGAGAGTTTTCTTAGTTTTGTCCGGAAGCTTCTTCCGATAATTTGATACAACTTGCAGTAGATATTGCTTCTGTTGTTCATCATTGGTAATTAATTTGTTATAATCTTCAATCAATTTCACTCCTCTTTCAGCAGTATCATTAACAACTTTCATGTGATTCACTACGTTCTTTGCAACCCAATAACTCTCATCGAGAAGCCAATCTTCTACTGGTTTGCTCAAGAACGTTGAAGACAATCCGAGTATACTGAAGAAGGACTTTGTGTTAGCAGTTACAAAATCTTCAAGCTGCTTATTGTCAATAGTTTTGATGTCTATTTGTGTCTTCTTTGGAGGATCTGGCTCCGAAGATTTTGTAAGAGCCTCCTTCATTTTTCTTTTGGTGTCAAAGCTGATTTTATCATCAAAGAAAGCCAATGCGATCAACTCTTCTGAGAGATACCACAAATGATTCTTGAATTTTTCTAAAGCAGCATTTGCTAGTTGTTCATTTGTGCTTTTGTAGCTGTGAAGATTCTTGAGAAGACTCAGATCATTTCGTGGAGCACTTGCTGCGCAGGGTGCTGAAAACCAATGCATAATATAAATTGAGACAGAAAACCAACAAATTTCTTTTAGATTTCTTTCTTCTATTGCTGTTATTTTGAACTGACTTTTGAACATAAAGATTTTCATCGAATAAATGACTTTCGCCATCCAACGGGCTCTATGATAAGCCCCAGGCTTCCTGAATTTTATTCCAGTCGTTGGAGTACCGCCAAGCAAGATGATTGTCAGTTCCAATAACTCTCTGTAATCGTCGCGAGGTTGATCTTCATTGATTTTTCTTGCTGCAAAGTTGATGATTTCCTCTTTTTCCTTTTGTGGATAATTTTCTAATTTATCGTATGAAGTTAGATTAATCTTATTCCAGTTTGTTTTGAATCTTTTGAATAACTGAATGTCAGGGCCTGATGAAGCCTGTAATGCAGGGGATACCACTGCTTCCAACATGATTTCAAGGATATGGTGTCGACAAGGACACCACAACAAATCTTTCTCCATTTTCTGTTCAATTAGGACACAAGCTCCGTTTTTACGACCTGTGTTCGATGCAGTTGTATCGAAACACATGCCTTTTACCTTATCTATTAGATTCCAATCAATGATCGCCTGATGTACTGCATTTGCAGTATCCTTTCCTGTGCCATGATCTATTTTTGGCACTCCAAGCAGTTGATCTTCTCCACTGCCAGAAATTAGGACTGGCAACCGATCAACAACCTCATTCCCAGTAATGTCTTCGAGGAGTTTGCCATCCCAATGAACAATCAAGGGTTTGTCAGCTTGAAATTCTTCTTTCAAGTTTTCACTGAACTTCTTTCTTGATTTCTGTCTTGCCCTGCGAATCGATGAGTAGCTAACATTGTAATTCTCTGGATCTTTTCCAACATTTGCGATCGTTGGAATAATTATTAAAGAGGCTGATCGGTCGCTGATCTTAGCAACATCCAATGAGGAAAGCAGATTTTCATTCCTAATCTTGAATTTTTTTTCTTGGAAGGCCTCTTTTGGATGTTGAGGGCTGTTCCAGATCTACTTCTTCTTCCGTAGATGCAGGTGAATCACTGCAGGAACTGCTGCTGTTTGCAAGAACAACTGTTTCATCAAATGCACTTGATTCACGTAACCTTTTCTTATCCATTTTTTCATGTCTCTTCGCAGCTTCCTTTCGACGTTTTTCTTCATCCTTATCAACTGCCATCATTTTACCCTTTCGACCTTCCCTTTGTAGCCGTAGAAACTCTCTATCTTCTTCGATAGTTATTAACTCGTTAGCATTTGCATGCGCAATATCAAAGAGTCCATCCAATTTTTCTTTCCATGTATTCTCTTTAATGAAAACTTCGATTTTTTTCCTTTGCTCTTCTTCAGCCCTTGCCACTCATCATACAGTTTATTTAATTTCTTCACAACATTACATTTCTGGGTTGTTGGTATTCCTGCTCTCTGCCACACTTCCAATACATCATTAACGGTTGAAGTTAATGCTTCTCTGACGGTTTCATTCTTGACATGTTTATAATTCATGAATAAGGAAATTACTTCTTTCTTTGATGGAAGCTTACTTTGATTCAATTTATCTATTTGTTGACCGATCAGCCAGATATCTGTTGAGCTTCTTGATCTCATTTTCGTCACAATTAAGATACAGGAAATAGAAGAGAAATTGAGGCGGAGAGACTCACTGATATAGCACCTCTCCCGGACACTGCCACAAGCACACTGCGATACCGATTTCCTTGAACGCTGTTTGCTGTTTGCTCATATACGCATCACCTACCACTCTGCCTGCAGCAAACCTGCACAAAACCTGCAACCTGCAACAAACCTGCAACAAAAATAAGAACAAATTCAAAAAATTTGATTTTACTCTAATTTTTTGTAATTTTCAAATTTTCAATTGGCGGGCGCGACCTCTGGATATTATTTGTTTGACCTGGAATTTCTCACAGGGTGTTTTTGTGACAAATTGGAACAAATGAGGGGGTATCCCTAAAAATCCACGATGGTCATGATTTGTGCATCACTATGGAAAAACTATACGCGCTCACAACATGGTATCATATGTGGTACATTTATTTCATAATTAAATATAAATTATTAATTAATTGAATTAAATATCTATACAAAATTGCCTCGGGATTGGCGACATAGCCTATTGGGAATGAAATAATTGCCATACGTACAAAGAACCTGTATGTATGAATCAGCCTCACATAGCAACAAGAAAACTCAATTTATTGTTTAGTCTTCCACAGAGAAGTAGACCAAACAAAATTTTGCTAGATCGGCAAAGAATAATGAAAATACAAGCGAACCAAGGAACGGCTCTCAGGGCTGTTTATGTTACAGCGAACGCTTTAAACAGGGAGGATGTGCTTCTGTCTTCCCTAAAGTTCTGAGTGAATTCCTTATAATAAACTTAATAAATATAAAGAAAAAGGGTAGGCCTACACCCTAAAGTGTTATATTGTGACTGCCTATATTTATTAAAGAAGTTAACTCATTGAGTAACTCCATCGTGGCGGCCCTACACCGAAATGATCGTAACGCCCTACATCGAAACAACTAAAAACTAAGACCCCAGCAAAAAAATAAGGTGAGCAATTTCATTCATTCATTCTAATGTAGGCGTCTAAAATCCCGACGCTAAAAATTACCGTAATCATATAAATATAAGAGGTCCTTTTAACAACCTACATATTCATACTCTCTAACGAAAAAAACATAGGGCTTTTGTCAATAACCCTCTACTGAAGTCTGCTGAAATTTCCAACGGATGAGGGCACAGGCAATCAACCCCATAGCCCTATATAGTTTTTTAAATGGTGGCCCTGTGTGTGGGGCTGACCCCTCTAAAATTTACACTGACACAAGCAGTGGCTAGGCTTAGCTCATTAGGCCTAACCCCAATTTCAAACCATAACCCCACTATAGTTTTTTCATATGGTGGCCTATGCAACTGGGAAACCGATCCCTTTACCTTTACAAAACCGAAAACAAAGACTTGTTCATTTAACAGGCATAACTTATTTTAGGTCCTAAAAAAAATAGGCCCACAACATTAGCCTATTTAACAGGTCCTACTCTTCAAACTCAAAACAAAGCCTTGTTAATTTAACAGGCATAACTCAATTTAGGTCCTATAAAAATAGGCCCACAACATTAAGCCTATTGAATAGGTCCTACTCTTCAAACTCACAAACAAAGCCTCTTTAATTTAACAGGCTAACTAATTTGAGGTCCTATAAAATAATAGGCCCAAACATAAGCATACTTGTAGGCCCAACAAATAGGCTTATTTAGTAGGCCCACCTAACTTTACATTACATAATAGGCCTACCTCTTAAAGTAGGCCTTAACTCTTTACACTCAAGGCCTATCCTAACTAAAACACTAAATTTATAATTGAACCTGTAGTGTAGTTATAAAATTTATTTCAGCAATTTAACTTACTCATAAGACTCATTAACATCACAAAATTCGACTCAGAACTGGAACATCACAAAATTCGACTCAGACCTGTAACATCACAAAGACCTAAAGCATTGCACAAATTCAAACCTACACACCCACCTAATACCTATTCGTGACCCTAGCCCAACCTATTCTAAGTCCTATTTGACATATAGGCATACCAAGTCCTATTTGACATATAGGCCCAACCTATTCTAAGTCCTATTTTACATATAGGCACAACCTATTCTAAGTCCTATTTGACATATAGGCATACCAAGTCCTATTTGACATTAGGCCCAACCTATTCCAAGTCCTATTTGACATATAGGCACAACCTATTCCAAATCCTATTTGACATATAGACATACCAAGTCCTATTTGACATATAGGCCCAACCTTTTCCAAATCCTATTTGACATATAGGCAACCAAGTCATATTTGACATATAGGCCAACCTATTCCAAGTCCTATTTGACATATAGGCATACCAAGTCCTATTTGACATATAGGCCCAACCTATTCCGAGTCCTATTTGGACATATAGGCCCAAACTATTCCGAAGTCCTATTTGACATATAGGCCCAACCTATTCGAAGTCCTATTGACATATAGGCCCAACCTATTCCGAAGTCCTATTTGACATATAGGCCCAACCTATTCCGAAGTCCTATTTGACATATAGGCCCAACCTATTCCGAAGTCCTATTTGACATATAGGTATACCAAGTCCTATTTTGACATATAGGCCCAACCTATTCCAAGTCCTATTTGACATATAGGCCCAACTTATTCCAACCTATTCCAAATCCTATTTGACATATAGGCATACCAAGTCCTATTTGACATAGGCCCAACCTATTCCAAGTCCTATTTGACATATAGGCCCAACCTATACCAAGTCCTATTTGACATATAGGCCCAACCTATACCAAGTCCTATTGACATATAGGCCCAACCTATTCCAAATCCTATTTGACTATAGGCATACCAAGTCCTATTTGACATATAGGCCCAACCTATTCCAAGTCCTATTTGACATATAGGCCCAACCTATACAAAGTCCTATTTGACATATAGGCTCAACCTATTCCAAATCCTATTTGACATATAGGCATACCAAGTCCTATTTGACATATAGGCCCAACCTATTCCAAGTCCTAATTGACATATAGGCCCAACCTATTCCAAGTCCTATTTGACATATAGGCCCAACCTATTCCAAGTCCTATTTGACATATAGGCCAACCTATTCCAAATCCTATTTGACATATATGCTAAAACAGACAAGGCTTGATAAAGGGTCTCAAATGCAACGTTTGAGGATCTTTACTCAGCCAAATTTGATTAACCTAATCCAAAACCCAAAAATAAAACCCTATAACAAAATACACATTTACACACATACATACGGTACAGTATATAAATATATACATACGACTCCAAACATCCAATTCTTCTTTTAAAGGGAGAATCACAACAGATTTCTTCAACATACACATACATTCCTTGCAAACAGATGGATTCCTTCAAAACCCCAAACCTTCCAGACCTACCTGTAGGATACTATCATACACAACATTTACTCGTTCATAACTACGGGTATTGACTTCATTGGAGTGGTGAATCCAAGTTTTGAAGACCAACTGGATTCGGAGAAATGCAACACACACACACACACACACACACACAACACCACACACACTACTCTTTCCATGTGTCTCAAACACAACAACCTGTCTAAACATAACCAAGGATCGGAGAGTAAAAGCCTTATTGGTGCGCTCTGATTCTGTGCACATAATTTTGTGCCAAAATTTATATGGTTAGACGTGACACGTACAAACAAACTACTCTACTCTAAAGGGTTTTATGGCTACTTTGGCCATAGCCCAAAACTACTATTTCAAAGGGCCTTGGCCTACCTTGGCCATAGCCCAAACTACTATTTGAAAGGGCCTTGGCCTACCTTGGCCATAGCCCAACAAATCATCAAAGGGCTGATGGCCTACCCTTGGCCATAGCCCAACAATTCATCAAACGGTTGATGGCCTACCCTTGGCCATAGCCCAACAAATTCATCAAAAGGCTGATGGCCTACCTCGGCCATAGCCCAACCTATTCATGAAGGGGTTTGTGGTCTCCCTTGGCCACACCCAAACTATTACAAGGGTCTTGTGGCCTACCTTGGCCACAGACCAAACTATTACAAGGGTCTGTGGCCTTCCTTGGCCACAGACCAAACTATTACAATGGTTTTGTGTGGCCTCCCCTTGGTCACAGACCAAACTATTACAAGGGTCTTGTGGCCTACCTTGGCCGCGACCCAAACTATTACAAGGGTTTTTGTGGCCTCCCCTTGGCCACAGACCAAACTATTACAAGGGTCCTGTGGCCTCCCCTTAGCCACAGCCCAACTATTACAAGGGTCTTGTGGCCTCCCTTGGCCACAGACCAAACTATTACAAGGGTCTTGTGGCCTCCCTTGGTCACAGACCAAACTATTACAAGGGTTTTGTGGCCTCCCCTTGGCCACAACCCAAACTATTACAAGGGTCTGTGGCCTACCTTGGCCACAACCCAAACTATTACAGGTTTTGTGGCCTCCCCTTGCCACAGCCCTAACTATTACAAGGGTTTTATGGCCTCCCATGGCCAGAGACCAAGCAACACAAAAACATTTCAATTAACTCACCAACGTAGAAGTCACTTTAAACATAAATTGTTAACAAAACAAACATGACAAAACTCCAAAACCACGTCAGTAAACCAGCATTTAAAAATTTACACAGATAATGAGCAAAGTTAAAATGCTTAATAACTTTACTTTAATTCCATAAATTTCCTATACCTAAAGGGAGTCAAACTGATTGACATAACTTTAACTAAACTTGAGAAGTTGGCCTCTTGAACTTTTATATTTAAATAGGTCTTGAGTAAACTCTCTCTTCCTAAATTCCTATTTCATTCTTTTCAATCCATTTCACATGGTTTAAAACACAGTTTATCAAAAAATTTGATCTATAACATACAAATTTTCTCCGGCCCCCGGCAGTATATGGAAAAACTATACGCGCTCACAACATGGTATCATATGTGGTACACTTATTTCATAATTAAATATAAATTATTAATTAATTGTATTAAATATCTATACAAAATTGCCTCGGGATTGGCGACATAGCCTATTGGGAATGAAATAATTGCCATACGTACAAAGAACCTGTATGTATGAATCAGCCTCACATAGCAACAAGAAACTCATTTATTGTTTAGTCTACCACAGAGAAGTAGACCAAACAAAATTTTGCTCGATCGGCAAAGAATAATGAAAATACAAGCGAACCAAGGAACGGCTCTCAGGGCTGTTTATGTTACAGCGAACGCTTTAAACAGGGAGGATGTGCTTCTGTCTTCCCTAAAGTTCTGAGTGAATTCCTTATAATAAACTTAATAAATATAAAGAAAAAGGGTAGGCCTACACCCTAAAGTGTTTATATTGTGACTGCCTATATTTATTAAAAAAGTTAACTCATTGAGTAACTCCATCGTGGCGGCCCTACACCGAAAATGATCGTAACGCCCTACATCGAAACAACTGAAAACTAAGACCCAGCAAAAAATAAGGTGAGGCAATTTCATTTTCATTCTAATGTAGGCGTCTAAAATCCGACGCTAAAAATTACCGTAATCATATAAATATAAAGAGGTCCTTTTAACAACCTACATATTCATAACTCTCTAACGAAAAACATAGGGCTTTTGTCAATAACCCTCTACTGAAGTCTGCTGGAAATTTCCAACGATGAGGGCACAGGCAATCAACCCATAGCCCTATATAGTTTTTTTCAAATGGTGGCCCTGTGTGTGGGGAACTGACCCCTCTAAAATTTACACTGACACAAGCAGTGGCTAGGCTTAGCTCATTAGGCCTAACCCCAATTTCAACCATAACCCCACTATAGTTTTTTCATATGGTGGCCTATGCAACTGGGAACCGATCCCTTTACCTTTACAAAACCGAAAACAAAGGCTTGTTCATTTAACAGGCATAACTTATTTTAGGTCCTAAAAAAAAATAGGCCCACAACATTAAGCCTATTTAACAGGTCCTACTCTTCAAACTCAAAACAAAGCCTTGTTAATTTAACAGGCATAACTCAATTTAGGTCCTATAAAAAATAGGCCCACAACATTAAGCCTATTGAATAGGTCCTACTCTTCAAACTCAAAACAAAGCCTCTTTAATTTAACAGGCTTAACTAATTTGAGGTCCTATAAAATAATAGGCCCAAACATAAGCATACTTGGTAGGCCCAACAAATAGGCTTATTTAGTAGGCCCACCTAACTTTACATTACATAATAGGCCTACCTCTTAAAGTAGGCCTTACTCTTTACACTCAAGGCCTATCCTAACTAAAAACACTAAATTTATAATTGAACCTGTAGTGTAGGTTATAAATTTATTTCAGCAATTTAACTTACTCATAAGACTCATTAACATCACAAATTCGACTCAGAACTGGAACATCACAAAATTCGACTCAGACCTGTAACATCACAAAGACCTAAAGCAATTGCACAAATTCAAACCTACACCCCCTAATACCTATTCGTGACCCTAGCCCAACCTATTCTAAGTCCTATTTGACATATAGGCATACCAAGTCCTATTTGACATATAGGCCCAACCTATTCCAAGTCCTATTTGACATATAGGCACAACCTATTCAAGTCCTATTTGACATATAGGCATACCAAGTCCTATTTGACATATAGGCCCAACCTATTCCAAGTCCTATTTGACATATAGGCCCAACCTATTCCAATCCTATTTGACATATAGGCATACCAAGTCCTATTTGACATATAGGCCCAACCTATTCCAAGTCCTATTTGACATATAGGCATACCAAGTCCTATTTGACATATAGGCCCAACCTATTCCGAAGTCCTATTTGACATATAGGCCCATACCGAAGTCCTATTTGACATATAGGCCCAACCTATTCCGAAGTCCTATTTGACATATAGGCCCAACCTATTCCGAAGTCCTATTTGACATATAGGTATACCAAGTCCTATTTGACATATAGGCCCAACCTATTCCAAGTCCTATTTGACATATAGGCCCAACCTATTCCAACCTATTCCAAATCCTATTTGACATATAGGCATACCAAGTCCTATTTGACATAGGCCCAACCTATTCCAAGTCCTATTTGACATATAGGCCCAACCTATACCAAGTCCTATTTGACATATAGGCCCAACCTATACCAAGTCCTATTTGACATATAGGCCCAACCTATTCCAAATCCTATTTGACATATAGGCATACCAAGTCCTATTTGACATATAGGCCCAACCTATTCCAAGTCCTATTTGACATATAGGCCCAACCTATACCAAGTCCTATTTGACATATAGGCTCAACCTATTCCAAATCCTATTTGACATATAGGCATACCAAGTCCTATTTGACATATAGGCCAACCTATTCCAAGTCCTAATTGACATATAGGCCCAACCTATTCCAAGTCCTATTTGACATATAGGCCCAACCTATTCCAAGTCCTATTTGACATATAGGCCCAACCTATTCCAAATCCTATTTGACATATAGGCATAAAACAGACAAGGCTTGATATAAGGGTCTCAAATGCAACGTTTGAGGATCTTTACTCAGCCAAATTGATTAACCTAATCCAAAACCCAAAAATAAAACCCTATAACAAAATACACATTTACACACATACATACGGTACAGTATATAAATATATACATACGACTCCAAACATCCAATTCTTCTTTTAAAGGGAGAATCACAACAGATTTCTTCAACATACACATACATTCCTTGCAAACAGATTGGATTCCTTCAAAACCCCAAACCTTCCAGACCTACCTGTAGGATACTATCATACACAACATTTACTCATTCATAACTACGGGTATTGACTTCATTGGAGTGGTGAATCCAAGTTTTGAAGACCAACTGGATTCGGAGAAATGCAACACACACACACACACACACACACACACACACACTACTCTTTCCATGTGTCTCAAACACAACAACCTGTCTAAACATAACCAAGGATCGGAGAGTAAAAGCCTTTATTGCTGCGCTCTGATTCTGTGCACATAATTTTGTGCCAAAATTTATATGGTTAGACAGTGACACGTACAAACAAACTACTCTACTCTAAAGGGTTTTATGGCTACTTTGGCCATAGCCCAAACTACTATTTCAAAGGGCCTTGGCCTACCTTGGCCATAGCCCAAACTACTATTTGAAAGGGCCTTGGCCTACCTTGGCCATAGCCCAACAAATCATCAAAGGGCTGATGGCCTACCCTTGGCCATAGCCCAACAATTCATCAAACGGTTGATGGCCTACCCTTGGCCATAGCCCAACAAATTCATCAAAAGGCTGATGGCCTACCTCGGCCATAGCCCAACCTATTCATGAAGGGGTTTGTGGTCTCCCTTGGCCACAACCCAAACTATTACAAGGGTCTTGTGGCCTACCTTGGCCACAGACCAAACTATTACAAGGGTCTTGTGGCCTTCCTTGGCCACAGACCAAACTATTACAATGGTTTTGTGGCCTCCCCTTGGTCACAGACCAAACTATTACAAGGGTCTTGTGGCCTACCTTGGCCGCGACCCAAACTATTACAAGGGTTTTGTGGCCTCCCCTTGGCCACAGACCAAACTATTACAAGGGTCCTGTGGCCTCCCCTTAGCCACAGCCCAAACTATTACAAGGGTCTTGTGGCCTCCCTTGGCCACAGACCAAACTATTACAAGGGTCTTGTGGCCTCCCTTGGTCACAGACCAAACTATTACAAGGGTTTTGTGGCCTCCCCTTGGCCACAACCCAAACTATTACAAGGGTCTTGTGGCCTACCTTGGCCACAACCCAAACTATTACGAGGGTTTTGTGGCCTCCCCTTGGCCACAGCCCAAACTATTACAAGGGTTTTATGGCCTCCCATGGCCAGAGACCAAGCAACACAAAAACATTTCAATTAACTCACCAACGTAGAAGTCACTTTAAAACATAAATTGTTAACAAAACAAAACATGACAAAACTCCAAAACCACGTCAGTAAACCAGCATTTAAAAAATTTACACAGATAATGAGCAAAGTTAAAATGCTTAATAACTTTACTTTAATTCCATAAATTTCCTATACCTAAAGGGAGTCAAACTGATTGACATAACTTTAACTAAACTTGAGAAGTTGGCCTCTTGAACTTTTATATTTAAATAGGTCTTGAGTAAACTCTCTCTTCCTAAATTCCTATTTCATTCTTTTCAATCCATTTCACATGGTTTAAAACACAGTTTATCAAAAAATTTGATCTATAACATACAAATTTTTCTCCGGCCCCCGGCAGTATATGGAAAAACTATACGCGCTCACAACATGGTATCATATGTGGTACACTTATTTCATAATTAAATATAAATTATTAATTAATTGTATTAAATATCTATACAAAATTGCCTCGGGATTGGCGACATAGCCTATTGGGAATGAAATAATTGCCATACGTACAAAGAACCTGTATGTATGAATCAGCCTCACATAGCAACAAGAAAACTCAATTTATTGTTTAGTCTACCACAGAGAAGTAGACCAAACAAAATTTTGCTCGATCGGCAAAGAATAATGAAAATACAAGCGAACCAAGGAACGGCTCTCAGGGCTGTTTATGTTACAGCGAACGCTTTAAACAGGGAGGATGTGCTTCTGTCTTCCCTAAAGTTCTGAGTGAATTCCTTATAATAAACTTAATAAATATAAAGAAAAAGGGTAGGCCTACACCCTAAAGTGTTTATATTGTGACTGCCTATATTTATTAAAAGAAGTTAACTCATTGAGTAACTCCATCGTGGCGGCCCTACACCGAAAATGATCGTAACGCCCTACATCGAAACAAACTAAAAACTAAGACCCAGGAAAAAAATAAGGTGAGGCAATTTCATTTTCATTCTAATGTAGGCGTCTAAAATCCCGACGCTAAAAATTACCGTAATCATATAAATATAAAGAGGTCCTTTTAACAACCTACATATTCATAACTCTCTAACGAAAAAACATAGGGCTTTTGTCGATAACCCTCCACTGAAGTCTGCTGGAAATTTCCAACGGATGAGGGCACAGGCAATCAACCCATAGCCCTATATAGTTTTTTCAAATGGTGGCCCTGTGTGTGGGGAACTGACCCCTCTAAAATTTACACTGACACAAGCAGTGGCTAGGCTTAGCTCATTAGGCCTAACCCCAATTTCAACCATAACCCCACTATAGTTTTTTCATATGGTGGCCTATGCAACTGGGAACCGATCCCTTTACCTTTACAAAACCGAAAACAAAGGCTTGTTCATTTAACAGGCATAACTTATTTTAGGTCCTAAAAAAATAGGCCCACAACATTAAGCCTATTTAACAGGTCCTACTCTTCAAACTCAAAACAAAGCCTTGTTAATTTAACAGGCATAACTCAATTTAGGTCCTATAAAAAATAGGCCCACAACATTAAGCCTATTGAATAGGTCCTACTCTTCAAACTCAAAACAAAGCCTCTTTAATTTAACAGGCTTAACTAATTTGAGGTCCTATAAAATAATAGGCCCAAACATAAGCATACTTGGTAGGCCCAACAAATAGGCTTATTTAGTAGGCCCACCTAACTTTACATTACATAATAGGCCTACCTCTTAAAGTAGGCCTTACTCTTTACACTCAAGGCCTATCCTAACTAAAAACACTAAATTTATAATTGAACCTGTAGTGTAGGTTATAAAATTTATTTCAGCAATTTAACTTACTCATAAGACTCATTAACATCACAAAATTCGACTCAGAACTGGAACATCACAAAATTCGACTCAGACCTGTAACATCACAAAGACCTAAAGCAATTGCACAAATTCAAACCTACACCCACCTAATACCTATTCGTGACCCTAGCCCAACCTATTCTAAGTCCTATTTGACATATAGGCATACCAAGTCCTATTTGACATATAGGCCCAACCTATTCTAAGTCCTATTTTACATATAGGCACAACCTATTCTAAGTCCTATTTGACATATAGGCATACCAAGTCCTATTTGACATATAGGCCCAACCTATTCCAAGTCCTATTTGACATATAGGCACAACCTATTCCAAATCCTATTTGACATATAGGCATACCAAGTCCTATTTGACATATAGGCCCAACCTTTTCCAAATCCTATTTGACATATAGGCATACCAAGTCATATTTGACATATAGGCCCAACCTATTCCAATATTCCTCCTATTTGACATATAGGCATACCAAGTCCTATTTGACATATAGGCCCAACCTATTCCGAAGTCCTATTTGACATATAGGCCCAACCTATTCCGAAGTCCTATTTGACATATAGGCCCAACCTATTCCAAGTCCTATTTGACATATAGGCCCAACCTATTCCAAGTCCTATTTGACATATAGGCCCAACCTATTCCAAGTCCTATTTGACATATAGGCCCAACCTATTCCAAGTCCTATTTGACATATAGGCATACCAAGTCCTATTTGACATATAGGCCCAACCTATTCCAAGTCCTATTTGACATATAGGCCCAACCTATTCCAAGTCCTATTTGACATATAGGCATACCAAGTCCTATTTGACATATAGGCCCAACCTATTCCAAGTCCTATTTGACATATAGGCCCAACCTATTCCAATCCTATTTGACATATAGGCATACCAAGTCCTATTTGACATATAGGCCCAACCTTTCCAAGTCCTATTTGACATATAGGCATACCAAGTCCTATTTGACATATAGGCCAACCTATTCCAAGTCCTATTTGACATATAGGCATACCAAGTCCTATTTGACATATAGGCCCAACCTATTCCAAGTCCTATTTGACATATAGGCCCAACCTATTCCGAAGTCCTATTTGACATATAGGCCCAACCTATTCCGAAGTCCTATTTGACATATAGGCCCAACCTATTCCGAAGTCCTATTTGACATATAGGCCCAACCTATTCCGAAGTCCTATTTGACATATAGGCCCAACCTATTCCGAAGTCCTATTTGACATATAGGTATACCAAGTCCTATTTGACATATAGGCCCAACCTATTCCAAGTCCTATTTGACATATAGGCCCAACTTATTCCAACCTATCCAATCCTGTTTGACATATAGGCATACCAAGTCCTATTTGACATAGGCCCAACCTATTCCAAGTCCTATTTGACATATAGGCCCAACCTATACCAAGTCCTATTTGACATATAGGCCCAACCTATACCAAGTCCTATTTGACATATAGGCCCAACCTATTCCAAATCCTATTTGACATATAGGCATACCAAGTCCTATTTGACATATAGGCCCAACCTATTCCAAGTCCTATTTGACATATAGGCCCAACCTATACCAAGTCCTATTTGACATATAGGCTCAACCTATTCCAAATCCTATTTGACATATAGGCATACCAAAACCTATTTGACATATAGGCCCAACCTATTCCAAGTCCTAATTGACATATAGGCCCAACCTATTCCAAGTCCTATTTGACATATAGGCCCAACCTATTCCAAGTCCTATTTGACATATAGGCCCAACCTATTCCAAATCCTATTTGACATATAGGCATAAAACAGACAAGGCTTGATATAAGGGTCTCAAATGCAACGTTTGAGGATCTTTACTCAGCCAAATTGATTAACCTAATCCAAAACCCAAAAATAAAACCCTATAACAAAATACACATTTACACACATACATACGGTACAGTATATAAATATATACATACGACTCCAAACATCCAATTCTTCTTTTAAAGGGAAATCACAACAGATTTCTTCAACATACACATACATTCCTTGCAAACAGATTGGATTCCTTCAAAACCCCAAACCTTCCAGACCTACCTGTAGGATACTATCATACACAACATTTACTCATTCATAACTACGGGTATTGACTTCATTGGAGTGGTGAATCCAAGTTTTGAAGACCAACTGGATTCGGAGAAATGCAACACACCACACACACACACACACACAACACACACACACACTACTCTTTCCATGTGTCTCAAACACAACAACCTGTCTAAACATAACCAAGGATCGGAGAGTAAAAGCCTTTATTGGTGCGCTCTGATTCTGTGCACATAATTTTGTGCCAAATTTATATGGTTAGACAGTGACACGTACAAACAAACTACTCTACTCTAAAGGGTTTTATGGCTACTTTGGCCATAGCCCAAACTACTATTTCAAAGGGCCTTGGCCTACCTTGGCCATAGCCCAAACTACTATTTCAAAGGGCCTTGGCCTACCTTGGCCATAGCCCAACAAATCATCAAAGGGCTGATGGCCTACCCTTGGCCATAGCCCAACAATTCATCAAACGGTTGATGGCCTACCCTTGGCCATAGCCCAACAAATTCATCAAAAGGCTGATGGCCTACCTCGGCCATAGCCCAACCTATTCATGAAGGGGTTTGTGGTCTCCCTTGGCCACAACCCAAACTATTACAAGGGTCTTGTGGCCTACCTTGGCCACAGACCAAACTATTACAAGGGTCTTGTGGCCTTCCTTGGCCACAGACCAAACTATTACAATGGTTTTGTGGCCTCCCCTTGGTCACAGACCAAACTATTACAAGGGTCTTTTGGCCTACCTTGGCCGCGACCCAAACTATTACAAGGGTTTTATGGCCTCCCATGGCCAGAGACCAAGCAACACAAAAACATTTCAATTAACTCACCAACGTAGAAGTCACTTTAAAACATAAATTGTTAACAAAACAAAACATGACAAAACTCCAAAACCACGTCAGTAAACCAGCATTTAAAAAATTTACACAGATAATGAGCAAAGTTAAAATGCTTAATAACTTTACTTTAATTCCATAAATTTCCTATACCTAAAGGGAGTCAAACTGATTGACATAACTTTAACTAAACTTGAGAAGTTGGCCTCTTGAACTTTTATATTTAAATAGGTCTTGAGTAAACTCTCTCTTCCTAAATTCCTATTTCATTCTTTTCAATCCATTTCACATGGTTTAAAACACAGTTTATCAAAAAATTTGATCTATAACATACAAATTTTTCTCCGGCCCCGGCAGTATATGGAAAAACTATACGCGCTCACAACATGGTATCATATGTGGTACACTTATTTCATAATTAAATATAAATTATTAATTAATTGTATTAAATATCTATACAAAATTGCCTCGGGATTGGCGACATAGCCTATTGGGAATGAAATAATTGCCATACGTACAAAGAACCTGTATGTATGAATCAGCCTCACATAGCAACAAGAAAACTCAATTTATTGTTTAGTCTACCACAGAGAAGTAGACCAAACAAAATTTTGCTCGATCGGCAAAGAATAATGAAAATACAAGCGAACCAAGGAACGGCTCTCAGGGCTGTTTATGTTACAGCGAACGCTTTAAACAGGGAGGATGTGCTTCTGTCTTCCCTAAAGTTCTGAGTGAATTCCTTATAATAAACTTAATAAATATAAAGAAAAAGGGTAGGCCTACACCCTAAAGTGTTTATATTGTGACTGCCTATATTTATTAAAAGAAGTTAACTCATTGAGTAACTCCATCGTGGCGGCCCTACACCGAAAATGATCGTAACGCCCTACATCGAAACAAACTAAAAACTAAGACCCAGCAAAAAAATAAGGTGAGGCAATTTCATTTTCATTCTAATGTAGGCGTCTAAAATCCCGACGCTAAAAATTACCGTAATCACATAAATATAAAGAGGTCCTTTTAACAACCTACATATTCATAACTCTCTAACGAAAAACATAGGGCTTTTGTCAATAACCCTCTACTGAAGTCTGCTGGAAATTTCCAACGATGAGGGCACAGGCAATCAACCCATAGCCCTATATAGTTTTTTCAAATGGTGGCCCTGTGTGTGGGGAACTGACCCCTCTAAAATTTACACTGACACAAGCAGTGGCTAGGCTTAGCTCATTAGGCCTAACCCCAATTTCAACCATAACCCCACTATAGTTTTTTCATATGGTGGCCTATGCAACTGGGAACCGATCCCTTTACCTTTACAAAACCGAAAACAAAGGCTTGTTCATTTAACAGGCATAACTTATTTTAGGTCCTAAAAAAATAGGCCCACAACATTAAGCCTATTTAACAGGTCCTACTCTTCAAACTCAAAACAAAGCCTTGTTAATTTAACAGGCATAACTCAATTTAGGTCCTATAAAAAATAGGCCCACAACATTAAGCCTATTGAATAGGTCCTACTCTTCAAACTCAAAACAAAGCCTCTTTACTTTAACAGGCTTAACTAATTTGAGGTCTATAAAATAATAGGCCCAAACATAAGCATACTGGTAGGCCAACAAATAGGCTTATTTAGTAGGCCCACCTAACTTTACATTACATAATAGGCCTACCTCTTAAAGTAGGCCTTACTCTTTACACTCAAGGCCTATCCTAACTAAAACACTAAATTTATAATTGAACCTGTAGTGTAGGTTATAAAATTTATTTCAGCAATTTAACTTACTCATAAGACTCATTAACATCACAAATTCGACTCAGAACTGGAACATCACAAAATTCGACTCAGACCTGTAACATCACAAAGACCTAAAGCAATTGCACAAATTCAAACCTACACCCACCTAATACCTATTCGTGACCCTAGCCCAACCTATTCTAAGTCCTATTTGACATATAGGCATACAAGTCCTATTTGACATATAGGCCCAACCTATTCTAAGTCCTTTTACATATAGGCACAACCTATTCTAAGTCCTATTTGACATATAGGCATACCAAGTCCTATTTGACATATAGGCCCAACCTATTCCAAGTCCTATTTGACATATAGGCCAACCTATTCCAATCCTATTTGACATATAGGCATACCAAGTCCTATTTGACATATAGGCCAACCTTTCCAAATCCTATTTGACATATAGGCATACCAAGTCTATTTGACATATAGGCCCAACCTATTCCAAGTCCTATTTGACATATAGGCATACCAAGTCCTAATTGACATATAGGCCCAACCTATTCCAAGTCCTATTTGACATATAGGCCCAACCTATTCCAAGTCCTATTTGACATATAGGTATACCAAGTCCTATTTGACATATAGGCCCAACCTATTCCAAGTCCTATTTGACATATAGGCCCAACCTATTCCAACCTATTCCAAATCCTATTTGACATATAGGCATACCAAGTCCTATTTGACATAGGCCCAACCTATTCCGAAGTCCGATTTGACATATAGGCCCAAACTATTCCGAAGTCCTATTTGACATATAGGCCCAACCTATTCCGAAGTCCAATTTGACATATAGGCCCAACCTATTCCGAAGACCTATTTGACATATAGGCCCAACCTATTCCGAAGTCCTATTTGACATATAGGCCCAACCTATTCCGAAGTCCTATTTGACATATAGGCATACCAAGTCCTATTTGACATATAGGCCCAACCTATTCTAAGTCCTATTTGACATTTAGGCACAACCTATTCTAAGTCCTATTTGACATATAGGCATACCAAGTCCTATTTGACATATAGGCCCAACCTATTCCAAGTCCTATTTGACATATAGGCACAACCTATTCCAAATCCTATTTGACATATAGGCATACCAAGTCCTATTTGACATATAGGCCCAACCTTTTCCAAATCCTATTTGACATATAGGCATACCAAGTATATTGACATATAGGCCCAACCTATTCCAAGTCCTATTTGACATATAGGCATACCAAGTCCTATTTGACATATAGGCCCAACCTATTCCGAAGTCCTATTTGACATATAGGCCCAAACTATTCCGAAGTCCTATTTGACATATAGGCCCAACCTATTCCGAAGTCCTATTTGACATATAGGCCCAACCTATTCCGAAGTCCTATTTGACATATAGGCCCAACCTATTCCGAAGTCCTATTTGACATATAGGCCCAACCTATTCCGAAGTCCTATTTGACATATAGGTATACCAAGTCCTATTTGACATATAGGCCCAACCTATTCCAAGTCCTATTTGACATATAGGCCCAACTTATTCCAACCTATTCCAAATCCTGTTTGACATATAGGCATACCAAGTCCTATTTGACATAGGCCCAACCTATTCCAAGTCCTATTTGACATATAGGCCCAACCTATACCAAGTCCTATTTGACATATAGGCCCAACCTATACCAAGTCCTATTTGACATATAGGCCCAACCTATTCCAAATCCTATTTGACATATAGGCATACCAAGTCCTATTTGACATATAGGCCCAACCTATTCCAAGTCCTATTTGACATATAGGCCCAACCTATACCAAGTCCTATTTGACATATAGGCTCAACCTATTCCAAATCCTATTTGACATATAGGCATACCAAAACCTATTTGACATATAGGCCCAACCTATTCCAAGTCCTAATTGACATATAGGCCCAACCTATTCCAAGTCCTATTTGACATATAGGCCCAACCTATTCCAAGTCCTATTTGACATATAGGCCCAACCTATTCCAAATCCTATTTGACATATAGGCATAAAACAGACAAGGCTTGATATAAGGGTCTCAAATGCAACGTTTGAGGATCTTTACTCAGCCAAATTGATTAACCTAATCCAAAACCCAAAAATAAAACCCTATAACAAAATACACATTTACACACATACATACGGTACAGTATATAAATATATACATACGACTCCAAACATCCAATTCTTCTTTTAAAGGGAGAATCACAACAGATTTCTTCAACATACACATACATTCCTTGCAAACAGATTGGATTCCTTCAAAACCCCAAACCTTCCAGACCTACCTGTAGGATACTATCATACACAACATTTACTCATTCATAACTACGGGTATTGACTTCATTGGAGTGGTGAATCCAAGTTTTGAAGACCAACTGGATTCGGAGAAATGCAACACACACACACACACACACACACACACACACACACACACACTACTCTTTCCATGTGTCTCAAACACAACAACCTGTCTAAACATAACCAAGGATCGGAGAGTAAAAGCCTTTATTGGTGCGCTCTGATTCTGTGCACATAATTTTGTGCCAAAATTTATATGGTTAGACAGTGACACGTACAAACAAACTACTCTACTCTAAAGGGTTTTATGGCTACTTTGGCCATAGCCCAAACTACTATTTCAAAGGGCCTTGGCCTACCTTGGCCATAGCCCAAACTACTATTTCAAAGGGCCTTGGCCTACCTTGGCCATAGCCCAACAAATCATCAAAGGGCTGATGGCCTACCCTTGGCCATAGCCCAACAATTCATCAAACGGTTGATGGCCTACCCTTGGCCATAGCCCAACAAATTCATCAAAAGGCTGATGGCCTACCTCGGCCATAGCCCAACCTATTCATGAAGGGGTTTGTGGTCTCCCTTGGCCACAACCCAAACTATTACAAGGTCTTGTGGCCTACCTTGGCCACAGACCAAACTATTACAAGGGTCTTGTGGCCTTCCTTGGCCACAGACCAAACTATTACAATGGTTTGTGGCCTCCCCTTGGTCACAGACCAAACTATTACAAGGGTTTTGGCCTACCTTGGCCGCGACCAAACTATTACAAGGGTTTGTGGCCTCCTTGGCCACAGACCAAACTATTACAAGGGTTGTGGCCTCCCCTTGGTCACAGACCAAACTATTACAAGGGTCTTGTGGCCTACCTTGGCCCGCGACCAAACTATTACAAGGGTTTGTGGCCTCCCTTGGCCACAGACCAAACTATTACAAGGGTCCTGTGGCCTCCCCTTAGCCACACCCAAACTATTACAAGGGTCTTGTGGCCTCCCTTGGCCACAGACCAAACTATTACAAGGGTCTTGTGGCCTCCCTTGGTCACAGACCAAACTATTACAAGGGTTTTGTGGCCTCCCCTTGGCCACAACCCAAACTATTACAAGGGTCTTGTGGCCTACCTTGGCCACAACCCAAACTATTACGAGGGTTTTGTGGCCTCCCCTTGGCCACAGCCCAAACTATTACAAGGGTTTTATGGCCTCCCATGGCCAGAGACCAAGCAACACAAAAACATTTCAATTAACTCACCAACGTAGAAGTCACTTTAAAACATAAATTGTTAACAAAACAAAACATGACAAAACTCCAAAACCACGTCAGTAAACCAGCATTTAAAAAATTTACACAGATAATGAGCAAAGTTAAAATGCTTAATAACTTTACTTTAATTCCATAAATTTCCTATACCTAAAGGGAGTCAAACTGATTGACATAACTTTAACTAAACTTGAGAAGTTGGCCTCTTGAACTTTTATATTTAAATAGGTCTTGAGTAAACTCTCTCTTCCTAAATTCCTATTTCATTCTTTTCAATCCATTTCACATGGTTTAAAACACAGTTTATCAAAAAATTTGATCTATAACATACAAATTTTTCTCCGGCCCCCGGCAGTATATGGAAAAACTATACGCGCTCACAACATGGTATCATATGTGGTACACTTATTTCATAATTAAATATAAATTATTAATTAATTGTATTAAATATCTATACAAAATTGCCTCGGGATTGGCGACATAGCCTATTGGGAATGAAATAATTGCCATACGTACAAAGAACCTGTATGTATGAATCAGCCTCACATAGCAACAAGAAAACTCAATTTATTGTTTAGTCTACCACAGAGAAGTAGACCAAACAAAATTTTGCTCGATCGGCAAAGAATAATGAAAATACAAGCGAACCAAGGAACGGCTCTCAGGGCTGTTTATGTTACAGCGAACGCTTTAAACAGGGAGGATGTGCTTCTGTCTTCCCTAAAGTTCTGAGTGAATTCCTTATAATAAACTTAATAAATATAAAGAAAAAGGGTAGGCCTACACCCTAAAGTGTTTATATTGTGACTGCCTATATTTATTAAAAGAAGTTAACTCATTGAGTAACTCCATCGTGGCGGCCCTACACCGAAAATGATCGTAACGCCCTACATCGAAACAAACTAAAAACTAAGACCCAGAAAAAAATAAGGTGAGGCAATTTCATTTTCATTCTAATGTAGGCGTCTAAAATCCCGACGCTAAAAATTACCGTAATCATATAAATATAAAGAGGTCCTTTTAACAACCTACATATTCATAACTCTCTAACGAAAAAACATAGGGCTTTTGTCAATAACCCTCTACTGAAGTCTGCTGGAAATTTCCAACAGATGAGGGCACAGGCAATCAACCCATAGCCCTATATAGTTTTTTCAAATGGTGGCCCTGTGTGTGGGGAACTGACCCCTCTAAAATTTACACTGACACAAGCAGTGGCTAGGCTTAGCTCATTAGGCCTAACCCCAATTTCAACCATAACCCCACTATAGTTTTTTCATATGGTGGCCTATGCAACTGGGAACCGATCCCTTTACCTTTACAAAACCGAAAACAAAGGCTTGTTCATTTAACAGGCATAACTTATTTTAGGTCCTAAAAAAAATAGGCCCACAACATTAAGCCTATTTAACAGGTCCTACTCTTCAAACTCAAAACAAAGCCTTGTTAATTTAACAGGCATAACTCAATTTAGGTCCTATAAAAAATAGGCCCACAACATTAAGCCTATTGAATAGGTCCTACTCTTCAAACTCAAAACAAAGCCTCTTTAATTTAACAGGCTTAACTAATTTGAGGTCCTATAAAATAATAGGCCCAAACATAAGCATACTTGGTAGGCCCAACAAATAGGCTTATTTAGTAGGCCCACCTAACTTTACATTACATAATAGGCCTACCTCTTAAAGTAGGCCTTACTCTTTACACTCAAGGCCTATCCTAACTAAAAACACTAAATTTATAATTGAACCTGTAGTGTAGGTTATAAAATTTATTTCAGCAATTTAACTTACTCATAAGACTCATTAACATCACAAAATTCGACTCAGAACTGGAACATCACAAAATTCGACTCAGACCTGTAACATCACAAAGACCTAAAGCAATTGCACAAATTCAAACCTACACCCACCTAATACCTATTCGTGACCCTAGCCCAACCTATTCTAAGTCCTATTTGACATATAGGCATACCAAGTCCTATTTGACATATAGGCCCAACCTATTCCAAGTCCTATTTGACATATAGGCACAACCTATTCCAAATCCTATTTGACATATAGGCATACCAAGTCCTATTTGACATATAGGCAACCTATTCCAAGTCCTATTTGACATATAGGCCAACCTATTCCAAGTCCTATTTGACATATAGGCATACCAAGTCCTATTTGACATATAGGCCCAACCTTTCCAAGTCCTATTTGACATATAGGCCCAAATTCCGAAGTCCTATTTGACATATAGGCCCAACCTATTCCGAAGTCCTATTTGACATATAGGCCCACCTATTCCGAAGTCCTATTTGACATATAGGCCCAACCTATTCCGAAGTCCTATTTGACATATAGGCCCAACCTATTCCGAAGTCCTATTTGACATATAGGTATACCAAGTCCTATTTGACATATGGGCCCAACCTATTCCAAGTCCTATTTGACATATAGGCCCAACTATTCCAACCTATTCCAAATCCTATTTGACATATAGGCATACCAAGTCCTATTTGACATAGGCCCAACCTATTCCAAGTCCTATTTGACATATAGGCCCAACCTATACCAAGTCCTATTTGACATATAGGCCCAACCTATACCAAGTCCTATTTGACATATAGGCCCAACCTATTCCAAATCCTATTTGACATATAGGCATACCAAGTCCTATTTGACATATAGGCCCAACCTATTCCAAGTCCTATTTGACATATAGGCCCAACCTATACCAAGTCCTATTTGACATATAGGCTCAACCTATTCCAAATCCTATTTGACATATAGGCATACCAAGTCCTATTTGACATATAGGCCAACCTATTCCAAGTCCTAATTGACATATAGGCCCAACCTATTCCAAGTCCTATTTGACATATAGGCCCAACCTATTCCAAGTCCTATTTGACATATAGGCCCAACCTATTCCAAATCCTATTTGACATATAGGCATAAAACAGACAAGGCTTGATATAAGGGTCTCAAATGCAACGTTTGAGGATCTTTACTCAGCCAAATTGATTAACCTAATCCAAAACCCAAAAATAAAACCCTATAACAAAATACACATTTACACACATACATACGGTACAGTATATAAATATATACATACGACTCCAAACATCCAATTCTTCTTTTAAAGGGAGAATCACAACAGATTTCTTCAACATACACATACATTCCTTGCAAACAGATTGGATTCCTTCAAAACCCCAAACCTTCCAGACCTACCTGTAGGATACTATCATACACAACATTTACTCATTCATAACTACGGGTATTGACTTCATTGGAGTGGTGAATCCAAGTTTTGAAGACCAACTGGATTCGGAGAAATGCAACACACACACACACACACACACACACACACACACTACTCTTTCCATGTGTCTCAAACACAACAACCTGTCTAAACATAACCAAGGATCGGAGAGTAAAAGCCTTTATTGCTGCGCTCTGATTCTGTGCACATAATTTTGTGCCAAAATTTATATGGTTAGACAGTGACACGTACAAACAAACTACTCTACTCTAAAGGGTTTTATGGCTACTTTGGCCATAGCCCAAACTACTATTTCAAAGGGCCTTGGCCTACCTTGGCCATAGCCCAAACTACTATTTGAAAGGGCCTTGGCCTACCTTGGCCATAGCCCAACAAATCATCAAAGGGCTGATGGCCTACCCTTGGCCATAGCCCAACAATTCATCAAACGGTTGATGGCCTACCCTTGGCCATAGCCCAACAAATTCATCAAAAGGCTGATGGCCTACCTCGGCCATAGCCCAACCTATTCATGAAGGGGTTTGTGGTCTCCCTTGGCCACAACCCAAACTATTACAAGGGTCTTGTGGCCTACCTTGGCCACAGACCAAACTATTACAAGGGTCTTGTGGCCTTCCTTGGCCACAGACCAAACTATTACAATGGTTTTGTGGCCTCCCCTTGGTCACAGACCAAACTATTACAAGGGTCTTGTGGCCTACCTTGGCCGCGACCCAAACTATTACAAGGGTTTTGTGGCCTCCCCTTGGCCACAGACCAAACTATTACAAGGGTCCTGTGGCCTCCCCTTAGCCACAGCCCAAACTATTACAAGGGTCTTGTGGCCTCCCTTGGCCACAGACCAAACTATTACAAGGGTCTTGTGGCCTCCCTTGGTCACAGACCAAACTATTACAAGGGTTTTGTGGCCTCCCCTTGGCCACAACCCAAACTATTACAAGGGTCTTGTGGCCTACCTTGGCCACAACCCAAACTATTACGAGGGTTTTGTGGCCTCCCCTTGGCCACAGCCCAAACTATTACAAGGGTTTTATGGCCTCCCATGGCCAGAGACCAAGCAACAACAAAACATTTCAATTAACTCACCAACGTAGAAGTCACTTTAAAACATAAATTGTTAACAAAACAAAACATGACAAAACTCCAAAACCACGTCAGTAAACCAGCATTTAAAAAATTTACACAGATAATGAGCAAAGTTAAAATGCTTAATAACTTTACTTTAATTCCATAAATTTCCTATACCTAAAGGGAGTCAAACTGATTGACATAACTTTAACTAAACTTGAGAAGTTGGCCTCTTGAACTTTTATATTTAAATAGGTCTTGAGTAAACTCTCTCTTCCTAAATTCCTATTTCATTCTTTTCAATCCATTTCACATGGTTTAAAACACAGTTTATCAAAAAATTTGATCTATAACATACAAATTTTTCTCCGGCCCCCGGCAGTATATGGAAAAAACTATACGCGCTCACAACATGGTATCATATGTGGTACACTTATTTCATAATTAAATATAAATTATTAATTAATTGTATTAAATATCTATACAAAATTGCCTCGGGATTGGCGACATAGCCTATTGGGAATGAAATAATTGCCATACGTACAAAGAACCTGTATGTATGAATCAGCCTCACATAGCAACAAGAAAACTCAATTTATTGTTTAGTCTACCACAGAGAAGTAGACCAAACAAAATTTTGCTCGATCGGCAAAGAATAATGAAAATACAAGCGAACCAAGGAACGGCTCTCAGGGCTGTTTATGTTACAGCGAACGCTTTAAACAGGGAGGATGTGCTTCTGTCTTCCCTAAAGTTCTGAGTGAATTCCTTATAATAAACTTAATAAATATAAAGAAAAAGGGTAGGCCTACACCCTAAAGTGTTTATATTGTGACTGCCTATATTTATTAAAAGAAGTTAACTCATTGAGTAACTCCATCGTGGCGGCCCTACACCGAAAATGATCGTAACGCCCTACATCGAAACAAACTAAAAACTAAGACCCAGGAAAAAAATAAGGTGAGGCAATTTCATTTTCATTCTAATGTAGGCGTCTAAAATCCCGACGCTAAAAATTACCGTAATCATATAAATATAAAGAGGTCCTTTTAACAACCTACATATTCATAACTCTCTAACGAAAAAACATAGGGCTTTTGTCGATAACCTCCACTGAAGTCTGCTGGAAATTTCCAACGGATGAGGGCACAGGCAATCAACCCATAGCCCTATATAGTTTTTTCAAATGGTGGCCCTGTGTGTGGGGAACTGACCCCTCTAAAATTTACACTGACACAAGCAGTGGCTAGGCTTAGCTCATTAGGCCTAACCCCAATTTCAACCATAACCCCACTATAGTTTTTTCATATGGTGGCCTATGCAACTGGGAACCGATCCCTTTACCTTTACAAAACCGAAAACAAAGGCTTGTTCATTTAACAGGCATAACTTATTTTAGGTCCTAAAAAAAATAGGCCCACAACATTAAGCCTATTTAACAGGTCCTACTCTTCAAACTCAAAACAAAGCCTTGTTAATTTAACAGGCATAACTCAATTTAGGTCCTATAAAAAATAGGCCCACAACATTAAGCCTATTGAATAGGTCCTACTCTTCAAACTCAAAACAAAGCCTCTTTAATTTAACAGGCTTAACTAATTTGAGGTCCTATAAAATAATAGGCCCAAACATAAGCATACTTGGTAGGCCCAACAAATAGGCTTATTTAGTAGGCCCACCTAACTTTACATTACATAATAGGCCTACCTCTTAAAGTAGGCCTTACTCTTTACACTCAAGGCCTATCCTAACTAAAAACACTAAATTTATAATTGAACCTGTAGTGTAGGTTATAAAATTTATTTCAGCAATTTAACTTACTCATAAGACTCATTAACATCACAAAATTCGACTCAGAACTGGAACATCACAAAATTCGACTCAGACCTGTAACATCACAAAGACCTAAAGCAATTGCACAAATTCAAACCTACACCCACCTAATACCTATTCGTGACCCTAGCCCAACCTATTCTAAGTCCTATTTGACATATAGGCATACCAAGTCCTATTTGACATATAGGCCCAACCTATTCTAAGTCCTATTTTACATATAGGCACAACCTATTCTAAGTCCTATTTGACATATAGGCATACCAAGTCCTATTTGACATATAGGCCCAACCTATTCCAAGTCCTATTTGACATATAGGCACAACCTATTCCAAATCCTATTTGACATATAGGCATACCAAGTCCTATTTGACATATAGGCCCAACCTTTCCAAATCCTATTTGACATATAGGCATACCAAGTCCTATTTGACATATAGGCCCAACCTATTCCAAGTCCTATTTGACATATAGGCATACCAAGTCCTATTTGACATATAGGCCCAACCTATTCCGAAGTCCTATTTGACATATAGGCCCAACTATTCCGAAGTCCTATTTGACATATAGGCCCAACCTATTCCGAAGTCCTATTTGACATATAGGCCCAACCTATTCCGAAGTCCTATTTGACATATAGGTATACCAAGTCCTATTTGACATATAGGCCCAACCTATTCCAAGTCCTATTTGACATATAGGCCCAACTTATTCCAACCTATTCCAAATCCTATTTGACATATAGGCATACCAAGTCCTATTTGACATAGGCCCAACCTATTCCAAGTCCTATTTGACATATAGGCCCAACCTATACCAAGTCCTATTTGACATATAGGCCCAACCTATACCAAGTCCTATTTGACATATAGGCCCAACCTATTCCAAATCCTATTTGACATATAGGCATACCAAGTCCTATTTGACATATAGGCCCAACCTATTCCAAGTCCTATTTGACATATAGGCCCAACCTATACCAAGTCCTATTTGACATATAGGCTCAACCTATTCCAAATCCTATTTGACATATAGGCATACCAAGTCCTATTTGACATATAGGCCAACCTATTCCAAGTCCTAATTGACATATAGGCCCAACCTATTCCAAGTCCTATTTGACATATAGGCCCAACCTATTCCAAGTCCTATTTGACATATAGGCCCAACCTATTCCAAATCCTATTTGACATATAGGCATAAAACAGACAAGGCTTGATATAAGGGTCTCAAATGCAACGTTTGAGGATCTTTACTCAGCCAAATTGATTAACCTAATCCAAAACCCAAAAATAAAACCCTATAACAAAATACACATTTACACACATACATACGGTACAGTATATAAATATATACATACGACTCCAAACATCCAATTCTTCTTTTAAAGGGAGAATCACAACAGATTTCTTCAACATACACATACATTCCTTGCAAACAGATTGGATTCCTTCAAAACCCCAAACCTTCCAGACCTACCTGTAGGATACTATCATACACAACATTTACTCATTCATAACTACGGGTATTGACTTCATTGGAGTGGTGAATCCAAGTTTTGAAGACCAACTGGATTCGGAGAAATGACACACACACACACACACACACACACACACACACACACACACACTACTCTTTCCATGTGTCTCAAACACAACAACCTGTCTAAACATAACCAAGGATCGGAGAGTAAAAGCCTTTATTGCTGCGCTCTGATTCTGTGCACATAATTTTGTGCCAAAATTTATATGGTTAGACAGTGACACGTACAAACAAACTACTCTACTCTAAAGGGTTTTATGGCTACTTTGGCCATAGCCCAAACTACTATTTCAAAGGGCCTTGGCCTACCTTGGCCATAGCCCAAATACTATTTCAAAGGGCTGATGGCCTACCCTTGGCCATAGCCCAACAATTCATCAAACGGTTGATGGCCTACCCTTGGCCATAGCCCAAAAATTCATCAAAAGGTGATGGCCATACCCTTGGTCTCCCATGGCCCAACCCAAACTATACAAGGGTCTTGTGGCCTACCTTGGCCACAGACCAAACTATTACAAGGGTCTTGTGGCCTTCCTTGGCCACAGACCAAACTATTACAATGGTTTTGTGGCCTCCCCTTGGTCACAGACCAAACTATTACAAGGGTCTTGTGGCCTACCTTGGCCGCGACCCAAACTATTACAAGGGTTTTGTGGCCTCCCCTTGGCCACAGACCAAACTATTACAAGGGTCCTGTGGCCTCCCCTTAGCCACAGCCCAAACTATTACAAGGGTCTTGTGGCCTCCCTTGGCCACAGACCAAACTATTACAAGGGTCTTGTGGCCTCCCTTGGTCACAGACCAAACTATTACAAGGGTTTTGTGGCCTCCCCTTGGCCACAACCCAAACTATTACAAGGGTCTTGTGGCCTACCTTGGCCACAACCCAAACTATTACGAGGGTTTTGTGGCCTCCCCTTGGCCACAGCCCAAACTATTACAAGGGTTTTATGGCCTCCCATGGCCAGAGACCAAGCAACACAAAAACATTTCAATTAACTCACCAACGTAGAAGTCACTTTAAAACATAAATTGTTAACAAAACAAAACATGACAAAACTCCAAAACCACGTCAGTAAACCAGCATTTAAAAAATTTACACAGATAATGAGCAAAGTTAAAATGCTTAATAACTTTACTTTAATTCCATAAATTTCCTATACCTAAAGGGAGTCAAACTGATTGACATAACTTTAACTAAACTTGAGAAGTTGGCCTCTTGAACTTTTATATTTAAATAGGTCTTGAGTAAACTCTCTCTTCCTAAATTCCTATTTCATTCTTTTCAATCCATTTCACATGGTTTAAAACACAGTTTATCAAAAAATTTGATCTATAACATACAAATTTTTCTCCGGCCCCCGGCAGTATATGGAAAAACTATACGCGCTCACAACATGGTATCATATGTGGTACACTTATTTCATAATTAAATATAAATTATTAATTAATTGTATTAAATATCTATACAAAATTGCCTCGGGATTGGCGACATAGCCTATTGGGAATGAAATAATTGCCATACGTACAAAGAACCTGTATGTATGAATCAGCCTCACATAGCAACAAGAAAACTCAATTTATTGTTTAGTCTACCACAGAGAAGTAGACCAAACAAAATTTTGCTCGATCGGCAAAGAATAATGAAAATACAAGCGAACCAAGGAACGGCTCTCAGGGCTGTTTATGTTACAGCGAACGCTTTAAACAGGGAGGATGTGCTTCTGTCTTCCCTAAAGTTCTGAGTGAATTCCTTATAATAAACTTAATAAATATAAAGAAAAAGGGTAGGCCTACACCCTAAAGTGTTTATATTGTGACTGCCTATATTTATTAAAAGAAGTTAACTCATTGAGTAACTCCATCGTGGCGGCCCTACACCGAAAATGATCGTAACGCCCTACATCGAAACAAACTAAAAACTAAGACCCAGCAAAAAAATAAGGTGAGGCAATTTCATTTTCATTCTAATGTAGGCGTCTAAATCCCGACGCTAAAATTACCGTAATCATATAAATATAAAGAGGTCCTTTTAACAACCTACATATTCATAACTCTCTAACGAAAAAACATAGGGCTTTTGTCAATAACCCTCTACTGAAGTCTGCTGGAAATTTCAACGGATGAGGGCACAGGCAATCAACCCATAGCCCTATATAGTTTTTTCAAATGGTGGCCCTTGTGTGGGGAACTGACCCCTCTAAAATTTACACTGACACAAGCATGGCTAGGCTTAGTTCATTAGGCCTAACCCCAATTTCAACCATAACCCCACTATAGTTTTTTCATATGGTGGCCTATGCAACTGGGAACCGATCCCTTTACCTTTACAAAACCGAAAACAAAGGCTTGTTCATTTAACAGGCATAACTTATTTTAGGTCCTAAAAAAAATAGGCCCACAACATTAGCCTATTTAACAGGTCCTACTCTTCAACTCAAACAAAGCCTTGTTAATTTAACAGGCATAACTCAATTTAGGTCCTATAAAAATAGCCCACAACATTAAGCCTATTGAATAGGTCCTACTCTTCAAACTCAAAACAAAGCCTCTTTAATTAACAGGCTTAACTAATTTGAGGTCCTATAAAAAATAGGCCCAAACATAAGCATACTTGGTAGGCCCAACAAATAGGCTTATTTAGTAGGCCCACCTAACTTTACATTACATAATAGGCCTACCTCTTAAAGTAGGCCTTACTCTTTACACTCAAGGCCTATCCTAACTAAAAACACTAATTTATAATTGAACCTGTAGTGTAGGTTATAAAATTTATTTCAGCAATTTAACTTACTCATAAGACTCATAACATCACAAAATTCGACTCAGAAACTGGAACATCACAAAATTCGACTCAGACCTGTAACATCACAAAGACCTAAAGCAATTGCACAAATTCAAACCTACACCCACCTAATACCTATTCGTGACCCTAGCCCAACCTATTCTAAGTCCTATTTGACATATAGGCATACCAAGTCCTATTTGACATATAGGCCCAACCTATTCTAAGTCCTATTTTACATATAGGCACAACCTATTCTAAGTCCTATTTGACATATAGGCATACCAAGTCCTATTTGACATATAGGCCCAACCTATTCCAAGTCCTATTTGACATATAGGCACAACCTATTCCAATCCTATTTGACATATAGGCATACCAAGTCCTATTTGACATATAGGCCCAACCTTTTCCAAATCCTATTTGACATATAGGCATACCAAGTCATATTTGACATATAGGCCCAACCTATTCCAAGTCCTATTTGACATATAGGCATACCAAGTCCTATTTGACATATAGGCCCAACCTATTCCGAAGTCCTATTTGACATATAGGCCCAACCTATTCCGAAGTCCTATTTGACATATAGGTATACCAAGTCCTATTTGACATATAGGCCCAACCTATTCCAAGTCCTATTTGACATATAGGCCCAACCTATTCCAACCTATTCCAAATCCTATTTGACATATAGGCATACCAAGTCCTATTTGACATAGGCCCAACCTATTCCAAGTCCTATTTGACATATAGGCCCAACCTATACCAAGTCCTATTTGACATATAGGCCCAACCTATACCAAGTCCTATTTGACATATAGGCCCAACCTATTCCAAATCCTATTTGACATATAGGCATACCAAGTCCTATTTGACATATAGGCCCAACCTATTCCAAGTCCTATTTGACATATAGGCCCAACCTATACCAAGTCCTATTTGACATATAGGCTCAACCTATTCCAAATCCTATTTGACATATAGGCATACCAAGTCCTATTTGACATATAGGCTCAACCTATTCCAAGTCCTAATTGACATATAGGCCCAACCTATTCCAAGTCCTATTTGACATATAGGCCCAACCTATTCCAAGTCCTATTTGACATATAGGCCCAACCTATTCCAAATCCTATTTGACATATAGGCATAAAACAGACAAGGCTTGATATAAGGGTCTCAAATGCAACGTTTGAGGATCTTTACTCAGCCAAATTGATTAACCTAATCCAAAACCCAAAAATAAAACCCTATAACAAAATACACATTTACACACATACATACGGTACAGTATATAAATATATACATACGACTCCAAACATCCAATTCTTCTTTTAAAGGGAGAATCACAACAGATTTCTTCAACATACACATACATTCCTTGCAAACAGATTGGATTCCTTCAAAACCCCAAACCTTCCAGACCTACCTGTAGGATACTATCATACACAACATTTACTCATTCATAACTACGGGTATTGACTTCATTGGAGTGGTGAATCCAAGTTTTGAAGACCAACTGGATTCGGAGAAATGGAACACACACACACACACACACAACACACACACACACACACTCTTTCCATGTGTCTCAAACACAACAACCTGTCTAAACATAACCAAGGATCGGAGAGTAAAAGCCTTTATTGCTGCGCTCTGATTCTGTGCACATAATTTTGTGCCAAAATTTATATGGTTAGACAGTGACACGTACAAACAAACTACTCTACTCTAAAGGGTTTTATGGCTACTTTGGCCATAGCCCAAACTACTATTTCAAAGGGCCTTGGCCTACCTTGGCCATAGCCCAAACTACTATTTCAAAGGGCCTTGGCCTACCTTGGCCATAGCCCAACAAATCATCAAAGGGCTGATGGCCTACCCTTGGCCATAGCCCAACAATTCATCAAACGGTTGATGGCCTACCCTTGGCCATAGCCCAACAAATTCATCAAAAGGCTGATGGCCTACCTCGGCCATAGCCCAACCTATTCATGAAGGGGTTTGTGGTCTCCCTTGGCCACAACCCAAACTATTACAATGGTTTTGTGGCCTCCCCTTGGTCACAGACCAAACTATTACAAGGGTCTTGTGGCCTACCTTGGCCGCGACCCAAACTATTACAAGGGTTTTGTGGCCTCCCCTTGGCCACATACCAAACTATTACAAGGGTCCTGTGGCCTCCCCTTAGCCACAGCCCAAACTATTACAAGGGTCTTGTGGCCTCCCTTGGCCACAGACCAAACTATTACAAGGGTCTTGTGGCCTCCCTTGGTCACAGACCAAACTATTACAAGGGTTTTGTGGCCTCCCCTTGGCCACAACCCAAACTATTACAAGGGTCTTGTGGCCTACCTTGGCCACAACCCAAACTATTACGAGGGTTTTGTGGCCTCCCCTTGGCCACAGCCCAAACTATTACAAGGGTTTTATGGCCTCCCATGGCCAGAGACCAAGCAACACAAAAACATTTCAATTAACTCACCAACGTAGAAGTCACTTTAAAACATAAATTGTTAACAAAACAAAACATGACAAAACTCCAAAACCACGTCAGTAAACCAGCATTTAAAAAATTTACACAGATAATGAGCAAAGTTAAAATGCTTAATAACTTTACTTTAATTCCATAAATTTCCTATACCTAAAGGGAGTCAAACTGATTGACATAACTTTAACTAAACTTGAGAAGTTGGCCTCTTGAACTTTTATATTTAAATAGGTCTTGAGTAAACTCTCTCTTCCTAAATTCCTATTTCATTCTTTTCAATCCATTTCACATGGTTTAAAACACAGTTTATCAAAAAATTTGATCTATAACATACAAATTTTTCTCCGGCCCCCGGCAGTATATGGAAAAACTATACGCGCTCACAACATGGTATCATATGTGGTACACTTATTTCATAATTAAATATAAATTATTAATTAATTGTATTAAATATCTATACAAAATTGCCTCGGGATTGGCGACATAGCCTATTGGGAATGAAATAATTGCCATACGTACAAAGAACCTGTATGTATGAATCAGCCTCACATAGCAACAAGAAAACTCAATTTATTGTTTAGTCTACCACAGAGAAGTAGACCAAACAAAATTTTGCTCGATCGGCAAAGAATAATGAAAATACAAGCGAACCAAGGAACGGCTCTCAGGGCTGTTTATGTTACAGCGAACGCTTTAAACAGGGAGGATGTGCTTCTGTCTTCCCTAAAGTTCTGAGTGAATTCCTTATAATAAACTTAATAAATATAAAGAAAAAGGGTAGGCCTACACCCTAAAGTGTTTATATTGTGACTGCCTATATTTATTAAAAGAAGTTAACTCATTGAGTAACTCCATCGTGGCGGCCCTACACCGAAAATGATCGTAACGCCCTACATCGAAACAAACTAAAAACTAAGACCCAGCAAAAAAATAAGGTGAGGCAATTTCATTTTCATTCTAATGTAGGCGTCTAAAATCCCGACGCTAAAAATTACCGTAATCACATAAATATAAAGAGGTCCTTTTAACAACCTACATATTCATAACTCTCTAACGAAAAAACATAGGGCTTTTGTCAATAACCCTCTACTGAAGTCTGCTGGAAATTTCCAACAGATGAGGGCACAGGCAATCAACCCATAGCCCTATATAGTTTTTTCAAATGGTGGCCCTGTGTGTGGGGAACTGACCCCTCTAAAATTTACACTGACACAAGCAGTGGCTAGGCTTAGCTCATTAGGCCTAACCCCAATTTCAACCATAACCCCACTATAGTTTTTTCATATGGTGGCCTATGCAACTGGGAACCGATCCCTTTACCTTTACAAAACCGAAAACAAAGGCTTGTTCATTTAACAGGCATAACTTATTTTAGGTCCTAAAAAAATAGGCCCACAACATTAAGCCTATTTAACAGGTCCTACTCTTCAAACTCAAAACAAAGCCTTGTTAATTTAACAGGCATAACTCAATTTAGGTCCTATAAAAAATAGGCCCACAACATTAAGCCTATTGAATAGGTCCTACTCTTCAAACTCAAAACAAAGCCTCTTTAATTTAACAGGCTTAACTAATTTGAGGTCCTATAAAATAATAGGCCCAAACATAAGCATACTTGGTAGGCCCAACAAATAGGCTTATTTAGTAGGCCCACCTAACTTTACATTACATAATAGGCCTACCTCTTAAAGTAGGCCTTACTCTTTACACTCAAGGCCTATCCTAACTAAAAACACTAAATTTATAATTGAACCTGTAGTGTAGGTTATAAAATTTATTTCAGCAATTTAACTTACTCATAAGACTCATTAACATCACAAAATTCGACTCAGAACTGGAACATCACAAAATTCGACTCAGACCTGTAACATCACAAAGACCTAAAGCAATTGCACAAATTCAAACCTACACCCACCTAATACCTATTCGTGACCCTAGCCCAACCTATTCTAAGTCCTATTTGACATATAGGCATACCAAGTCCTATTTGACATATAGGCCCAACCTATTCTAAGTCCTATTTTACATATAGGCACAACCTATTCTAAGTCCTATTTGACATATAGGCATACCAAGTCCTATTTGACATATAGGCCCAACCTATTCCAAGTCCTATTTGACATATAGGCACAACCTATTCCAAATCCTATTTGACATATAGGCATACCAAGTCCTATTTGACATATAGGCCCAACCTTTTCCAAATCCTATTTGACATATAGGCATACCAAGTCATATTTGACATATAGGCCCAACCTATTCCAAGTCCTATTTGACATATAGGCATACCAAGTCCTATTTGACATATAGGCCCAACCTATTCCGAAGTCCTATTTGACATATAGGCCCAACCTATTCCGAAGTCCTATTTGACATATAGGTATACCAAGTCCTATTTGACATATAGGCCCAACCTATTCCAAGTCCTATTTGACATATAGGCCCAACCTATTCCAACCTATTCCAAATCCTATTTGACATATAGGCATACCAAGTCCTATTTGACATAGGCCCAACCTATTCCAAGTCCTATTTGACATATAGGCCCAACCTATACCAAGTCCTATTTGACATATAGGCCCAACCTATACCAAGTCCTATTTGACATATAGGCCCAACCTATTCCAAATCCTATTTGACATATAGGCATACCAAGTCCTATTTGACATATAGGCCCAACCTATTCCAAGTCCTATTTGACATATAGGCCCAACCTATACCAAGTCCTATTTGACATATAGGCTCAACCTATTCCAAATCCTATTTGACATATAGGCATACCAAGTCCTATTTGACATATAGGCTCAACCTATTCCAAGTCCTAATTGACATATAGGCCCAACCTATTCCAAGTCCTATTTGACATATAGGCCCAACCTATTCCAAGTCCTATTTGACATATAGGCCCAACCTATTCCAAATCCTATTTGACATATAGGCATAAAACAGACAAGGCTTGATATAAGGGTCTCAAATGCAACGTTTGAGGATCTTTACTCAGCCAAATTGATTAACCTAATCCAAAACCCAAAAATAAAACCCTATAACAAAATACACATTTACACACATACATACGGTACAGTATATAAATATATACATACGACTCCAAACATCCAATTCTTCTTTTAAAGGGAGAATCACAACAGATTTCTTCAACATACACATACATTCCTTGCAAACAGATTGGATTCCTTCAAAACCCCAAACCTTCCAGACCTACCTGTAGGATACTATCATACACAACATTTACTCATTCATAACTACGGGTATTGACTTCATTGGAGTGGTGAATCCAAGTTTTGAAGACCAACTGGATTCGGAGAAATGCAACACACACACACACACACACACACACACTACTCTTTCCATGTGTCTCAAACACAACAACCTGTCTAAACATAACCAAGGATCGGAGAGTAAAAGCCTTTATTGCTGCGCTCTGATTCTGTGCACATAATTTTGTGCCAAAATTTATATGGTTAGACAGTGACACGTACAAACAAACTACTCTACTCTAAAGGGTTTTATGGCTACTTTGGCCATAGCCCAAACTACTATTTCAAAGGGCCTTGGCCTACCTTGGCCATAGCCCAAACTACTATTTCAAAGGGCCTTGGCCTACCTTGGCCATAGCCCAACAAATCATCAAAGGGCTGATGGCCTACCCTTGGCCATAGCCCAACAATTCATCAAACGGTTGATGGCCTACCCTTGGCCATAGCCCAACAAATTCATCAAAAGGCTGATGGCCTACCTCGGCCATAGCCCAACCTATTCATGAAGGGGTTTGTGGTCTCCCTTGGCCACAACCCAAACTATTACAAGGGTCTTGTGGCCTACCTTGGCCACAGACCAAACTATTACAAGGGTCTTGTGGCCTTCCTTGGCCACAGACCAAACTATTACAATGGTTTTGTGGCCTCCCCTTGGTCACAGACCAAACTATTACAAGGGTCTTGTGGCCTACCTTGGCCGCGACCCAAACTATTACAAGGGTTTTGTGGCCTCCCCTTGGCCACAGCCCAAACTATTACAAGGGTCTTGGCCTCCCTTGCCACAGCCAAACTATTACAAGGGTCTTGTGGCCTCCCTTGTCACAGACCAAACTATTACAAGGGTTTGTGGCCTCCCTTGGCACAACCAAACTATTACAAGGGTCTTGTGGCCTACCTTGGCCACAACCCAAACTATTACGAGGGTTTTGTGGCCTCCCCTTGGCCACAGCCCAAACTATTACAGGGTTTTATGGCCTCCCATGGCCAGAGACCAAGCAACACAAAAACATTTCAATTAACTCACCAACGTAGAAGTCACTTTAAAACATAAATTGTTAACAAAACAAAACATGACAAAACTCCAAAACCACGTCAGTAAACCAGCATTTAAAAAATTTACACAGATAATGAGCAAAGTTAAAATGCTTAATAACTTTACTTTAATTCCATAAATTTCCTATACCTAAAGGGAGTCAAACTGATTGACATAACTTTAACTAAACTTGAGAAGTTGGCCTCTTGAACTTTTATATTTAAATAGGTCTTGAGTAAACTCTCTCTTCCTAAATTCCTATTTCATTCTTTTCAATCCATTTCACATGGTTTAAAACACAGTTTATCAAAAAATTTGATCTATAACATACAAATTTTTCTCCGGCCCCCGGCAGTATATGGAAAAACTATACGCGCTCACAACATGGTATCATATGTGGTACACTTATTTCATAATTAAATATAAATTATTAATTAATTGTATTAAATATCTATACAAAATTGCCTCGGGATTGGCGACATAGCCTATTGGGAATGAAATAATTGCCATACGTACAAAGAACCTGTATGTATGAATCAGCCTCACATAGCAACAAGAAAACTCAATTTATTGTTTAGTCTACCACAGAGAAGTAGACCAAACAAAATTTTGCTCGATCGGCAAAGAATAATGAAAATACAAGCGAACCAAGGAACGGCTCTCAGGGCTGTTTATGTTACAGCGAACGCTTTAAACAGGGAGGATGTGCTTCTGTCTTCCCTAAAGTTCTGAGTGAATTCCTTATAATAAACTTAATAAATATAAAGAAAAAGGGTAGGCCTACACCCTAAAGTGTTTATATTGTGACTGCCTATATTTATTAAAAGAAGTTAACTCATTGAGTAACTCCATCGTGGCGGCCCTACACCGAAAATGATCGTAACGCCCTACATCGAAACAAACTAAAAACTAAGACCCAGGAAAAAAATAAGGTGAGGCAATTTCATTTTCATTCTAATGTAGGCGTCTAAAATCCCGACGCTAAAAATTACCGTAATCATATAAATATAAAGAGGTCCTTTTAACAACCTACATATTCATAACTCTCTAACGAAAAAACATAGGGCTTTTGTCGTAACCCTCCACTGAAGTCTGCTGGAAATTTCCAACGGATGAGGGCACAGGCAATCAACCCATAGCCCTATATAGTTTTTTCAAATGGTGGCCCTGTGTGTGGGGAACTGACCCCTCTAAAATTTACACTGACACAAGCAGTGGCTAGGCTTAGCTCATTAGGCCTAACCCCAATTTCAACCATAACCCCACTATAGTTTTTTCATATGGTGCCTATGCAACTGGGAACCGATCCCTTTACCTTTACAAAACCGAAAACAAAGGCTTGTTCATTTAACAGGCATAACTTATTTTAGGTCCTAAAAAAATAGGCCCACAACATTAAGCCTATTTAACAGGTCCTACTCTTCAAACTCAAAACAAAGCCTTGTTAATTTAACAGGCATAACTCAATTTAGGTCCTATAAAAAATAGGCCCACAACATTAAGCCTATTGAATAGGTCCTACTCTTCAAACTCAAAACAAAGCCTCTTTAATTTAACAGGCTTAACTAATTTGAGGTCCTATAAAATAATAGGCCCAAACATAAGCATACTTGGTAGGCCCAACAAATAGGCTTATTTAGTAGGCCCACCTAACTTTACATTACATAATAGGCCTACCTCTTAAAGTAGGCCTTACTCTTTACACTCAAGGCCTATCCTAACTAAAAACACTAAATTTATAATTGAACCTGTAGTGTAGGTTATAAAATTTATTTCAGCAATTTAACTTACTCATAAGACTCATTAACATCACAAAATTCGACTCAGAACTGGAACATCACAAAATTCGACTCAGACCTGTAACATCACAAAGACCTAAAGCAATTGCACAAATTCAAACCTACACCCACCTAATACCTATTCGTGACCCTAGCCCAACCTATTCTAAGTCCTATTTGACATATAGGCATACCAAGTCCTATTTGACATATAGGCCCAACCTATTCTAAGTCCTATTTTACATATAGGCACAACCTATTCTAAGTCCTATTTGACATATAGGCATACCAAGTCCTATTTGACATATAGGCCCAACCTATTCCAAGTCCTATTTGACATATAGGCACAACCTATTCCAAATCCTATTTGACATATAGGCATACCAAGTCCTATTTGACATATAGGCCCAACCTTTTCCAAATCCTATTTGACATATAGGCATACCAAGTCATATTTGACATATAGGCCCAACCTATTCCAAGTCCTATTTGACATATAGGCATACCAAGTCCTATTTGACATATAGGCCCAACCTATTCCGAAGTCCTATTTGACATATAGGCCCAACCTATTCCGAAGTCCTATTTGACATATAGGTATACCAAGTCCTATTTGACATATAGGCCCAACCTATTCCAAGTCCTATTTGACATATAGGCCCAACCTATTCCAACCTATTCCAAATCCTATTTGACATATAGGCATACCAAGTCCTATTTGACATAGGCCCAACCTATTCCGAAGTCCTATTTGACATATAGGCCCAAACTATTCCGAAGTCCTATTTGACATATAGGCCCAACCTATTCCGAAGTCCAATTTGACATATAGGCCCAACCTATTCCGAAGTCCTATTTGACATATAGGCCCAACCTATTCCGAAGTCCTATTTGACATATAGGCCCAACCTATTCCGAAGTCCTATTTGACATATAGGCATACCAAGTCCTATTTGACATATAGGCCCAACCTATTCTAAGTCCTATTTGACATATAGGCACAACCTATTCTAAGTCCTATTTGACATATAGGCATACCAAGTCCTATTTGACATATAGGCCCAACCTATTCCAAGTCCTATTTGACATATAGGCACAACCTATTCCAAATCCTATTTGACATATAGGCATACCAAGTCCTATTTGACATATAGGCCCAACCTTTTCCAAATCCTATTTGACATATAGGCATACCAAGTCATATTTGACATATAGGCCCAACCTATTCCAAGTCCTATTTGACATATAGGCATACCAAGTCCTATTTGACATATAGGCCCAACCTATTCCGAAGTCCTATTTGACATATAGGCCCAAACTATTCCGAAGTCCTATTTGACATATAGGCCCAACCTATTCCGAAGTCCTATTTGACATATAGGCCCAACCTATTCCGAAGTCCTATTTGACATATAGGCCCAACCTATTCCGAAGTCCTATTTGACATATAGGCCCAACCTATTCCGAAGTCCTATTTGACATATAGGTATACCAAGTCCTATTTGACATATAGGCCCAACCTATTCCAAGTCCTATTTGACATATAGGCCCAACTTATTCAACCTATTCCAAATCCTATTTGACATATAGGCATACCAAGTCCTATTTGACATAGGCCCAACCTATTCCAAGTCCTATTTGACATATAGGCCCAACCTATACCAAGTCCTATTTGACATATAGGCCCAACCTATACCAAGTCCTATTTGACATATAGGCCCAACCTATTCCAAATCCTATTTGACATATAGGCATACCAAGTCCTATTTGACATATAGGCCCAACCTATTCCAAGTCCTATTTGACATATAGGCCCAACCTATACCAAGTCCTATTTGACATATAGGCTCAACCTATTCCAAATCCTATTTGACATATAGGCATACCAAAACCTATTTGACATATAGGCCCACCTATTCCAAGTCCTAATTGACATATAGGCCCAACCTATTCCAAGTCCTATTTGACATATAGGCCCAACCTATTCCAAGTCCTATTTGACATATAGGCCCAACCTATTCCAAATCCTATTTGACATATAGGCATAAAACAGACAAGGCTTGATATAAGGGTCTCAAATGCAACGTTTGAGGATCTTTACTCAGCCAAATTGATTAACCTAATCCAAAACCCAAAATAAAACCCTATAACAAAATACACATTTACACACATACATACGGTACAGTATATAAATATATACATACGACTCCAAACATCCAATTCTTCTTTTAAAGGGAGAATCACAACAGATTTCTTCAACATACACATACATTCCTTGCAAACAGATTGGATTCCTTCAAAACCCCAAACCTTCCAGACCTACCTGTAGGATACTATCATACACAACATTTACTCATTCATAACTACGGGTATTGACTTCATTGGAGTGGTGAATCCAAGTTTTGAAGACCAACTGGATTCGGAGAAATGCAACACACACACACACACACACACACACACACACACACACTACTCTTTCCATGTGTCTCAAACACAACAACCTGTCTAAACATAACCAAGGATCGGAGAGTAAAAGCCTTTATTGCTGCGCTCTGATTCTGTGCACATAATTTTGTGCCAAAATTTATATGGTTAGACAGTGACACGTACAAACAAACTACTCTACTCTAAAGGGTTTTATGGCTACTTTGGCCATAGCCCAAACTACTATTTCAAAGGGCCTTGGCCTACCTTGGCCATAGCCCAAACTACTATTTGAAAGGGCCTTGGCCTACCTTGGCCATAGCCCAACAAATCATCAAAGGGCTGATGGCCTACCCTTGGCCATAGCCCAACAATTCATCAAACGGTTGATGGCCTACCCTTGGCCATAGCCCAACAAATTCATCAAAAGGCTGATGGCCTACCTCGGCCATAGCCCAACCTATTCATGAAGGGGTTTGTGGTCTCCCTTGGCCACAACCCAAACTATTACAAGGGTCTTGTGGCCTACCTTGGCCACAGACCAAACTATTACAAGGGTCTTGTGGCCTTCCTTGGCCACAGACCAAACTATTACAATGGTTTTGTGGCCTCCCCTTGGTCACAGACCAAACTATTACAAGGGTCTTGTGGCCTACCTTGGCCGCGACCCAAACTATTACAAGGGTTTTGTGGCCTCCCCTTGGCCACAGACCAAACTATTACAAGGGTCCTGTGGACTCCCCTTAGCCACAGCCCAAACTATTACAAGGGTCTTGTGGCCTCCCTTGGCCACAGACCAAACTATTACAAGGGTCTTGTGGCCTCCCTTGGTCACAGACCAAACTATTACAAGGGTTTTGTGGCCTCCCCTTGGCCACAACCCAAACTATTACAAGGGTCTTGTGGCCTACCTTGGCCACAACCCAAACTATTACGAGGGTTTTGTGGCCTCCCCTTGGCCACAGCCCAAACTATTACAAGGGTTTTATGGCCTCCCATGGCCAGAGACCAAGCAACACAAAAACATTTCAATTAACTCACCAACGTAGAAGTCACTTTAAAACATAAATTGTTAACAAAACAAAACATGACAAAACTCCAAAACCACGTCAGTAAACCAGCATTTAAAAAATTTACACAGATAATGAGCAAAGTTAAAATGCTTAATAACTTTACTTTAATTCCATAAATTTCCTATACCTAAAGGGAGTCAAACTGATTGACATAACTTTAACTAAACTTGAGAAGTTGGCCTCTTGAACTTTTATATTTAAATAGGTCTTGAGTAAACTCTCTCTTCCTAAATTCCTATTTCATTCTTTTCAATCCATTTCACATGGTTTAAAACACAGTTTATCAAAAAATTTGATCTATAACATACAAATTTTTCTCCGGCCCCCGGCAGTATATGGAAAAACTATACGCGCTCACAACATGGTATCATATGTGGTACACTTATTTCATAATTAAATATAAATTATTAATTAATTGTATTAAATATCTATACAAAATTGCCTCGGGATTGGCGACATAGCCTATTGGGAATGAAATAATTGCCATACGTACAAAGAACCTGTATGTATGAATCAGCCTCACATAGCAACAAGAAAACTCAATTTATTGTTTAGTCTACCACAGAGAAGTAGACCAAACAAAATTTTGCTCGATCGGCAAAGAATAATGAAAATACAAGCGAACCAAGGAACGGCTCTCAGGGCTGTTTATGTTACAGCGAACGCTTTAAACAGGGAGGATGTGCTTCTGTCTTCCCTAAAGTTCTGAGTGAATTCCTTATAATAAACTTAATAAATATAAAGAAAAAGGGTAGGCCTACACCCTAAAGTGTTTATATTGTGACTGCCTATATTTATTAAAAGAAGTTAACTCATTGAGTAACTCCATCGTGGCGGCCCTACACCGAAAATGATCGTAACGCCCTACATCGAAACAAACTAAAAACTAAGACCCAGCAAAAAATAAGGTGAGGCAATTTCATTTTCATTCTAATGTAGGCGTCTAAAATCCCGACGCTAAAAATTACCGTAATCATATAAATATAAAGAGGTCCTTTTAACAACCTACATATTCATAACTCTCTAACGAAAAAACATAGGGCTTTTGTCAATAACCCTCTACTGAAGTCTGCTGGAAATTTCCAAGATGAGGGCACAGGCAATCAACCCATAGCCCTATATAGTTTTTTCAAATGGTGGCCCTGTGTGTGGGGAACTGACCCCTCTAAAATTTACACTGACACAAGCAGTGGCTAGGCTTAGCTCATTAGGCCTAACCCCAATTTCAACCATAACCCCACTATAGTTTTTTCATATGGTGGCCTATGCAACTGGGAACCGATCCCTTTACCTTTACAAAACCGAAAACAAAGGCTTGTTCATTTAACAGGCATAACTTATTTTAGGTCCTAAAAAAAATAGGCCCACAACATTAAGCCTATTTAACAGGTCCTACTCTTCAAACTCAAAACAAAGCCTTGTTAATTTAACAGGCATAACTCAATTTAGGTCCTATAAAAAATAGGCCCACAACATTAAGCCTATTGAATAGGTCCTACTCTTCAAACTCAAAACAAAGCCTCTTTAATTTAACAGGCTTAACTAATTTGAGGTCCTATAAAATAATAGGCCCAAACATAAGCATACTTGGTAGGCCCAACAAATAGGCTTATTTAGTAGGCCCACCTAACTTTACATTACATAATAGGCCTACCTCTTAAAGTAGGCCTTACTCTTTACACTCAAGGCCTATCCTAACTAAAAACACTAAATTTATAATTGAACCTGTAGTGTAGGTTATAAAATTTATTTCAGCAATTTAACTTACTCATAAGACTCATTAACATCACAAAATTCGACTCAGAACTGGAACATCACAAAATTCGACTCAGACCTGTAACATCACAAAGACCTAAAGCAATTGCACAAATTCAAACCTACACCCACCTAATACCTATTCGTGACCCTAGCCCAACCTATTCTAAGTCCTATTTGACATATAGGCATACCAAGTCCTATTTGACATATAGGCCCAACCTATTCTAAGTCCTATTTTACATATAGGCACAACCTATTCTAAGTCCTATTTGACATATAGGCATACCAAGTCCTATTTGACATATAGGCCCAACCTATTCCAAGTCCTATTTGACATATAGGCACAACCTATTCCAAATCCTATTTGACATATAGGCATACCAAGTCCTATTTGACATATAGGCCCAACCTTTTCCAAATCCTATTTGACATATAGGCATACCAAGTCATATTTGACATATAGGCCCAACCTATTCCAAGTCCTATTTGACATATAGGCATACCAAGTCCTATTTGACATATAGGCCCAACCTATTCCGAAGTCCTATTTGACATATAGGCCCAACCTATTCCGAAGTCCTATTTGACATATAGGTATACCAAGTCCTATTTGACATATAGGCCCAACCTATTCCAAGTCCTATTTGACATATAGGCCCAACCTATTCCAACCTATTCCAAATCCTATTTGACATATAGGCATACCAAGTCCTATTTGACATAGGCCCAACCTATTCCAAGTCCTATTTGACATATAGGCCCAACCTATACCAAGTCCTATTTGACATATAGGCCCAACCTATACCAAGTCCTATTTGACATATAGGCCCAACCTATTCCAAATCCTATTTGACATATAGGCATACCAAGTCCTATTTGACATATAGGCCCAACCTATTCCAAGTCCTATTTGACATATAGGCCCAACCTATACCAAGTCCTATTTGACATATAGGCTCAACCTATTCCAAATCCTATTTGACATATAGGCATACCAAGTCCTATTTGACATATAGGCTCAACCTATTCCAAGTCCTAATTGACATATAGGCCCAACCTATTCCAAGTCCTATTTGACATATAGGCCCAACCTATTCCAAGTCCTATTTGACATATAGGCCCAACCTATTCCAAATCCTATTTGACATATAGGCATAAAACAGACAAGGCTTGATATAAGGGTCTCAAATGCAACGTTTGAGGATCTTTACTCAGCCAAATTGATTAACCTAATCCAAAACCCAAAAATAAAACCCTATAACAAAATACACATTTACACACATACATACGGTACAGTATATAAATATATACATACGACTCCAAACATCCAATTCTTCTTTTAAAGGGAGAATCACAACAGATTTCTTCAACATACACATACATTCCTTGCAAACAGATTGGATTCCTTCAAAACCCCAAACCTTCCAGACCTACCTGTAGGATACTATCATACACAACATTTACTCATTCATAACTACGGGTATTGACTTCATTGGAGTGGTGAATCCAAGTTTTGAAGACCAACTGGATTCGGAGAAATGCAACACACACACACACACACACACACACACACACTACTCTTTCCATGTGTCTCAAACACAACAACCTGTCTAAACATAACCAAGGATCGGAGAGTAAAAGCCTTTATTGCTGCGCTCTGATTCTGTGCACATAATTTTGTGCCAAAATTTATATGGTTAGACAGTGACACGTACAAACAAACTACTCTACTCTAAAGGGTTTTATGGCTACTTTGGCCATAGCCCAAACTACTATTTCAAAGGGCCTTGGCCTACCTTGGCCATAGCCCAAACTACTATTTCAAAGGGCCTTGGCCTACCTTGGCCATAGCCCAACAAATCATCAAAGGGCTGATGGCCTACCCTTGGCCATAGCCCAACAATTCATCAAACGGTTGATGGCCTACCCTTGGCCATAGCCCAACAAATTCATCAAAAGGCTGATGGCCTACCTCGGCCATAGCCCAACCTATTCATGAAGGGGTTTGTGGTCTCCCTTGGCCACAACCCAAACTATTACAAGGGTCTTGTGGCCTACCTTGGCCACAGACCAAACTATTACAAGGGTCTTGTGGCCTTCCTTGGCCACAGACCAAACTATTACAATGGTTTTGTGGCCTCCCCTTGGTCACAGACCAAACTATTACAAGGGTCTTGTGGCCTACCTTGGCCGCGACCCAAACTATTACAAGGGTTTTGTGGCCTCCCCTTGGCCACAGCCCAAACTATTACAAGGGTCTTGTGGCCTCCCTTGGCCACAGACCAAACTATTACAAGGGTCTTGTGGCCTCCCTTTGTCACAGACCAAACTATTACAAGGGTTTTGTGGCCTCCCCTTGGCCACAACCCAAACTATTACAAGGGTCTTGTGGCCTACCTTGGCCACAACCCAAACTATTACGAGGGTTTTGTGGCCTCCCCTTGGCCACAGCCCAAACTATTACAAGGGTTTTATGGCCTCCCATGGCCAGAGACCAAGCAACACAAAAACATTTCAATTAACTCACCAACGTAGAAGTCACTTTAAAACATAAATTGTTAACAAAACAAAACATGACAAAACTCCAAAACCACGTCAGTAAACCAGCATTTAAAAAATTTACACAGATAATGAGCAAAGTTAAAATGCTTAATAACTTTAATTTAATTCCATAAATTTCCTATACCTAAAGGGAGTCAAACTGATTGACATAACTTTAACTAAACTTGAGAAGTTGGCCTCTTGAACTTTTATATTTAAATAGGTCTTGAGTAAACTCTCTCTTCCTAAATTCCTATTTCATTCTTTTCAATCCATTTCACATGGTTTAAAACACAGTTTATCAAAAAATTTGATCTATAACATACAAATTTTTCTCCGGCCCCCGGCAGTATATGGAAAAACTATACGCGCTCACAACATGGTATCATATGTGGTACACTTATTTCATAATTAAATATAAATTATTAATTAATTGTATTAAATATCTATACAAAATTGCCTCGGGATTGGCGACATAGCCTATTGGGAATGAAATAATTGCCATACGTACAAAGAACCTGTATGTATGAATCAGCCTCACATAGCAACAAGAAAACTCAATTTATTGTTTAGTCTACCACAGAGAAGTAGACCAAACAAAATTTTGCTCGATCGGCAAAGAATAATGAAAATACAAGCGAACCAAGGAACGGCTCTCAGGGCTGTTTATGTTACAGCGAACGCTTTAAACAGGGAGGATGTGCTTCTGTCTTCCCTAAAGTTCTGAGTGAATTCCTTATAATAAACTTAATAAATATAAAGAAAAAGGGTAGGCCTACACCCTAAAGTGTTTATATTGTGACTGCCTATATTTATTAAAAGAAGTTAACTCATTGAGTAACTCCATCGTGGCGGCCCTACACCGAAAATGATCGTAACGCCCTACATCGAAACAAACTAAAAACTAAGACCCAGGAAAAAATAAGGTGAGGCAATTTCATTTTCATTCTAATGTAGGCGTCTAAAATCCCGACGCTAAAAATTACCGTAATCATATAAATATAAAGAGGTCCTTTTAACAACCTACATATTCATAACTCTCTAACGAAAAACATAGGGCTTTTGTCGATAACCCTCCACTGAAGTCTGCTGGAAATTTCCAACGGATGAGGGCACAGGCAATCAACCCATAGCCCTATATAGTTTTTTCAAATGGTGGCCCTGTGTGTGGGGAACTGACCCCTCTAAAATTTACACTGACACAAGCAGTGGCTAGGCTTAGCTCATTAGGCCTAACCCCAATTTCAACCATAACCCCACTATAGTTTTTTCATATGGTAGCCTATGCAACTGGGAACCGATCCCTTTACCTTTACAAAACCGAAAACAAAGGCTTGTTCATTTAACAGGCATAACTTATTTTAGGTCCTAAAAAAATAGGCCCACAACATTAAGCCTATTTAACAGGTCCTACTCTTCAAACTCAAAACAAAGCCTTGTTAATTTAACAGGCATAACTCAATTTAGGTCCTATAAAAAATAGGCCCACAACATTAAGCCTATTGAATAGGTCCTACTCTTCAAACTCAAAACAAAGCCTCTTTAATTTAACAGGCTTAACTAATTTGAGGTCCTATAAAATAATAGGCCCAAACATAAGCATACTTGGTAGGCCCAACAAATAGGCTTATTTAGTAGGCCCACCTAACTTTACATTACATAATAGGCCTACCTCTTAAAGTAGGCCTTACTCTTTACACTCAAGGCCTATCCTAACTAAAAACACTAAATTTATAATTGAACCTGTAGTGTAGGTTATAAAATTATTTCAGCAATTTAACTTACTCATAAGACTCATTAACATCACAAAATTCGACTCAGAACTGGAACATCACAAAATTCGACTCAGACCTGTAACATCACAAAGACCTAAAGCAATTGCACAAATTCAAACCTACACCCACCTAATACCTATTCGTGACCCTAGCCCAACCTATTCTAAGTCCTATTTGACATATAGGCATACCAAGTCCTATTTGACATATAGGCCCAACCTATTCTAAGTCCTATTTTACATATAGGCACAACCTATTCTAAGTCCTATTTGACATATAGGCATACCAAGTCCTATTTGACATATAGGCCCAACCTATTCCAAGTCCTATTTGACATATAGGCACAACCTATTCCAAATCCTATTTGACATATAGGCATACCAAGTCCTATTTGACATATAGGCCCAACCTTTTCCAAATCCTATTTGACATATAGGCATACCAAGTCATATTTGACATATAGGCCCAACCTATTCCAAGTCCTATTTGACATATAGGCATACCAAGTCCTATTTGACATATAGGCCCAACCTATTCCGAAGTCCTATTTGACATATAGGCCCAACCTATTCCGAAGTCCTATTTGACATATAGGTATACCAAGTCCTATTTGACATATAGGCCCAACCTATCCAAGTCCTATTTGACATATAGGCCCAACCTATTCCAACCTATTCCAAATCCTATTTGACATATAGGCATACCAAGTCCTATTTGACATAGGCCCAACCTATTCCGAAGTCCTATTTGACATATAGGCCCAAACTATTCCGAAGTCCTATTTGACATATAGGCCCAACCTATTCCGAAGTCCAATTTGACATATAGGCCCAACCTATTCCGAAGTCCTATTTGACATATAGGCCCAACCTATTCCGAAGTCCTATTTGACATATAGGCCCAACCTATTCCGAAGTCCTATTTGACATATAGGCATACCAAGTCCTATTTGACATATAGGCCCAACCTATTCTAAGTCCTATTTGACATATAGGCACAACCTATTCTAAGTCCTATTTGACATATAGGCATACCAAGTCCTATTTGACATATAGGCCCAACCTATTCCAAGTCCTATTTGACATATAGGCACAACCTATTCCAAATCCTATTTGACATATAGGCATACCAAGTCCTATTTGACATATAGGCCCAACCTTTTCCAAATCCTATTTGACATATAGGCATACCAAGTCATATTTGACATATAGGCCCAACCTATTCCAAGTCCTATTTGACATATAGGCATACCAAGTCCTATTTGACATATAGGCCCAACTATTCCGAAGTCCTATTTGACATATAGGCCCAAACTATTCCGAAGTCCTATTTGACATATAGGCCAACCTATTCCGAAGTCCTATTTGACATATAGGCCCAACCTATTCCGAAGTCCTATTTGACATATAGGCCCAACCTATTCCGAAGTCCTATTTGACATATAGGCCAACCTATTCCGAAGTCCTATTTGACATATAGGTATACCAAGTCCTATTTGACATATAGGCCAACCTATTCCAAGTCCTATTTGACATATAGGCCCAACTATTCCAACCTATTCAAATCCTATTTGACATATAGGCATACCAAGTCCTATTTGACATAGGCCCAACCTATTCCAAGTCCTATTTGACATATAGGCCCAACCTATACCAAGTCCTATTGACATATAGGCCAACCTATACCATCCTATTTGACATATAGGCCCAACCTATTCCAAATCCTATTGACATATAGGCATACCAAGTCCTATTTGACATATAGGCCCAACCTATTTCCAAGTCCTATTTGACATATAGGCCCAACCTATACCAGTCCTATTTGACATATACTCAACCTATTCCAATCCTATTTGACATATAGGCATACCAAGTCCTATTTGACATATAGGCCCAACCTATCCAAGTCCTAATTGACATATAGGCCCAACCTATTCCAAGTCCTATTTGACATATAGGCCCAACCTATTCCAGTCCTATTTGACATATAGGCCCAACCTATTCCAAATCCTATTTGACATATAGGCATAAAACAGACAAGGCTTGATATAAGGTCTCAAATGCAACGTTTGAGGATCTTTACTCAGCCAAATTGATTAACCTAATCCAAAACCAAAAATAAAACCCTATAACAAAATCACATTTACACACATACATACGGTACAGTATATAAATATATACATACGACTCCAAACATCCAATTCTTCTTTTAAAGGAGAATCACAACAGATTTCTTCAACATACACTACATTCCTTGCAAACAGATTGATTCCTTCAAAACCCCAAACCTTCCAGACCTACCTGTAGGATACTATCATACACAACATTTACTCATTCATAACTACGGGTATTGACTTCATTGGAGTGGTGAATCCAAGTTTTGAAGACCAACTGGATTCGGAGAAATGCAACACACACACACACACACACACACACACACACACACTACTCTTTCCATGTGTCTCAAACACAACACCTGTCTAAACATAACCAAGGATCGGAGAGTAAAAGCCTTTATTGCTGCGCTCTGATTCTGTGCACATAATTTTGTGCCAAAATTTATATGGTTAGACAGTGACACGTACAAACAAACTACTCTACTCTAAAGGGTTTTATGGCTACTTTGGCCATAGCCCAAACTACTATTTCAAAGGGCCTTGGCCTACCTTGGCCATAGCCCAAACTACTATTTGAAAGGGCCTTGGCCTACCTTGGCCATAGCCCACAAATCATCAAAGGGCTGATGGCCTACCCTTGGCATAGCCCAACAATTCATCAAACGGTTGATGGCCTACCCTTGGCCATAGCCCAACAAATTCATCAAAAGGCTGATGGCCTACCTCGGCCATAGCCCAACCTATTCATGAAGGGGTTTGTGGTCTCCCTTGGCCACAACCCAAACTATTACAAGGGTCTTGTGGCCTACCTTGGCCACAGACCAAACTATTACAAGGGTCTTGTGGCCTTCCTTGGCCACAGACCAAACTATTACAATGGTTTTGTGGCCATCCCCTTGTCACAGACCAAACTATTACAAGGGTCTTGTGGCCTACCTTGGCCGCGACCCAAACTATTACAAGGGTTTTGTGGCCTCCCCTTGGCCACAGACCAAACTATTACAAGGGTCCTGTGGCCTCCCCTTAGCCACAGCCCAAACTATTACAAGGGTCTTGTGGCCTCCCTTGGCCACAGACCAAACTATTACAAGGGTCTTGTGGCCTCCCTTGGTCACAGACCAAACTATTACAAGGGTTTTGTGGCCTCCCCTTGGCCACAACCCAAACTATTACAAGGGTCTTGTGGCCTACCTTGGCCACAACCCAAACTATTACGAGGGTTTTGTGGCCTCCCCTTGGCCACAGCCCAAACTATTACAAGGGTTTTATGGCCTCCCATGGCCAGAGACCAAGCAACACAAAAACATTTCAATTAACTCACCAACGTAGAAGTCACTTTAAAACATAAATTGTTAACAAAACAAACATGACAAAACTCCAAAACCACGTCAGTAAACCAGCATTTAAAAAATTTACACAGATAATGAGCAAAGTTAAAATGCTTAATAACTTTACTTTAATTCCATAAATTTCCTATACCTAAAGGGAGTCAAACTGATTGACATAACTTTAACTAAACTTGAGAGTTCCTCTTGAACTTTTATATTTAAATAGGTCTTGAGTAAACTCTCTCTTCCTAAATTCCTATTTCATTCTTTTCAATCCATTTCACATGGTTTAAAACACAGTTTATCAAAAAATTTGATCTATAACATACAAATTTTCTCCGGCCCCCGGCAGTATATGGAAAAACTATACGCGCTCACAACATGGTATCATATGTGGTACACTTATTTCATAATTAAATATAATTATTAATTAATTGTATTAAATATCTATACAAAATTGCCTCGGGATTGGCGACATAGCCTATTGGGAATGAAATAATTGCCATACGTACAAAGAACCTGTATGTATGAATCAGCCTCACATAGCAACAAGAAAACTCAATTTATTGTTTAGTCTACCACAGAGAAGTAGACCAAACAAAATTTTGCTCGATCGGCAAAGAATAATGAAAATACAAGCGAACCAAGGAACGGCTCTCAGGGCTGTTTATGTTACAGCGAACGCTTTAAACAGGGAGGATGTGCTTCTGTCTTCCCTAAAGTTCTGAGTGAATTCCTTATAATAAACTTAATAAATATAAAGAAAAAGGGTAGGCCTACACCCTAAAGTGTTTATATTGTGACTGCCTATATTTATTAAAGAAGTTAACTCATTGAGTAACTCCATCGTGGCGGCCCTACACCGAAAATGATCGTAACGCCCTACATCGAAACAAACTAAAAACTAAGACCCAGGAAAAAATAAGGTGAGGCAATTTCATTTTCATTCTAATGTAGGCGTCTAAAATCCCGACGCTAAAAATTACCGTAATCATATAAATATAAAGAGGTCCTTTTAACAACCTACATTTCATAACTCTCTAACGAAAAAACATAGGGCTTTTGTCATAACCCTCCACTGAAGTCTGCTGGAAATTTCCAACGGATGAGGGCACAGGCAATCAACCCATAGCCCTATATAGTTTTTTCAAATGGTGGCCCTGTGTGTGGGGAACTGACCCCTCTAAAATTTACACTGACACAAGCAGTGGCTAGGCTTAGCTCATTAGGCCTAACCCCAATTTCAACCATAACCCCACTATAGTTTTTTCATATGGTGGCCTATGCAACTGGGAACCGATCCCTTTACCTTTACAAAACCGAAAACAAAGGCTTGTTCATTTAACAGGCATAACTTATTTTAGGTCCTAAAAAAATAGGCCCACAACATTAAGCCTATTTAACAGGTCCTACTCTTCAAACTCAAAACAAAGCCTTGTTAATTTAACAGGCATAACTCAATTTAGGTCCTATAAAAAATAGGCCCACAACATTAAGCCTATTGAATAGGTCCTACTCTTCAAACTCAAAACAAAGCCTCTTTAATTTAACAGGCTTAACTAATTTGAGGTCCTATAAAATAATAGGCCCAAACATAAGCATACTTGGTAGGCCCAACAAATAGGCTTATTTAGTAGGCCCACCTAACTTTACATTACATAATAGGCCTACCTCTTAAAGTAGGCCTTACTCTTTACACTCAAGGCCTATCCTAACTAAAAACACTAAATTTATAATTGAACCTGTAGTGTAGGTTATAAAATTTATTTCAGCAATTTAACTTACTCATAAGACTCATTAACATCACAAAATTCGACTCAGAACTGGAACATCACAAATTCGACTCAGACCTGTAACATCACAAAGACCTAAAGCAATTGCACAAATTCAAACCTACACCCACCTAATACCTATTCGTGACCCTAGCCCAACCTATTCTAAGTCCTATTTGACATATAGGCATACCAAGTCCTATTTGACATATAGGCCCAACCTATTCTAAGTCCTATTTTACATATAGGCACATACCAAGTCCTATTTGACATATAGGCATACCAAGTCCTATTTGACATATAGGCCCAACCTATTCCAAGTCCTATTTGACATATAGGCACATACCAAGTCCTATTTGACATATAGGCAACCAGTCCGTCCTATTTGACATATAGGCCCAACCTTTCCAAATCCTATTTGACATATAGGCATACCAAGTCATATTTGACATATAGGCCCAACCTATTCCAAGTCCTATTTGACATATAGGCATACCAAGTCATTTTGACATATAGGCCCAACCTATTCCGAAGTCCTATTTGACATATAGGCCCATACCAAGTCCTATTTGACTATAGGCCCAACCTATTCCGAAGTCCTATTTGACATATAGGCCCAACCTATTCCGAAGTCCTATTTGACATATAGGTATACCAAGTCCTATTTGACATATAGGCCCAACCTATTCCAATCCTATTTGACATATGCCCAACCTATTTCCAACCTATTCCCAAGTCCTATTTGACATATAGGCATACCAATCCTTTTGACAATTCCCAACCTATTCCGATCCTATTTGACATATAGGCCCAAACCTATTCCAAGTCCTATTTGACATATAGGCCAAACCTATTCCGAAGTCCATTTGACATATAGGCCCAACCTATTCCAAGTCCTATTTGACATATAGGCCCAACCTATTCCGAAGTCCTATTTGACATATAGGCCAACCTATTCCAAGTCCTATTTGACATATAGGCATACCAAGTCCTATTTGACATATAGGCCCAACCTATTCCAAGTCCTATTTACATATAGGCCAACCTATTCCAAGTCCTGTTTGACATATAGGCTACCAAGTCCTATTTGACATATAGGCCCAACCTATTCCAAGTCCTATTTGACATATAGGCACAACCTATTCCAAATCCTATTTGACATATAGGCATACCAAGTCCTATTTGACATATAGGCCCAACCTTTTCCAAATCCTATTTGACATATAGGCATACCAAGTCATATTTGACATATAGGCCCAACCTATTCCAAGTCCTATTTGACATATAGGCATACCAAGTCCTATTTGACATATAGGCCCAACCTATTCCGAAGTCCTATTTGACATATAGGCCCAACTATTCCGAAGTCCTATTTGACATATAGGCCCAACCTATTCCGAAGTCCTATTTGACATATAGGCCCAACCTATTCCGAAGTCCTATTTGACATATAGGCCCAACCTATTCCGAAGTCCTATTTGACATATAGGCCCAACCTATTCCGAAGTCCTATTTGACATATAGGTAACCAAGTCCTATTTGACATATAGGCCCAACCTATTCCAAGTCCTATTTGACATATAGGCCAACCTATTCCAACCTATTCCAAATCCTATTTGACATATAGGCATACCAAGTCCTATTTGACATAGGCCCAACCTATTCCAAGTCCTATTTGACATATAGGCCAACCTATAGTCCTATTTGACATATAGGCCCAACCTATACCAAGTCCTATTTGACATATAGGCCCAACCTATTCCAAATCCTATTTGACATATAGGCATACCAAGTCCTATTTGACATATAGGCCCAACCTATTCCAAGTCCTATTTGACATATAGGCCCAACTATACCAAGTCCTATTTGACATATAGGCTCAACCTATTCCAATCCTATTTGACATATAGGCATACCAAGTCCTATTTGACATATAGGCCAACCTATTCAAGTCCTAATTGACATATAGGCCAACCTATTCCAAGTCCTATTTGACATATAGGCCCAACCTATTCCAAGTCCTATTTACATATAGGCCCAACCTATTCCAAATCCTATTGACATATAGGCATAAAACAGACAAGGCTTGATATAAGGGTCTCAAATGCAACGTTTGAGGATCTTTACTCAGCCAAATTGATTAACTAATCCAAAACCCAAAAATAAAACCCTATCAACAAAATACACATTTACACACATACATGTACGGTACAGATATAAATATATACATACGACCAAACATCCAATTCTTCTTTTAAAGGGAGAATCACAACAGATTTCTTCAACAACACATACATTCCTTGCAAACAGATTGGATTCCTTCAAAACCCCAAACCTTCCAGACCTACCTGTAGGATACTATCATACACAACATTTACTCATCATAACTACGGGTATGACTTCATTGGAGTGGTGAATCCAAGTTTTGAAGACAAACTGGATTCGGAGAAATGCAACAACACACACAAACACACACACACACACTACTCTTTCCATGTGTCTCAAACACAACAAACCTGTCTAAACTAACCAAGGATCGAGAGTAAAAAGCCTTTATTGCTGCGCTCTGATTCTGTGCACATAATTTGTGCCAAAATGTATATGGTTAGACAGTGACACGTACAAACAAACTACTCTACTCTAAAGGGTTTATGGCTACTTTGGCCATAGCCCAAACTACTATTTCAAAGGGCCTTGGCCTACCTTGGCCATAGCCAAACTACTATTTGAAAGGGCCTTGGCCTACCTTGGCCATAGCCCAACAAATCATCAAAGGGCTGATGCCTACCCTTGGCCATAGCCCAACAATTCATCAAACGGTTGATGGCCTACCCTTGGCCATAGCCCAACAAATTCATCAAAAGGCTGATGGCCTACCTCGGCCATAGCCCAACCTATTCATGAAGGGGTTTGTGGTCTCCCTTGGCCACAACCCAAACTATAACAAGGGTCTTGTGGCCTACCTTGGCCACAGACCAAACTATTACAAGGGTCTTGTGGCCTTCCTTGGCCACAGACCAAACTATTACAATGGTTTTGTGGCCCCTTGGTCACAGACCAAACTATTACAAGGTCTTGTGGCCTACCTTGGCCGCGACCCAAACTATTACAAGGGTTTTGTGGCCTCCCCTTGGCCACAGACCAAACTATACAAGGGTCCTGTGGCCTCCCCTTAGCCAAGCCCAAACTATTACAAGGGTCTTGTGGCCTCCCTTGGCCACAGACCAAACTATTACAAGGGTCTTGTGGCCTCCCTTTGGTCACAGACCAAACTATTACAAGGGTTTTGTGGCCTCCCCTTGGCCACAACCCAAACTATTACAAGGGTCTTGTGGCCTACCTTGGCCACAACCCAAACTATTACGAGGGTTTTGTGGCCTCCCCTTGGCCACAGCCCAAACTATTACAAGGGTTTTATGGCCTCCCATGGCCAGAGACCAAGCAACAACAAAACATTTCAATTAACTCACCAACGTAGAAGTCACTTTAAAACATAAATTGTTAACAAAACAAAACATGACAAAACTCCAAAACCACGTCAGTAAACCAGCATTTAAAAAATTTACACAGATAATGAGCAAAGTTAAATGCTTAATAACTTTACTTTAATTCCATAAATTTCCTATACCTAAAGGGAGTCAAACTGATTGACATAACTTTAACTAAACTTGAGAAGTTGGCCTCTTGAACTTTTATATTTAAATAGGTCTTGAGTAAACTCTCTCTTCCTAAATTATTTCATTCTTTTCAATCCATTTCACATGGTTTAAAACACAGTTTATCAAAAAATTTGATCTATAACATACAAATTTTTCTCCGGCCCCCGGCAGTATATGGAAAAACTATACGCGCTCACAACATGGTATCATATGTGGTACACTTATTTCATAATTAAATATAAATTATTAATTAATTGTATTAAATATCTATACAAAATTGCCTCGGGATTGGCGACATAGCCTATTGGGAATGAAATAATTGCCATACGTACAAAGAACCTGTATGTATGAATCAGCCTCACATAGCAACAAGAAAACTCAATTTATTGTTTAGTCTACCACAGAGAAGTAGACCAAACAAAATTTTGCTCGATCGGCAAAGAATAATGAAAATACAAGCGAACCAAGGAACGGCTCTCAGGGTGTTTATGTTACAGCGAACGCTTTAAACAGGGAGGATGTGCTTCTGTCTTCCCTAAAGTTCTGAGTGAATTCCTTATAATAAACTTAATAAATATAAAGAAAAAGGGTAGGCCTACACCCTAAAGTGTTTATATTGTGACTGCCTATATTTATTAAAGAAGTTAACTCCATGAGTAACTCCATCGTGGCGGCCCTACACCGAAAATGATCGTAACGCCCTACATCGAAACAAACTAAAAACTAAGACCCAGAAAAAAATAAGGTGAGGCAATTTCATTTTCATTCTAATGTAGGCGTCTAAAATCCCGACGCTAAAAATTACCGTAATCATATAAATATAAAGAGGTCCTTTTAACAACCTACATATTCATAACTCTCTAACGAAAAAACATAGGGCTTTTGTCGATAACCCTCCACTGAAGTCTGCTGGAAATTTCCAACGGATGAGGGCACAGGCAATCAACCCATAGCCCTATATAGTTTTTTCAAATGGTGGCCCTGTGTGTGGGGAACTGACCCCTCTAAAATTTACACTGACACAAGCAGTGGCTAGGCTTAGCTCTTAGGCCTAACCCAATTTCAACCATAACCCCACTATAGTTTTTTCATATGGGGCCTATGCAACTGGGAACCGATCCCTTTACCTTTACAAAACCGAAAACAAAGGCTTGTTCATTTAACAGGCAAACTTATTTTAGGTCCTAAAAAATAGGCCCACAACATTAAGCCTATTTAACAGGTCCTACTCTTCAAACTCAAAACAAAGCCTTGTTAATTTAACAGGCATAACTCAATTAGGTCCTATAAAAAATAGGCCCACAACATTAAGCCTATTGAATAGGTCCTACTCTTCAAACTCAAAACAAAGCCTCTTTAATTTAACAGGCTTAACTAATTGAGGTCCTATAAAATAATAGGCCCAAACATAAGCATACTTGGTAGGCCCAACAAATAGGCTTATTTAGTAGGCCCACCTAACTTTACATTACATAATAGGCCTACCTCTTAAAGTAGGCCTTACTCTTTACACTCAAGGCCTATCCTAACTAAAAACACTAAATTTATATTGAACCTGTAGTGTAGGTTATAAAATTTATTTCAGCAATTTAACTTACTCATAAGACTCATTAACATCACAAAATTCGACTCAGAACTGGAACATCACAAAATTCGACTCAGACCTGTAACATCACAAAGACCTAAAGCAATTGCACAAATTCAAACCTACACCCACCTAATACCTATTCGTGACCCTAGCCCAACCTATTCTAAGTCCTATTTGACATATAGGCATACCAAGTCCTATTTGACATATAGGCCCAAACCTATTCTAAGTCCTATTTTACATATAGGCACAACCTATTCTAAGTCCTATTTGACATATAGGCATACCAAGTCCTATTTGACATATAGGCCCAACCTATTCCAAGTCCTATTTGACATATAGGCACAACCTATTCCAAATCCTATTTGACATATAGGCATACCAAGTCCTATTTGACATATAGGCCCAACCTTTTCCAAATCCTATTTGACATATAGGCATACCAAGTCATATTTGACATATAGGCCCAACCTATTCCAAGTCCTATTTGACATAGGCATACCAAGTCCTATTTGACATATAGGCCCAACCTACCAAGTCCTATTTGACATATAGGCCCAACCTATTCCGAAGTCCTATTTGACATATAGGCCCAACCTATTCCGAAGTCTATTTGACATATAGGTATACCAAGTCCTATTTGACATATAGGCCCAACCTATTCCAAGTCCTATTTGACATATAGGCCCAACCTATTCCAACCTATTCCAAATCCTATTTGACATATAGGCATACCAAGTCCTATTTGACATAGGCCAACCTATTCCGAAGTCCTATTTGACATATAGGCCCAAACTATTCCGAAGTCCTATTTGACATATAGGCCCAACCTATCCAGAAGTCCAATTTGACATATAGGCCCAACCTATTCCGAAGTCCTATTTGACATATAGGCCCAACCTATTCCGAAGTCCTATTTGACATATAGGCCCAACCTATTCCGAAGTCCTATTTGACATATAGGCATACCAAGTCCTATTTGACATATAGGCCCAACCTATTCTAAGTCCTATTTGACATATAGGCACAACCTATTCTAAGTCCTATTTGACATATAGGCATACCAAGTCCTATTTGACATATAGGCCCAACCTATTCAAGTCCTATTTGACATATAGGCACAACCTATTCCAAATCCTATTTGACATATAGGCATACCAAGTCCTATTTGACATATAGGCCCAACCTTTTCCAAATCCTATTTGACATATAGGCATACCAAGTCATATTTGACATATAGGCCCAACCTATTCCAAGTCCTATTTGACATATAGGCATACCAAGTCCTATTTGACATATAGGCCCAACCTATCCGAAGTCCTATTTGACATATAGGCCCAAACTATTCCGAAGTCCTATTGACATATAGGCCAACCTATTCCGAAGTCCTATTTGACATATAGGCCCAACCTATTCCGAAGTCCTATTTGACATATAGGCCCAACCTATTCCGAAGTCCTATTTGACATATAGGCCCAACCTATTCCGAAGTCCTATTTGACATATAGGTATACCAAGTCCTATTTGACATATAGGCCCAACCTATTCCAAGTCCTATTTGACATATAGGCCCAACTTATTCCAACCTATTCCAAATCCTATTTGACATATAGGCATACCAAGTCCTATTTGACATAGGCCCAACCTATTCCAAGTCCTATTTGACATATAGGCCCAACCTATACCAAGTCCTATTTGACATATAGGCCCAACCTATACCAAGTCCTATTTGACATATAGGCCCAACCTATTCCAAATCCTATTTGACATATAGGCATACCAAGTCCTATTTGACATATAGGCCCAACCTATTCCAAGTCCTATTTGACATATAGGCCCAACCTATACCAAGTCCTATTTGACATATAGGCTCAACCTATTCCAAATCCTATTTGACATATAGGCATACCAAAAGTCCTATTTGACATATAGGCCTTCCAAGTCCTAATTGACATATAGGCCCAACCTATTCCAAGTCCATTTTGACATATAGGCCCAAACCTATTCCAAGTCCTATTTGACATATAGGCCCAACCTATTCCAAATCCTATTTGACATATAGGCATAAAAACAGACAAGGCTTGATATAAGGGTCTCAAATGCAACGTTTGAGGATCTTTACTCAGCCAAATTGATTAACCTAATCCAAAAACCCAAAATAAAACCCTATAACAAAATACACATTTACACACATACTACGGTACAGTATATAAATATATACATACGACTCCAAACATCCAATCTTCTTTTAAAGGGAGATCACAACAGATTTCTTCAACATACACATACATTCCTTGGCAAACAGATTTGGATTCCTTCAAAACCCAAACCTTCCAGACCTACCTGTAGGATACTATCATACACAACATTTACTCATTCAAACTACGGGTATTGACTTCATTGGAGTGGTGAATCCAAGTTTTGAAGACCAACTGGATTTCGGAGAAATGCAACACACACACACACACACACACACACACACACACACACACACACTACTCTTTCCATGTGTCTCAAACACAACAACCTGTCTAAACATAAAAAGGATCGGAGAGTAAAAGCCTTTATGGTGCGCTCTGATTCTGTGCACATAATTTTGTGCCAAAATTTATATGGTTAGACAGTGACACGTACAAACAAAACTACTCTACTCTAAAGGGTTTTTTATGGCTACTTTGGCCATAGCCCAAACTACTATTCAAAGGGCCTTGGCCTACCTTGGCCATAGCCCAACTACTATTTGAAAGGCCTTGGCCTACCTTGGCCTAGCCCACAATCATCAAAGGGCTGATGGCCTAACCCTTGGCCATACCCAACAATTCATCAAACGGTTGATGGCCTACCCTTGGCCATAGCCCAACAAATCATCAAAAGGCTGATGGCCTACCTCGGCCATAGCCCAACCTATTCATGAAGGGGTTTGTGGTCTCCCTTGGCCCAACCCAAACTATTACAAGGGTCTTGTGGCCTACCTTGGCCACAGACCAAACTATTACAAGGGTCTTGTGGCCTTCCTTGGCCACAGACCAAACTATTACAATGGTTTTGTGGCCTCCCCTTGGTCACAGACCAAACTATTACAAGGGTCTTGTGGCCTACCTTGGCCGCGACCCAAACTATTACAAGGGTTTTTGTGGCCTCCCCTTGGCCACAGACCAAACTATTACAAGGGTCCTGTGGACCTCCCCTTAGCCACAGCCCAAACTATTACAAGGGTCTTGTGGCCTCCCTTGGCCACAGACCAAACTATTACAAGGGTCTTGTGGCCTCCCTTGGTCACAGACCAAACTATTACAAGGGTTTTGTGGCCTCCCCTTGGCCACAACCCAAACTATTACAAGGGTCTTGTGGCCTACCTTGGCCACAACCCAAACTATTACGAGGGTTTTGTGGCCTCCCCTTGGCCACAGCCCAAACTATTACAAGGGTTTTATGGCCTCCCATGGCCAGAGACCAAGCAACACAAAAACATTTCAATTAACTCACCAACGTAGAAGTCACTTTAAAACATAAATTGTTAACAAAACAAAACATGACAAAACTCCAAAACCACGTCAGTAAACCAGCATTTAAAAAATTTACACAGATAATGAGCAAAGTTAAAATGCTTAATAACTTTACTTTAATTCCATAAATTTCCTATACCTAAAGGGAGTCAAACTGATTGACATAACTTTAACTAACTTGAGAAGTTGGCCTCTTGAACTTTTATATTTAAATAGGTCTTGAGTAAACTCTCTCTTCCTAAATTCCTATTTCATTCTTTTCAATCCATTTCACATGGTTTAAAACACAGTTTATCAAAAAATTTGATCTATAACATACAAATTTTTCTCCGGCCCCCGGCAGTATATGGAAAAACTATACGCGCTCACAACATGGTATCATATGTGGTACACTTATTTCATAATTAAATATAAATTATTAATTAATTGTATTAAATATCTATACAAAATTGCCTCGGGATTGGCGACATAGCCTATTGGAATGAAATAATTGCCATACGTACAAAGAACCTGTATGTATGAATCAGCCTCACATAGCAACAAGAAAACTCAATTTATTGTTTAGTCTACCACAGAGAAGTAGACCAAACAAAATTTTGCTCGATCGGCAAAGAATAATGAAAAACAAGCGAACCAAGGAACGGCTCTCAGGGCTGTTTATGTTACAGCGAACGCTTTAAACAGGGAGGATGTGCTTCTGTCTTCCCTAAAGTTCTGAGTGAATTCCTTATAATAAACTTAATAAATATAAAGAAAAAGGGTAGGCCTACACCCTAAAGTGTTTATATTGTGACTGCCTATATTTATTAAAAGAAGTTAACTCATTGAGTAACTCCATCGTGGCGGCCCTACACCGAAAATGATCGTAACGCCCTACATCGAAACAAACTAAAAACTAAGACCCAGGAAAAAATAAGGTGAGGCAATTTCATTTTCATTCTAATGTAGGCGTCTAAAATCCCGACGCTAAAATTACCGTAATCATATAAATATAAAGAGGTCCTTTTAACAACCTACATATTCATAACTCTCTAACGAAAAAACATAGGGCTTTTGTCTATAACCTCCACTGAAGTCTGCTGGAATTTCCAACGGATGAGGGCACAGGCAATCAACCCATAGCCCTATATAGTTTTTTCAAATGGTGGCCCTTGTGTGGGGAACTGACCCCTCTAAAATTTACACTGACACAAGCAGTGGCTAGGCTTAGCTCATTAGGCCTAACCCCAATTTCAACCATAACCCCACTATAGTTTTTTCATATGGTGGCCTATGCAACTGGGAACCGATCCCTTTACCTTTACAAAACCGAAAACAAAGGCTTGTTCATTTAACAGGCATAACTTATTTTAGGTCCTAAAAAAATAGGCCCACAACATTAAGCTATTTAACAGGTCCTACTCTTCAAACTCAAAACAAAGCCTTGTTAATTTAACAGGCATAACTCAATTTAGGTCTATTATAAAAAAGGCCCACAACATTAAGCCTATTGAATAGGTCCTACTCTTCAAACTCAAAACAAAGCCTCTTTAATTTAACAGGCTTAACTAATTTGAGGTCCTATAAAATAATAGGCCCAAACATAAGCATACTTGGTAGGCCCAACAAATAGGCTTATTTAGTAGGCCCACCTAACTTTACATTACATAATAGGCCTACCTCTTAAAGTAGGCCTTACTCTTTACACTCAAGGCCTATCCTAACTAAAAACACTAAATTTATAATTGAACCTGTAGTGTAGGTTATAAAATTTATTTCAGCAATTTAACTTACTCATAAGACTCATTAACATCACAAAATTCGACTCAGAACTGGAACATCACAAAATTCGACTCAGACCTGTAACATCACAAAGACCTAAAGCAATTGCACAAATTCAAACCTACACCCACTAATACCTATTCGTGACCCTAGCCCAACCTATTCTAAGTCCTATTTGACATATAGGCATACCAAGTCCTATTTGACATATAGGCCCAACCTATTCTAAGTCCTATTTTACATATAGGCACAACCTATTCTAAGTCCTATTTGACATATAGGCATACCAAGTCCTATTTGACATATAGGCCCAACCTATTCCAAGTCCTATTTGACATATAGGCACAACCTATTCCAAATCCTATTTGACATATAGGCATACCAAGTCCTATTTGACATATAGGCCCAACCTTTTCCAAATCCTATTTGACATATAGGCATACCAAGTCATATTTGACATATAGGCCCAACCTATTCCAAGTCCTATTTGACATATAGGCATACCAAGTCCTATTTGACATATAAGCCCAACCTATTCCGAAGTCCTATTTGACATATAGGCCCAACCTATTCCGAAGTCCTATTTGACATATAGGTATACCAAGTCCTATTTGACATATAGGCCCACCTATTCCAAGTCCTATTTGACATATAGGCCCACCTATTCCAACCTATTCCAAATCCTATTTGACATAGGCATACCAAGTCCTATTTGACATAGGCCCAACCTATTCCAAGTCCTATTTGACATATAGCCCAACCTATACCAAGTTCCTATTTGACATATAGGCCCAACCTATACCAATCCTATTTGACATATAGGCCCAACCTATTCCAAATCCTATTTGACATATAGGCATACCAAGTCCTATTTGACATATAGGCCCAACCTATTCCAAGTCCTATTTGACATATAGGCCCAACCTATACCAAGTCCTATTTGACATATAGGCTCAACCTATTCAAATCCTATTTGACTATAGGCATACCAAGTCCTATTGACATATAGGCTCAACCTATTCCAAGTCCTAATTGACATATAGGCCAACCTATTCCAAGTCCTATTTGACATATAGGCCCAACCTATTCCGAAGTCCTATTTGACATATAGGCCCAACCTATTCCAAGTCCTATTTGACTATAGGCATACCAAGTCCTATTTGACATACTGTATAGGCCCAACCTATTCTAAGTCCTATTTTACATATAGGCACAACCTATTCTAAGTCCTGTGTTGACATATAGGCATACCAAGTCCTATTTGACATATAGGCCCAACCTATTCCAAGTCCTATTTGACATATAGGCACAACCTTCCAATCCTAGTGACTATAGGCATACCAAGTCCTATTTGACATATAGGCCCAACCTTTTCAAATCCTATTTGACATATGGCATACCAAGTTCATATTTGACATATAGACCAACCTATTCCAAGTCCTATTTGACATATAGGCATACCAAGTCCTATTTGACATATAGGCCCAACTATCCGAAGTCCTATTTGACATATAGGCCCAAACTATTCCGAAGTCCTATTTGACATATAGGCCCAACCTATTCCGAAGTCTATTTGACATAGGCCCAACCTATTCCGAAGTCCTATTGACATATAGGCCCAACCTATTCCGAAGTCTATTTGACATATAGGCCCAACCTATTCCGAGTCCTATTTGACATATAGGTATACAAGTCCTATTTGACATATAGCCCAACCTATTCCAAGTCCTATTTGACATATAGGCCAACCTATTCAACCTATTCCAAATCCTATTTGACATATAGGCATACCAAGTCCTATTGACATAGGCCCAACCTATTCCAAGTCCTATTTGAACTATAGGCCCAACCTATACCAAGTCCTATTTGACATATAGGCCCAACCTATACCAAGTCCTATTTGACATATAGGCCCAACCTATTCCAAATCCTATTTGACATATAGCAACCAAGTCCTATTTGACATATAGGCCCAACTATTCCAAGTCCTATTTGACATATAGGCCCAACCTATACCAAGTCCTATTTGACATATAGGCTCAACCTATTCCAAATCCTATTTGACATATAGGCATACCAAGTCCTATTTGAACATATAGGCCCAACCTATTCCAAGTCCTAATTGACATATAGGCCAACCTATCCAAGTCCTATTTGACATATAGGCCCAACCTATTCCAAGTCCATTTGACATATAGGCCCAACCTATTCCAAATCCTATTTGACATATAGGCATAAAACAGACAAGGCTTGATATAAGGGTCTCAAATGCAACGTTGAGGATCTTACTCGCCAAATTGATTAACCTAATCAAAACCCAAAAATAAACCCTATAACAAAATACACATTTCCAACATACATACGGTACAGTATATAAATATACATACGACTCCAAACAAATCCATTTCTCTTTTAAAGGAGAATCACAACAGATTTTCTTCAACATCCATACATTCCTTGCAAAAAGATTGGATTCCTTCAAAACCCCAAACCTTCCAGACCTACCTGTAGGATACTATCATACACAACATTTACTCATTCATAACGACGGGTATTGACTTCATGGAGTGGTGAATCCAAGTTTTGAAACCAACTGGATTCGGAGAAATGCAACACACACACACACACACACCACACACACAACACCACTACTTCCATGTGTCTCAAAACAACAACCTGTCTAAACATAACCAAGGATCGGAGAGTAAAAGCCTTTATTGCGCTCTGATTCTTGCACATAATTTTGTGCCAAAATTATATGGTTAGACAGTGACACGTACAAACAAACTACTCTACTCTAAAGGGTTTTATGGCTACTTGGCCATAGCCCAAACTACTATTTCAAAGGGCCTTGGCCTACCTTGGCCATAGCCCAAACACTATTTGAAAGGGCCTTCCTACCTGCCATAGCCCAACAAATCATCAAAGGGCTGATGGCCTACCCTTGGCCATAGCCCAACAATTCATCAAACGGTTGATGGCCTACCCTTGGCCATAGCCCAACAAATTCATCAAAAGGCTGATGGCCTACCTCGGCCATAGCCCAACCTATTCATGAAGGGGTTTGTGGTCTCCTTGGCCACAACCCAAACTATACAAGGGTCTTGGGCCTACCTTGGCCACAGACCAAACTATTACAAGGGTCTTGTGGCCTTCCTTGGCCACAGACCAAACTATTACAATGGTTTTGTGGCCTCCCCTTGGTCACGACCAAACTATTACAAGGGTCTTGTGGCCTACCTTGGCCGCGACCCCAAACTATTACAAGGGTTTTGTGGCCTCCCCTTGGCCACAGACCAAACTATTACAAGGGTCCTGTGGCCTCCCTTAGCCACAGCCCAAACTATTACAAGGGTCTTGTGGCCTCCCTTGCCACAGACCAAACTATTACAAGGGTCTTGTGGCCTCCCTTGGTCACAGACCAAACTATTACAAGGGTTTTGTGGCCTCCCCTTGGCCACAACCCAAACTATTACAAGGGTCTTGTGGCCTACCTTGGCCACAACCAAACTATTACGAGGGTTTTGTGGCCTCACCTTGGCCACAGCCCAAACTATTACAAGGGTTTTATGGCCTCCCATGGCCAGAGACCAAGCAACAACAAAACATTTCAATTAACTCACCAACGTAGAAGTCACTTTAAAACATAAATTGTTAACAAAACAAAACATGACAAAACTCCAAAACCACGTCAGTAAACCAGCATTTAAAATTACACAGATAATGAGCAAAGTTAAATGCTTAATAACTTTACTTTAATTCCATAAATTTCCTATACCTAAAGGGAGTCAAACTGATTGACATAACTTTAACTAAACTTGAGAAGTTGGCCTCTTGAACTTTTATATTTAAATAGGTCTTGATAAACTCTCTCTTCCTAAATTCCTATTTCATTCTTTTCAATCCATTCACATGGTTTAAAACACAGTTATCAAAAATTTGATCTATACATACAAATTTTTCTCCGGCCCCCGGCAGTATATGGAAAAACTATACGCGCTCACAACATGGTATCATATGTGGTACACTTATTTCATAATTAAATATAAATTATTAATTAATTGTATTAAATATCTATAAAAATTGCCTCGGGATTGGCGACATAGCCTATTGGGAATGAAATAATTGCCATACGTACAAAGAACCTGTATGTATGAATCAGCCTCACATAGCAACAAGAAAACTCAATTTATTGTTTAGTCTACCACAGAGAAGTAGACCAAACAAAATTTTGCTCGATCGGCAAAGAATAATGAAAATACAAGCGAACCAAGGAACGGCTCTCAGGGCTGTTTATGTTACAGCGAACGCTTTAAACAGGGAGGATGTTCTCTGTCTTCCCTAAAGTTCTGAGTGAATTCCTTATAATAAACTTAATAAATATAAAGAAAAAGGGTAGGCCTACACCTAAAGTGTTTATATTGTGACTGCCTATATTTATTAAAGAAGTTAACTCATTGAGTAACTCCATCGTGGCGGCCCTACACCGAAAATGATCGTAACGCCCTACATCGAAACAAACTAAAAACTAAGACCCAGCAAAAAATAAGGTGAGGCAATTTCATTTCATTCTAATGTAGGCGTCTAAAATCCCGACGCTAAAAATTACCGTAATCATATAAATATAAAGAGGTCCTTTTAACAACCTACATATTCATAACTCTCTAACGAAAAAAACATAGGGCTTTTGTCGATAACCCTCCACTGAAGTCTGCTGGAAATTTCCAACGGATGAGGGCACAGGCAATCAACCCATAGCCCTATATAGTTTTTTCAAATGGGGCCCTGTGTGTGGGGAACTGACCCCTCTAAAATTTACACTGACACAAGCAGTGGCTAGGCTTAGCTCATTAGGCTAACCCCAATTTCAACCATAACCCCACTATAGTTTTTTCATATGGTGGCCTATGCAACTGGGAACCGATCCCTTTACCTTTACAAAACCGAAAACAAAGGCTTGTTCATTTAACAGGCATAACTTATTTTAGGTCCTAAAAAATAGGCCCACAACATTAAGCCTATTTAACAGGTCCTACTCTTCAAACTCAAAACAAAGCCTTGTTAATTTAACAGGCATAACTCAATTTAGGTCCTATAAAAAATAGGCCCACAACATTAAGCCTATTGAATAGGTCCTACTCAAACTCAAAACAAAGCCTCTTTAATTTAACAGGCTTAACTAATTTGAGGTCCTATAAAATAATAGGCCCAAACATAAGCATACTTGGTAGGCCCAACAAATAGCTTATTTGTAGGCCCACCTAACTTTACATTACATAATAGGCCTACCTCTTAAAGTAGGCCTTACTCTTTACACTCAAGGCCTATCCTAACTAAAAACACTAAATTTATAATTGAACCTGTAGTGTAGGTTATAAAATTTATTTCAGCAATTTAACTTACTCATAAGACTCATTAACATCACAAAATTCGACTCAGAACTGGAACATCACAAAATTCGACTCAGACCTGTAACATCACAAAGACCTAAAGCAATTGCACAAATTCAAACCTACACCCACCTAATACCTATTCGTGACCCTAGCCCAACCTATTCTAAGTCCTATTTGACATATAGGCATACCAAGTCCTATTTGACATATAGGCCCAACCTATTCTAAGTCCTATTTACATATAGGCACAACCTATTCTAAGTCCTATTTGACATATAGGCATACCAAGTCCTATTTGACATATAGGCCCAACCTATTCCAAGTCCTATTTGACATATAGGCACAACCTATTCCAAATCCTATTTGACATATAGGCATACCAAGTCCTATTTGACATATAGGCCCAACCTTTTCCAAATCCTATTTGACATATAGGCATACCAAGTCATATTTGACATATAGGCCCAACCTATTCCAAGTCCTATTTGACATATAGGCATACCAAGTCCTATTTGACATATAGGCCCAACCTATTCCGAAGTCCTATTTGACATATAGGCCCAACCTATTCCGAAGTCCTATTTGACATATAGGCCCAACCTATTCCGAAGTCCTATTTGACATATAGGTATACCAAGTCCTATTTGACATATAGGCCCAACCTATTCCAAGTCCTATTTGACATATAGGCCCAACCTATTCCAACCTATTCCAAATCCTATTTGACATATAGGCATACCAAGTCCTATTTGACATAGGCCCAACCTATTCCGAAGTCCTATTTGACATATAGGCCCAAACTATTCCGAAGTCCTATTTGACATATAGGCCCAACCTATTCAGAAGTCCAATTTGACATATAGGCCCAACCTATTCCGAAGTCCTATTTGACATATAGGCCCAACCTATTCCGAAGTCCTATTTGACATATAGGCCCAACCTATTCCGAAGTCCTATTTGACATATAGGCATACCAAGTCCTATTTGACATATAGGCCCAACCTATTCTAAGTCCTATTTTACATATAGGCACAACCTATTCTAAGTCCTGTTTGACATATAGGCATACCAAGTCCTATTTGACATATAGGCCCAACCTATTCCAAGTCCTATTTGACATATAGGCACAACCTATTCCAAATCCTATTTGACATATAGGCATACCAAGTCCTATTTGACATATAGGCCCAACCTTTTCCAAATCCTATTTGACATATAGGCATACCAAGTCATATTTGACATATAGGCCCAACCTATTCCAAGTCCTATTTGACATATAGGCATACCAAGTCCTATTTGACATATAGGCCCAACCTATTCCGAAGTCCTATTTGACATATAGGCCCAAACTATTCCGAAGTCTATTTGACATATAGGCCCAACCTATTCCGAAGTCCTATTTGACATATAGGCCCAACCTATTCCGAAGTCCTATTTGACATATAGGCCCAACCTATTCCGAAGTCCTATTTGACATATAGGCCCAACCTATTCCGAAGTCCTATTTGACATATAGGTATACAAGTCCTATTTGACATATAGGCCCAACCTATTCCAAGTCTTATTTGACATATAGGCCCAACTTATTCCAACCTATTCCAAATCCTATTTGACATATAGGCATACCAAGTCCTATTTGACATAGGCCCAACCTATTCCAAGTCCTATTTGACATATAGGCCCAACCTATACCAAGTCCTATTTGACATATAGGCCCAACCTATACCAAGTCCTATTTGACATATAGGCCCAACCTATTCCAAATCCTATTTGACATATAGGCATACCAAGTCCTATTTGACATATAGGCCCAACCTATTCCAAGTCCTATTTGACATATAGGCCCAACCTATACCAAGTCCTATTTGACATATAGGCTCAACCTATTCCAAATCCTATTTGACATATAGGCATACCAAGTCCTATTTGACATATAGGCCCAACCTATTCCAAGTCCTAATTGACATATAGGCCCAACCTATTCCAAGTCCTATTTGACATATAGGCCCAACCTATTCCAAGTCCTATTTGACATATAGGCCCAACCTATTCCAAATCCTATTTGACATATAGGCATAAAACAGACAAGGCTTGATATAAGGGTCTCAAATGCAACGTTTGAGGATCTTTACTCAGCCAAATTGATTAACCTAATCCAAAACCCAAAATAAAACCCTATAACAAAATACACATTTACACACATACATACGGTACAGTATATAAATATATACATACGACTCCAAACATCCAATTCTTCTTTTAAAGGGAGAATCACAACAGATTTCTTCAACATACACATACATTCCTTGCAAACAGATTGGATTCCTTCAAAACCCCAAACCTTCCAGACCTACCTGTAGGATACTATCATACACAACATTTACTCATTCATAACTACGGGTATTGACTTCATTGGAGTGGTGAATCCAAGTTTTGAAGACCAACTGGATTCGGAGAAATGCAACACACACACACACACACACACACACACACACACACACACACTACTCTTTCCATGTGTCTCAAACACAACAACCTGTCTAAACATAACCAAGGATCGGAGAGTAAAAGCCTTTATTGGTGCGCTCTGATTCTGTGCACATAATTTTGTGCCAAAATTTATATGGTTAGACAGTGACACGTACAAACAAACTACTCTACTCTAAAGGGTTTTATGGCTACTTTGGCCATAGCCCAAACTACTTTTCAAAGGGCCTTGGCCTACCTTGGCCATAGCCCAAACTACTATTTGAAAGGGCCTTGGCCTACCTTGGCCATAGCCCAACAAATCATCAAAGGGCTGATGGCCTTACCCTTGGCCATAGCCCAACAATTCATCAAACGGTTGATGGCCTACCCTTGGCCATAGCCCAACAAATTCATCAAAAGGCTGATGGCCTACCTCGGCCATAGCCCAACCTATTCATGAAGGGGTTTGTGGTCTCCCTTGGCCACAACCCAAACTATTACAAGGGTCTTGTGGCCTACCTTGGCCACAGACCAAACTATTACAAGGGTCTTGTGGCCTTCCTTGGCCACAGACCAAACTATTACAATGGTTTTGTGGCCTCCCCTTGGTCACAGACCAAACTATTACAAGGGTCTTGTGGCCTACCTTGCCGCGACCCAAACTATTACAAGGGTTTTGTGGCCTCCCCTTGGCCACAGACCAAACTATTACAAGGGTCCTGTGGACTCCCCTTAGCCACAGCCCAAACTATTACAAGGGTCTTGTGGCCTCCCTTGGCCACAGACCAAACTATTACAAGGGTCTTGTGGCCTCCCTTGGTCACAGACCAAACTATTACAAGGGTTTTGTGGCCTCCCTTGGCCACAACCCAAACTATTACAAGGGTCTTGTGGCCTACCTTGGCCACAACCCAAACTATTACGAGGGTTTTGTGGCCTCCCCTTGGCCACAGCCCAAACTATTACAAGGGTTTTATGGCCTCCCATGGCCAGAGACCAAGCAACACAAAAACATTTCAATTAACTCACCAACGTAGAAGTCACTTTAAAACATAAATTGTTAACAAAACAAAACATGACAAAACTCCAAAACCACGTCAGTAAACCAGCATTTAAAAAATTTACACAGATAATGAGCAAAGTTAAAATGCTTAATAACTTTACTTTAATTCCATAAATTTCCTATACCTAAAGGGAGTCAAACTGATTGACATAACTTTAACTAAACTTGAGAAGTTGGCCTCTTGAACTTTTATATTTAAATAGGTCTTGAGTAAACTCTCTCTTCCTAAATTCCTATTTCATTCTTTTCAATCCATTTCACATGGTTTAAAACACAGTTTATCAAAAAATTTGATCTATAACATACAAATTTTTCTCCGGCCCCCGGCAGTATATGGAAAAACTATACGCGCTCACAACATGGTATCATATGTGGTACACTTATTTCATAATTAAATATAAATTATTAATTAATTGTATTAAATATCTATACAAAATTGCCTCGGGATTGGCGACATAGCCTATTGGGAATGAAATAATTGCCATACGTACAAAGAACCTGTATGTATGAATCAGCCTCACATAGCAACAAGAAAACTCAATTTATTGTTTAGTCTACCACAGAGAAGTAGACCAAACAAAATTTTGCTCGATCGGCAAAGAATAATGAAAATACAAGCGAACCAAGGAACGGCTCTCAGGGCTGTTTATGTTACAGCGAACGCTTTAAACAGGGAGGATGTGCTTCTGTCTTCCCTAAAGTTCTGAGTGAATTCCTTATAATAAACTTAATAAATATAAAGAAAAAGGGTAGGCCTACACCCTAAAGTGTTTATATTGTGACTGCCTATATTTATTAAAAGAAGTTAACTCATTGAGTAACTCCATCGTGGCGGCCCTACACCGAAAATGATCGTAACGCCCTACATCGAAACAAACTAAAAACTAAGACCCAGGAAAAAAATAAGGTGAGGCAATTTCATTTTCATTCTAATGTAGGCGTCTAAAATCCCGACGCTAAAAATTACCATAATCATATAAATATAAAGAGGTCCTTTTAACAACCTACATATTCATAACTCTCTAACGAAAAAACATAGGGCTTTTGTCTATAACCGTCCACTGAAGTCTGCTGGAAATTTCCAACGGATGAGGGCACAGGCAATCAACCCATAGCCCTATATAGTTTTTTCAAATGGTGGCCCTGTGTGTGGGGAACTGACCCCTCTAAAATTTACACTGACACAAGCAGTGGCTAGGCTTAGCTCATTAGGCCTAACCCCAATTTCAACCATAACCCCACTATAGTTTTTTCATATGGTGGCCTATGCAACTGGGAACCGATCCCTTTACCTTTACAAAACCGAAAACAAAGGCTTGTTCATTTAACAGGCATAACTTATTTTAGGTCCTAAAAAAATAGGCCCACAACATTAAGCCTATTTAACAGGTCCTACTCTTCAAACTCAAAACAAAGCCTTGTTAATTTAACAGGCATAACTCAATTTAGGTCCTAAAAAATAGGCCCACAACATTAAGCTATTGAATAGGTCCTACTCTTCAAACTCAAAACAAAGCCTCTTTAATTTAACAGGCTTAACTAATTTGAGGTCCTATAAAATAATAGGCCCAAACATAAGCATACTTGGTAGGCCCAACAAATAGGCTTATTTAGTAGGCCCACCTAACTTTACATTACATAATAGGCCTACCTCTTAAAGTAGGCCTTACTCTTTACACTCAAGGCCTATCCTAACTAAAAACACTAAATTTATAATTGAACCTGTAGTGTAGGTTATAAAATTTATTTCAGCAATTTAACTTACTCATAAGACTCATTAACATCACAAAATTCGACTCAGAACTGGAACATCACAAAATTCGACTCAGACCTGTAACATCACAAAGACCTAAAGCAATTGCACAAATTCAAACCTACACCCACCTAATACCTATTCGTGACCCTAGCCCAACCTATTCTAAGTCCTATTTGACATATAGGCATACCAAGTCCTATTTGACATATAGGCCCAACCTATTCTAAGTCCTATTTTACATATAGGCACAACCTATTCTAAGTCCTATTTGACATATAGGCATACCAAGTCCTATTTGACATATAGGCCCAACCTATTCCAAGTCCTATTTGACATATAGGCACAACCTATTCCAAATCCTATTTGACATATAGGCATACCAAGTCCTATTTGACATATAGGCCCAACCTTTTCCAAATCCTATTTGACATATAGGCATACCAAGTCATATTTGACATATAGGCCCAACCTATTCCAAGTCCTATTTGACATATAGGCATACCAAGTCCTATTTGACATATAAGCCCAACCTATTCCGAAGTCCTATTTGACATATAGGCCCAACCTATTCCGAAGTCCTATTTGACATATAGGTATACCAAGTCCTATTTGACATATAGGCCCAACCTATTCCAAGTCCTATTTGACATATAGGCCCAACCTATTCCAACCTATTCCAAATCCTATTTGACATATAGGCATACCAAGTCCTATTTGACATAGGCCCAACCTATTCCAAGTCCTATTTGACATATAGGCCCAACCTATACCAAGTCCTATTTGACATATAGGCCCAACCTATACCAAGTCCTATTTGACATATAGGCCCAACCTATTCCAAATCCTATTTGACATATAGGCATACCAAGTCCTATTTGACATATAGGCCCAACCTATTCCAAGTCCTATTTGACATATAGGCCCAACCTATACCAAGTCCTATTTGACATATAGGCTCAACCTATTCCAAATCCTATTTGACATATAGGCATACCAAGTCCTATTTGACATATAGGCTCAACCTATTCCAAGTCCTAATTGACATATAGGCCCAACCTATTCCAAGTCCTATTTGACATATAGGCCCAACCTATTCCGAAGTCCTATTTGACATATAGGCCCAACCTATTCCGAAGTCCTATTTGACATATAGGCATACCAAGTCCTATTTGACATACTGTATAGGCCCAACCTATTCTAAGTCCTATTTTACATATAGGCACAACCTATTCTAAGTCCTGTTTGACATATAGGCATACCAAGTCCTATTTGACATATAGGCCCAACCTATTCCAAGTCCTATTTGACATATAGGCACAACCTATTCCAAATCCTATTTGACATATAGGCATACCAAGTCCTATTTGACATATAGGCCCAACCTTTTCCAAATCCTATTTGACATATAGGCATACCAAGTCATATTTGACATATAGGCCCAACCTATTCCAAGTCCTATTTGACATATAGGCATACCAAGTCCTATTTGACATATAGGCCCAACCTATTCCGAAGTCCTATTTGACATATAGGCCCAAACTATTCCGAAGTCCTATTTGACATATAGGCCCAACCTATTCCGAAGTCCTATTTGACATATAGGCCCAACCTATTCCGAAGTCCTATTTGACATATAGGCCCAACCTATTCCGAAGTCCTATTTGACATATAGGCCCAACCTATTCCGAAGTCCTATTTGACATATAGGTATACCAAGTCCTATTTGACATATAGGCCCAACCTATTCCAAGTCCTATTTGACATATAGGCCCAACTTATTCCAACCTATTCCAAATCCTATTTGACATATAGGCATACCAAGTCCTATTTGACATAGGCCCAACCTATTCCAAGTCCTATTTGACATATAGGCCCAACCTATACCAAGTCCTATTTGACATATAGGCCCAACCTATACCAAGTCCTATTTGACATATAGGCCCAACCTATTCCAAATCCTATTTGACATATAGGCATACCAAGTCCTATTTGACATATAGGCCCAACCTATTCCAAGTCCTATTTGACATATAGGCCCAACCTATACCAAGTCCTATTTGACATATAGGCTCAACCTATTCCAAATCCTATTTGACATATAGGCATACCAAGTCCTATTTGACATATAGGCCCAACCTATTCCAAGTCCTAATTGACATATAGGCCCAACCTATTCCAAGTCCTATTTGACATATAGGCCCAACCTATTCCAAGTCCTATTTGACATATAGGCCCAACCTATTCCAAATCCTATTTGACATATAGGCATAAAACAGACAAGGCTTGATATAAGGGTCTCAAATGCAACGTTTGAGGATCTTTACTCAGCCAAATTGATTAACCTAATCCAAAACCCAAAAATAAAACCCTATAACAAAATACACATTTACACACATACATACGGTACAGTATATAAATATATACATACGACTCCAAACATCCAATTCTTCTTTTAAAGGGAGAATCACAACAGATTTCTTCAACATACACATACATTCCTTGCAAACAGATTGGATTCCTTCAAAACCCCAAACCTTCCAGACCTACCTGTAGGATACTATCATACACAACATTTACTCATTCATAACTACGGGTATTGACTTCATTGGAGTGGTGAATCCAAGTTTTGAAGACCAACTGGATTCGGAGAAATGCAACACACACACACACACACACACACACACACACACACACACTACTCTTTCCATGTGTCTCAAACACAACAACCTGTCTAAACATAACCAAGGATCGGAGAGTAAAAGCCTTTATTGCTGCGCTCTGATTCTGTGCACATAATTTTGTGCCAAAATTTATATGGTTAGACAGTGACACGTACAAACAAACTACTCTACTCTAAAGGGTTTTATGGCTACTTTGGCCATAGCCCAAACTACTATTTCAAAGGGCCTTGGCCTACCTTGGCCATAGCCCAAACTACTATTTGAAAGGGCCTTGGCCTACCTTGGCCATAGCCCAACAAATCATCAAAGGGCTGATGGCCTACCCTTGGCCATAGCCCAACAATTCATCAAACGGTTGATGGCCTACCCTTGGCCATAGCCCAACAAATTCATCAAAAGGCTGATGGCCTACCTCGGCCATAGCCCAACCTATTCATGAAGGGGTTTGTGGTCTCCCTTGGCCACAACCCAAACTATTACAAGGGTCTTGTGGCCTACCTTGGCCACAGACCAAACTATTACAAGGGTCTTGTGGCCTTCCTTGGCCACAGACCAAACTATTACAATGGTTTTGTGGCCTCCCCTTGGTCACAGACCAAACTATTACAAGGGTCTTGTGGCCTACCTTGGCCGCGACCCAAACTATTACAAGGGTTTTGTGGCCTCCCCTTGGCCACAGACCAAACTATTACAAGGGTCCTGTGGCCTCCCCTTAGCCACAGCCCAAACTATTACAAGGGTCTTGTGGCCTCCCTTGGCCACAGACCAAACTATTACAAGGGTCTTGTGGCCTCCCTTGGTCACAGACCAAACTATTACAAGGGTTTTGTGGCCTCCCCTTGGCCACAACCCAAACTATTACAAGGGTCTTGTGGCCTACCTTGGCCACAACCCAAACTATTACGAGGGTTTTGTGGCCTCCCCTTGGCCACAGCCCAAACTATTACAAGGGTTTTATGGCCTCCCATGGCCAGAGACCAAGCAACACAAAAACATTTCAATTAACTCACCAACGTAGAAGTCACTTTAAAACATAAATTGTTAACAAAACAAAACATGACAAAACTCCAAAACCACGTCAGTAAACCAGCATTTAAAAAATTTACACAGATAATGAGCAAAGTTAAAATGCTTAATAACTTTACTTTAATTCCATAAATTTCCTATACCTAAAGGGAGTCAAACTGATTGACATAACTTTAACTAAACTTGAGAAGTTGGCCTCTTGAACTTTTATATTTAAATAGGTCTTGAGTAAACTCTCTCTTCCTAAATTCCTATTTCATTCTTTTCAATCCATTTCACATGGTTTAAAACACAGTTTATCAAAAAATTTGATCTATAACATACAAATTTTTCTCCGGCCCCCGGCAGTATATGGAAAAACTATACGCGCTCACAACATGGTATCATATGTGGTACACTTATTTCATAATTAAATATAAATTATTAATTAATTGTATTAAATATCTATACAAAATTGCCTCGGGATTGGCGACATAGCCTATTGGGAATGAAATAATTGCCATACGTACAAAGAACCTGTATGTATGAATCAGCCTCACATAGCAACAAGAAAACTCAATTTATTGTTTAGTCTACCACAGAGAAGTAGACCAAACAAAATTTTGCTCGATCGGCAAAGAATAATGAAAATACAAGCGAACCAAGGAACGGCTCTCAGGGCTGTTTATGTTACAGCGAACGCTTTAAACAGGGAGGATGTGCTTCTGTCTTCCCTAAAGTTCTGAGTGAATTCCTTATAATAAACTTAATAAATATAAAGAAAAAGGGTAGGCCTACACCCTAAAGTGTTTATATTGTGACTGCCTATATTTATTAAAAGAAGTTAACTCATTGAGTAACTCCATCGTGGCGGCCCTACACCGAAAATGATCGTAACGCCCTACATCGAAACAAACTAAAAACTAAGACCCAGCAAAAAATAAGGTGAGGCAATTTCATTTTCATTCTAATGTAGGCGTCTAAAATCCCGACGCTAAAAATTACCGTAATCATATAAATATAAAGAGGTCCTTTTAACAACCTACATATTCATAACTCTCTAACGAAAAAACATAGGGCTTTTGTCAATAACCCTCTACTGAAGTCTGCTGGAAATTTCCAACGGATGAGGGCACAGGCAATCAACCCATAGCCCTATATAGTTTTTTCAAATGGTGGCCCTGTGTGTGGGGAACTGACCCCTCTAAAATTTACACTGACACAAGCAGTGGCTAGGCTTAGCTCATTAGGCCTAACCCCAATTTCAACCATAACCCCACTATAGTTTTTTCATATGGTGGCCTATGCAACTGGGAACCGATCCCTTTACCTTTACAAAACCGAAAACAAAGGCTTGTTCATTTAACAGGCATAACTTATTTTAGGTCCTAAAAAAAATAGGCCCACAACATTAAGCCTATTTAACAGGTCCTACTCTTCAAACTCAAAACAAAGCCTTGTTAATTTAACAGGCATAACTCAATTTAGGTCCTATAAAAAATAGGCCCACAACATTAAGCCTATTGAATAGGTCCTACTCTTCAAACTCAAAACAAAGCCTCTTTAATTTAACAGGCTTAACTAATTTGAGGTCCTATAAAATAATAGGCCCAAACATAAGCATACTTGGTAGGCCCAACAAATAGGCTTATTTAGTAGGCCCACCTAACTTTACATTACATAATAGGCCTACCTCTTAAAGTAGGCCTTACTCTTTACACTCAAGGCCTATCCTAACTAAAAACACTAAATTTATAATTGAACCTGTAGTGTAGGTTATAAAATTTATTTCAGCAATTTAACTTACTCATAAGACTCATTAACATCACAAAATTCGACTCAGAACTGGAACATCACAAAATTCGACTCAGACCTGTAACATCACAAAGACCTAAAGCAATTGCACAAATTCAAACCTACACCCACCTAATACCTATTCGTGACCCTAGCCCAACCTATTCTAAGTCCTATTTGACATATAGGCATACCAAGTCCTATTTGACATATAGGCCCAACCTATTCTAAGTCCTATTTTACATATAGGCACAACCTATTCTAAGTCCTATTTGACATATAGGCATACCAAGTCCTATTTGACATATAGGCCCAACCTATTCCAAGTCCTATTTGACATATAGGCACAACCTATTCCAAATCCTATTTGACATATAGGCATACCAAGTCCTATTTGACATATAGGCCCAACCTTTTCCAAATCCTATTTGACATATAGGCATACCAAGTCATATTTGACATATAGGCCCAACCTATTCCAAGTCCTATTTGACATATAGGCATACCAAGTCCTATTTGACATATAGGCCCAACCTATTCCGAAGTCCTATTTGACATATAGGCCCAACCTATTCCGAAGTCCTATTTGACATATAGGTATACCAAGTCCTATTTGACATATAGGCCCAACCTATTCCAAGTCCTATTTGACATATAGGCCCAACCTATTCCAACCTATTCCAAATCCTATTTGACATATAGGCATACCAAGTCCTATTTGACATAGGCCCAACCTATTCCAAGTCCTATTTGACATATAGGCCCAACCTATACCAAGTCCTATTTGACATATAGGCCCAACCTATACCAAGTCCTATTTGACATATAGGCCCAACCTATTCCAAATCCTATTTGACATATAGGCATACCAAGTCCTATTTGACATATAGGCCCAACCTATTCCAAGTCCTATTTGACATATAGGCCCAACCTATACCAAGTCCTATTTGACATATAGGCTCAACCTATTCCAAATCCTATTTGACATATAGGCATACCAAGTCCTATTTGACATATAGGCTCAACCTATTCCAAGTCCTAATTGACATATAGGCCCAACCTATTCCAAGTCCTATTTGACATATAGGCCCAACCTATTCCAAGTCCTATTTGACATATAGGCCCAACCTATTCCAAATCCTATTTGACATATAGGCATAAAACAGACAAGGCTTGATATAAGGGTCTCAAATGCAACGTTTGAGGATCTTTACTCAGCCAAATTGATTAACCTAATCCAAAACCCAAAAATAAAACCCTATAACAAAATACACATTTACACACATACATACGGTACAGTATATAAATATATACATACGACTCCAAACATCCAATTCTTCTTTTAAAGGGAGAATCACAACAGATTTCTTCAACATACACATACATTCCTTGCAAACAGATTGGATTCCTTCAAAACCCCAAACCTTCCAGACCTACCTGTAGGATACTATCATACACAACATTTACTCATTCATAACTACGGGTATTGACTTCATTGGAGTGGTGAATCCAAGTTTTGAAGACCAACTGGATTCGGAGAAATGCAACACACACACACACACACACACACACTACTCTTTCCATGTGTCTCAAACACAACAACCTGTCTAAACATAACCAAGGATCGGAGAGTAAAAGCCTTTATTGCTGCGCTCTGATTCTGTGCACATAATTTTGTGCCAAAATTTATATGGTTAGACAGTGACACGTACAAACAAACTACTCTACTCTAAAGGGTTTTATGGCTACTTTGGCCATAGCCCAAACTACTATTTCAAAGGGCCTTGGCCTACCTTGGCCATAGCCCAAACTACTATTTGAAAGGGCCTTGGCCTACCTTGGCCATAGCCCAACAAATCATCAAAGGGCTGATGGCCTACCCTTGGCCATAGCCCAACAATTCATCAAACGGTTGATGGCCTACCCTTGGCCATAGCCCAACAAATTCATCAAAAGGCTGATGGCCTACCTCGGCCATAGCCCAACCTATTCATGAAGGGGTTTGTGGTCTCCCTTGGCCACAACCCAAACTATTACAAGGGTCTTGTGGCCTACCTTGGCCACAGACCAAACTATTACAAGGGTCTTGTGGCCTTCCTTGGCCACAGACCAAACTATTACAATGGTTTTGTGGCCTCCCCTTGGTCACAGACCAAACTATTACAAGGGTCTTGTGGCCTACCTTGGCCGCGACCCAAACTATTACAAGGGTTTTGTGGCCTCCCCTTGGCCACAGACCAAACTATTACAAGGGTCTGTGGCCTCCCTTAGCCACAGCCCAAACTATTACAAGGGTCTTGTGGCCTCCCTTGGCCACAGACCAAACTATTACAAGGGTCTTGTGGCCTCCCTTGGTCACAGACCAAACTATTACAAGGGTCTTGTGGCCTACCTTGGCCACAACCCAAACTATTACGAGGGTTTTGTGGCCTCCCCTTGGCCACAGCCCAAACTATTACAAGGGTTTTATGGCCTCCCATGGCCAGAGACCAAGCAACACAAAAACATTTCAATTAACTCACCAACGTAGAAGTCACTTTAAAACATAAATTGTTAACAAAACAAAACATGACAAAACTCCAAAACCACGTCAGTAAACCAGCATTTAAAAAATTTACACAGATAATGAGCAAAGTTAAAATGCTTAATAACTTTACTTTAATTCCATAAATTTCCTATACCTAAAGGGAGTCAAACTGATTGACATAACTTTAACTAAACTTGAGAAGTTGGCCTCTTGAACTTTTATATTTAAATAGGTCTTGAGTAAACTCTCTCTTCCTAAATTCCTATTTCATTCTTTTCAATCCATTTCACATGGTTTAAAACACAGTTTATCAAAAAATTTGATCTATAACATACAAATTTTTCTCCGGCCCCCGGCAGTATATGGAAAAACTATACGCGCTCACAACATGGTATCATATGTGGTACACTTATTTCATAATTAAATATAAATTATTAATTAATTGTATTAAATATCTATACAAAATTGCCTCGGGATTGGCGACATAGCCTATTGGGAATGAAATAATTGCCATACGTACAAAGAACCTGTATGTATGAATCAGCCTCACATAGCAACAAGAAAACTCAATTTATTGTTTAGTCCACCACAGAGAAGTAGACCAAACAAAATTTTGCTCGATCGGCAAAGAATAATGAAAATACAAGCGAACCAAGGAACGGCTCTCAGGGCTGTTTATGTTACAGCGAACGCTTTAAACAGGGAGGATGTGCTTCTGTCTTCCCTAAAGTTCTGAGTGAATTCCTTATAATAAACTTAATAAATATAAAGAAAAAGGGTAGGCCTACACCCTAAAGTGTTTATATTGTGACTGCCTATATTTATTAAAAGAAGTTAACTCATTGAGTAACTCCATCGTGGCGGCCCTACACCGAAAATGATCGTAACGCCCTACATCGAAACAAACTAAAAACTAAGACCCAGGAAAAAAATAAGGTGAGGCAATTTCATTTTCATTCTAATGTAGGCGTCTAAAATCCCGACGCTAAAAATTACCGTAATCATATAAATATAAAGAGGTCCTTTTAACAACCTACATATTCATAACTCTCTAACGAAAAAACATAGGGCTTTTGTCTATAACCCTCCACTGAAGTCTGCTGGAAATTTCCAACGGATGAGGGCACAGGCAATCAACCCATAGCCCTATATAGTTTTTTCAAATGGTGGCCCTGTGTGTGGGGAACTGACCCCTCTAAAATTTACACTGACACAAGCAGTGGCTAGGCTTAGCTCATTAGGCCTAACCCCAATTTCAACCATAACCCCACTATAGTTTTTTCATATGGTGGCCTATGCAACTGGGAACCGATCCCTTTACCTTTACAAAACCGAAAACAAAGGCTTGTTCATTTAACAGGCATAACTTATTTTAGGTCCTAAAAAAATAGGCCCACAACATTAAGCCTATTTAACAGGTCCTACTCTTCAAACTCAAAACAAAGCCTTGTTAATTTAACAGGCATAACTCAATTTAGGTCCTATAAAAAATAGGCCCACAACATTAAGCCTATTGAATAGGTCCTACTCTTCAAACTCAAAACAAAGCCTCTTTAATTTAACAGGCTTAACTAATTTGAGGTCCTATAAAATAATAGGCCCAAACATAAGCATACTTGGTAGGCCCAACAAATAGGCTTATTTAGTAGGCCCACCTAACTTTACATTACATAATAGGCCTACCTCTTAAAGTAGGCCTTACTCTTTACACTCAAGGCCTATCCTAACTAAAAACACTAAATTTATAATTGAACCTGTAGTGTAGGTTATAAAATTTATTTCAGCAATTTAACTTACTCATAAGACTCATTAACATCACAAAATTCGACTCAGAACTGGAACATCACAAAATTCGACTCAGACCTGTAACATCACAAAGACCTAAAGCAATTGCACAAATTCAAACCTACACCCACCTAATACCTATTCGTGACCCTAGCCCAACCTATTCTAAGTCCTATTTGACATATAGGCATACCAAGTCCTATTGACATATAGGCCCACCTATTCTAAGTCCTATTTTACATATAGGCACAACCTATTCTAAGTCCTATTTGACATATAGGCATACCAAGTCCTATTTGACATATAGGCCCAACCTATTCCAAGTCCTATTTGACATATAGGCACAACCTATTCCAAATCCTATTTGACATATAGGCATACCAAGTCCTATTTGACATATAGGCCCAACCTTTTCCAAATCCTATTTGACATATAGGCATACCAAGTCATATTTGACATATAGGCCCAACCTATTCCAAGTCCTATTTGACATATAGGCATACCAAGTCCTATTTGACATATAAGCCCAACCTATTCCGAAGTCCTATTTGACATATAGGCCCAACCTATTCCGAAGTCCTATTTGACATATAGGTATACCAAGTCCTATTTGACATATAGGCCCAACCTATTCCAAGTCCTATTTGACATATAGGCCCAACCTATTCCAACCTATTCCAAATCCTATTTGACATATAGGCATACCAAGTCCTATTTGACATAGGCCCAACCTATTCCAAGTCCTATTTGACATATAGGCCCAACCTATACCAAGTCCTATTTGACATATAGGCCCAACCTATACCAAGTCCTATTTGACATATAGGCCCAACCTATTCCAAATCCTATTTGACATATAGGCATACCAAGTCCTATTTGACATATAGGCCAACCTATTCCAAGTCCTATTTGACATATAGGCCCAACCTATACCAAGTCCTATTTGACATATAGGCTCAACCTATTCCAAATCCTATTTGACATATAGGCATACCAAGTCCTATTTGACATATAGGCTCAACCTATTCCAAGTCCTAATTGACATATAGGCCCAACCTATTCCAAGTCCTATTTGACATATAGGCCCAACCTATTCCGAAGTCCTATTTGACATATAGGCCCAACCTATTCCGAAGTCCTATTTGACATATAGGCATACCAAGTCCTATTTGACATACAGTATAGGCCCAACCTATTCTAAGTCCTATTTTACATATTGGCACAACCTATTCTAAGTCCTGTTTGACATATAGGCATACCAAGTCCTATTTGACATATAGGCCCAACCTATTCCAAGTCCTATTTGACATATAGGCACAACCTATTCCAAATCCTATTTGACATATAGGCATACCAAGTCCTATTTGACATATAGGCCCAACCTTTTCCAAATCCTATTTGACATATAGGCATACCAAGTCATATTTGACATATAGGCCCAACCTATTCCAAGTCCTATTTGACATATAGGCATACCAAGTCCTATTTGACATATAGGCCCAACCTATTCCGAAGTCCTATTTGACATATAGGCCCAAACTATTCCGAAGTCCTATTTGACATATAGGCCCAACCTATTCCGAAGTCCTATTTGACGTATAGGCCCAACCTATTCCGAAGTCCTATTTGACATATAGGCCCAACCTATTCCGAAGTCCTATTTGACATATAGGCCCAACCTATTCCGAAGTCCTATTTGACATATAGGTATACCAAGTCCTATTTGACATATAGGCCCAACCTATTCCAAGTCCTATTTGACATATAGGCCCAACTTATTCCAACCTATTCCAAATCCTATTTGACATATAGGCATACCAAGTCCTATTTGACATAGGCCCAACCTATTCCAAGTCCTATTTGACATATAGGCCCAACCTATACCAAGTCCTATTTGACATATAGGCCCAACCTATACCAAGTCCTATTTGACATATAGGCCCAACCTATTCCAAATCCTATTTGACATATAGGCATACCAAGTCCTATTTGACATATAGGCCCAACCTATTCCAAGTCCTATTTGACATATAGGCCCAACCTATACCAAGTCCTATTTGACATATAGGCTCAACCTATTCCAAATCCTATTTGACATATAGGCATACCAAGTCCTATTTGACATATAGGCCCAACCTATTCCAAGTCCTAATTGACATATAGGCCCAACCTATTCAAGTCCTATTTGACATATAGGCCCAACCTATTCCAAGTCCTATTTGACATATAGGCCCAACCTATTCCAAATCCTATTTGACATATAGGCATAAAACAGACAAGGCTTGATATAAGGGTCTCAAATGCAACGTTTGAGGATCTTTACTCAGCCAAATTGATTAACCTAATCCAAAACCCAAAAATAAAACCCTATAACAAAATACACATTTACACACATACGTACGGTACAGTATATAAATATATACATACGACTCCAAACATCCAATTCTTCTTTTAAAGGGAGAATCACAACAGATTTCTTCAACAGCCACATACATTCCTTGCAAACAGATTGGATTCCTTCAAAACCCCAAACCTTCAGACCTACCTGTAGGATACTATCATACACAACATTTACTCATTCATAACTACGGGTATTGACTTCATTGGAGTGGTGAATCCAAGTTTTGAAGACCAACTGGATTCGGAGAAATGCAACACACACACACACACACACACCACACCACACACACACACTACTCTTTCCATGTGTCTCAAACACAACAACCTGTCTAAACATAACCAAGGATCGGAGAGTAAAAGCCTTTATTGGTGCGCTCTGATTCTGTGCACATAATTTGTGCCAAAATTTATATGGTTAGACAGTGACACGTACAAACAAACTACTCTACTCTAAAGGGTTTTATGGCTACTTTGGCCATAGCCCAAACTACTATTTCAAAGGGCCTTGGCCTACCTTGGCCATAGCCCAAACTACTATTTGAAAGGGCCTTGGCCTACCTTGGCCATAGCCCAACAAATCATCAAAGGGCTGATGGCCTACCCTTGGCCATAGCCCAACAATTCATCAAACGGTTGATGGCCTACCCTTGGCCATAGCCCAACAAATTCATCAAAAGGCTGATGGCCTACCTCGGCCATAGCCCAACCTATTCATGAAGGGGTTTGTGGTCTCCCTTGGCCACAACCCAAACTATTACAAGGGTCTTGTGGCCTACCTTGGCCACAGACCAAACTATTACAAGGGTCTTGTGGCCTTCCTTGGCCACAGACCAAACTATTACAATGGTTTTGTGGCCTCCCCTTGGTCACAGACCAAACTATTACAAGGGTCTTGTGGCCTCCCTTGGCCACAGACCAAACTATTACAAGGGTCTTGTGGCCTCCCTTGGTCACAGACCAAACTATTACAAGGGTCTTGTGGCCTACCTTGGCCACAACCCAAACTATTACGAGGGTTTTGTGGCCTCCCCTTGGCCACAGCCCAAACTATTACAAGGGTTTTATGGCCTCCCATGGCCAGAGACCAAGCAACACAAAAACATTTCAATTAACTCACCAACGTAGAAGTCACTTTAAAACATAAATTGTTAACAAAACAAAACATGACAAAACTCCAAAACCACGTCAGTAAACCAGCATTTAAAAAATTTACACAGATAATGAGCAAAGTTAAAATGCTTAATAACTTTACTTTAATTCCATAAATTTCCTATACCTAAAGGGAGTCAAACTGATTGACATAACTTTAACTAAACTTGAGAAGTTGGCCTCTTGAACTTTTATATTTAAATAGGTCTTGAGTAAACTCTCTCTTCCTAAATTCCTATTTCATTCTTTTCAATCCATTTCACATGGTTTAAAACACAGTTTATCAAAAAATTTGATCTATAACATACAAATTTTTCTCCGGCCCCCGGCAGTATATGGAAAAACTCTACGCGCTCACAACATGGTATCATATGTGGTACACTTATTTCATAATTAAATATAAATTATTAATTAATTGTATTAAATATCTATACAAAATTGCCTCGGGATTGGCGACATAGCCTATTGGGAATGAAATAATTGCCATACGTACAAAGAACCTGTATGTATGAATCAGCCTCACATAGCAACAAGAAAACTCAATTTATTGTTTAGTCCACCACAGAGAAGTAGACCAAACAAAATTTTGCTCGATCGGCAAAGAATAATGAAAATACAAGCGAACCAAGGAACGGCTCTCAGGGCTGTTTATGTTACAGCGAACGCTTTAAACAGGGAGGATGTGCTTCTGTCTTCCCTAAAGTTCTGAGTGAATTCCTTATAATAAACTTAATAAATATAAAGAAAAAGGGTAGGCCTACACCCTAAAGTGTTTATATTGTGACTGCCTATATTTATTAAAAGAAGTTAACTCATTGAGTAACTCCATCGTGGCGGCCCTACACCGAAAATGATCGTAACGCCCTACATCGAAACAAACTAAAAACTAAGACCCAGGAAAAAAATAAGGTGAGGCAATTTCATTTTCATTCTAATGTAGGCGTCTAAAATCCCGACGCTAAAAATTACCGTAATCATATAAATATAAAGAGGTCCTTTTAACAACCTACATATTCATAACTCTCTAACGAAAAAACATAGGGCTTTTGTCTATAACCCTCCACTGAAGTCTGCTGGAAATTTCCAACGGATGAGGGCACAGGCAATCAACCCATAGCCCTATATAGTTTTTTCAAATGGTGGCCCTGTGTGTGGGGAACTGACCCCTCTAAAATTTACACTGACACAAGCAGTGGCTAGGCTTAGCTCATTAGGCCTAACCCCAATTTCAACCATAACCCCACTATAGTTTTTTCATATGGTGGCCTATGCAACTGGGAACCGATCCTTTACCTTTACAAAACCGAAAACAAAGGCTTGTTCATTTAACAGGCATAACTTATTTTAGGTCCTAAAAAAATAGGCCCACAACATTAAGCTATTTAACAGGTCCTACTCTTCAAACTCAAAACAAAGCCTTGTTAATTTAACAGGCATAACTCAATTTAGGTCCTATAAAAAATAGGCCCACAACATTAAGCCTATTGAATAGGTCCTACTCTTCAAACTCAAAACAAAGCCTCTTTAATTTAACAGGCTTAACTAATTTGAGGTCCTATAAAATAATAGGCCCAAACATAAGCATACTTGGTAGGCCCAACAAATAGGCTTATTTAGTAGGCCCACCTAACTTTACATTACATAATAGGCCTACCTCTTAAAGTAGGCCTTACTCTTTACACTCAAGGCCTATCCTAACTAAAAACACTAAATTTATAATTGAACCTGTAGTGTAGGTTATAAAATTTATTTCAGCAATTTAACTTACTCATAAGACTCATTAACATCACAAAATTCGACTCAGAACTGGAACATCACAAAATTCGACTCAGACCTGTAACATCACAAAGACCTAAAGCAATTGCACAAATTCAAACCTACACCCACCTAATACCTATTCGTGACCCTAGCCCAACCTATTCTAAGTCCTATTTGACATATAGGCATACCAAGTCCTATTTGACATATAGGCCCAACCTATTCTAAGTCCTATTTTACATATAGGCACAACCTATTCTAAGTCCTATTTGACATATAGGCATACCAAGTCCTATTTGACATATAGGCCCAACCTATTCCAAGTCCTATTTGACATATAGGCACAACCTATTCCAAATCCTATTTGACATATAGGCATACCAAGTCCTATTTGACATATAGGCCCAACCTTTTCGAAATCCTATTTGACATATAGGCATACCAAGTCATATTTGACATATAGGCCCAACCTATTCCAAGTCCTATTTGACATATAGGCATACCAAGTCCTATTTGACATATAGGCCCAACCTATTCCGAAGTCCTATTTGACATATAGGCCCAACCTATTCCGAAGTCCTATTTGACATATAGGTATACCAAGTCCTATTTGACATATAGGCCCAACCTATTCCAAGTCCTATTTGACATATAGGCCCAACCTATTCCAACCTATTCCAAATCCTATTTGACATATAGGCATACCAAGTCCTATTTGACATAGGCCCAACCTATTCCAAGTCCTATTTGACATATAGGCCCAACCTATACCAAGTCCTATTTGACATATAGGCCCAACCTATACCAAGTCCTATTTGACATATAGGCCCAACCTATTCCAAATCCTATTTGACATATAGGCATACCAAGTCCTATTTGACATATAGGCCCAACCTATTCCAAGTCCTATTTGACATATAGGCCCAACCTATACCAAGTCCTATTTGACATATAGGCTCAACCTATTCCAAATCCTATTTGACATATAGGCATACCAAGTCCTATTTGACATATAGGCTCAACCTATTCCAAGTCCTAATTGACATATAGGCCCAACCTATTCCAAGTCCTATTTGACATATAGGCCCAACCTATTCCAAGTCCTATTTGACATATAGGCCCAACCTATTCCAAATCCTATTTGACATATAGGCATAAAACAGACAAGGCTTGATATAAGGGTCTCAAATGCAACGTTTGAGGATCTTTACTCAGCCAAATTGATTAACCTAATCCAAACCCAAAAATAAAACCCTATAACAAAATACACATTTACACACATACATACGGTACAGTATATAAATATATACATACGACTCCAAACATCCAATTCTTCTTTTAAAGGGAGAATCACAACAGATTTCTTCAACATACACATACATTCCTTGCAAACAGATTGGATTCCTTAAAACCCAAACCTTCCAGACCTACCTTAGGATACTATCATACACAACATTTACTCATTCATAACTACGGGTATTGACTTCATTGGAGTGGTGAATCCAAGTTTTGAAGACCAACTGGATTCGGAGAAATGCAACACACACACACACACACACACACACACACACACACACACTACTCTTTCCATGTGTCTCAAACACAACAACCTGTCTAAACATAACCAGGATCGGATAGTAAAAGCCTTTATTGCTGCGCTCTGATTCTGTGCACATAATTTTGTGCCAAAATTTATATGGTTAGACAGTGACACGTACACAAACTACTCTACTCTAAAGGGTTTTATGGCTACTTTGGCCATAGCCCAAACTACTATTTCCAAAGGGCCTTGGCCTACCTTGGCCATAGCCCAAACTACTATTGAAAGGGCCTTGGCCTAACTTGGCCATAGCCCAACAAATCATCAAAGGGCTGATGGCCTACCCTTGGCCATAGCCCAACAATTCATCAAACGGGTTGATGGCCTACCCTTGGCCATAGCCGAACAAATTCATCAAAAGGCTGATGGCCTACCTCGGCCATAGCCCAACCTATTCATGAAGGGGTTTGTGGTCTCCCCCTTGGCCACAACCCAAACTATTACAAGGGTCTTGTGGCCTACCTTGGCCACAGACCAAACTATTACAAGGGTCTTGTGGCCTCCCTTGGCCACAGACCAAACTATTACAAGGGTTTGTGGCCTCCCTTGGCCACAGACCAAACTATTACAAGGGTCTTGTGGCCTCCCTTGGCCACAGACCAAACTATTACAAGGGTTTGTGGCCTCCCTTGGCACAACCAAACTATTACAAGGGTCTTGTGGCCTACCTTGGCCACAACCCAAACTATTACGAGGGTTTTGTGGCCTCCCCTTGGCCACAGCCCAAACTATTACAAGGGTTTTATGGCCTCCCATGGCCAGAGACCAAGCAACACAAAAACATTTCAATTAACTCACCAACGTAGAAGTCACTTTAAAACATAAATTGTTAACAAAACAAAACATGACAAAACTCCAAAACCACGTCAGTAAACCAGCATTTAAAAAATTTACACAGATAATGAGCAAAGTTAAAATGCTTAATAACTTTACTTTAATTCCATAAATTTCCTATACCTAAAGGGAGTCAAACTGATTGACATAACTTTAACTAAACTTGAGAAGTTGGCCTCTTGAACTTTTATATTTAAATAGGTCTTGAGTAAACTCTCTCTTCCTAAATTCCTATTTCATTCTTTTCAATCCATTTCACATGGTTTAAAACACAGTTTATCAAAAAATTTGATCTATAACATACAAATTTTTCTCCGGCCCCCGGCAGTATATGGAAAAACTATACGCGCTCACAACATGGTATCATATGTGGTACACTTATTTCATAATTAAATATAAATTATTAATTAATTGTATTAAATATCTATACAAAATTGCCTCGGGATTGGCGACATAGCCTATTGGGAATGAAATAATTGCCATACGTACAAAGAACCTGTATGTATGAATCAGCCTCACATAGCAACAAGAAAACTCAATTTATTGTTTAGTCTACCACAGAGAAGTAGACCAAAAAAATTTTGCTCGATCGGCAAAGAATAATGAAAATACAAGCGAACCAAGGAACGGCTCTCAGGGCTGTTTATGTTACAGCGAACGCTTTAAACAGGGAGGATGTGCTTCTGTCTTCCCTAAAGTTCTGAGTGAATTCCTTATAATAAACTTAATAAATATAAAGAAAAAGGGTAGGCCTACACCCTAAAGTGTTTATATTGTGACTGCCTATATTTATTAAAAGAAGTTAACTCATTGAGTAACTCCATCGTGGCGGCCCTACACCGAAAATGATCGTAACGCCCTACATCGAAACAAACTAAAAACTAAGACCCAGGAAAAAAATAAGGTGAGGCAATTTCATTTTCATTCTAATGTAGGCGTCTAAAATCCCGACGCTAAAAATTACCGTAATCATATAAATATAAAGAGGTCCTTTTAACAACCTACATATTCATAACTCTCTAACGAAAAAACATAGGGCTTTTGTCTATAACCCTCCACTGAAGTCTGCTGGAAATTTCCAACGGATGAGGGCACAGGCAATCAACCCATAGCCCTATATAGTTTTTTCAAATGGTGGCCCTGTGTGTGGGGAACTGACCCCTCTAAAATTTACACTGACACAAGCAGTGGCTAGGCTTAGCTCATTAGGCCTAACCCCAATTTCAACCATAACCCCACTATAGTTTTTTCATATGGTGGCCTATGCAACTGGGAACCGATCCCTTTACCTTTACAAAACCGAAAACAAAGGCTTGTTCATTTAACAGGCATAACTTATTTTAGGTCCTAAAAAAATAGGCCCACAACATTAAGCCTATTTAACAGGTCCTACTCTTCAAACTCAAAACAAAGCCTTGTTAATTTAACAGGCATAACTCAATTTAGGTCCTATAAAAAATAGGCCCACAACATTAAGCCTATTGAATAGGTCCTACTCTTCAAACTCAAAACAAAGCCTCTTTAATTTAACAGGCTTAACTAATTTGAGGTCCTATAAAATAATAGGCCCAAACATAAGCATACTTGGTAGGCCCAACAAATAGGCTTATTTAGTAGGCCCACCTAACTTTACATTACATAATAGGCCTACCTCTTAAAGTAGGCCTTACTCTTTACACTCAAGGCCTATCCTAACTAAAAACACTAAATTTATAATTGAACCTGTAGTGTAGGTTATAAAATTTATTTCAGCAATTTAACTTACTCATAAGACTCATTAACATCACAAAATTCGACTCAGAACTGGAACATCACAAAATTCGACTCAGACCTGTAACATCACAAAGACCTAAAGCAATTGCACAAATTCAAACCTACACCCACCTAATACCTATTCGTGACCCTAGCCCAACCTATTCTAAGTCCTATTTGACATATAGGCATACCAAGTCCTATTTGACATATAGGCCCAACCTATTCTAAGTCCTATTTTACATATAGGCACAACCTATTCTAAGTCCTATTTGACATATAGGCATACCAAGTCCTATTTGACATATAGGCCCAACCTATTCCAAGTCCTATTTGACATATAGGCACAACCTATTCCAAATCCTATTTGACATATAGGCATACCAAGTCCTATTTGACATATAGGCCCAACCTTTTCCAAATCCTATTTGACATATAGGCATACCAAGTCATATTTGACATATAGGCCCAACCTATTCCAAGTCCTATTTGACATATAGGCATACCAAGTCCTATTTGACATATAGGCCCAACCTATTCCGAAGTCCTATTTGACATATAGGCCCAACCTATTCCGAAGTCCTATTTGACATATAGGTAACCTACCAAGTCCTATTTGACATATAGGCCCAACCTATTCCAAGTCCTATTTGACATATAGGCCCAACCTATTCCAAGTCCTATTTGACATATAGGCCCAACCTATTCCGAAGTCCTATTTGACATATAGGCCCAACCTATTCCGAAGTCCTATTTGACATATAGGCCCAACCTATTCCGAAGTCCTATTTGACATATAGGCCCAACCTATTCCGAAGTCCTATTTGACATATAGGCCCAACCTATTCCGAAGACCTATTTGACATATAGGTATACCAAGTCCTATTTGACATATAGGCCCAACCTATTCCAAGTCCTATTTGACATATAGGCCCAACCTATTCCAACCTATTCCAAATCCTATTTGACATATAGGCATACCAAGTCCTATTTGACATATAGGCCAACCATTCCAAATCCTATTTGACATATAGGCATACCAAGTCCTATTTGACATATAGGCCAACCTTTTCCAAATCCTATTTGACATATAGGCATACCAAGTCCTATTTGACATATAGGCCCAACCTATTCCAAGTCCTATTTGACATATAGGCATACCAAGTCCTATTTGACATATAGGCCCAACCTATTCCGAAGTCCTATTTGACATATAGGCCCAACTATTCCGAAGTCCTATTTGACATATAGGCCCAACCTATTCCGAAGTCCTATTTGACATATAGGCCCAACCTATTCCGAAGTCCTATTTGACATATAGGTATACCGAAGTCCTATTTGACATATAGGCCCAACCTATTCCAAGTCCTATTTGACATATAGGCATACCAAGTCCTATTTGACATATAGGCCCAACCTTTCCAACCTATTCCAAATCCTATTTGACATATAGGCATACCAAGTCCTATTTGACATAGGCCCAACCTATTCCAAGTCCTATTTGACATAGGCCCAACCTATACCAAGTCCTATTTGACATATAGGCCCAACCTATACCAAGTCCTATTTGACATATAGGCCCAACCTATTCCAAATCCTATTTGACATATAGGCATACCAAGTCCTATTTGACATATAGGCCCAACCTATTCCAAGTCCTATTTGACATATAGGCCCAACCTATACCAAGTCCTATTTGACATATAGGCTCAACCTATTCCAAATCCTATTTGACATATAGGCATACCAAGTCCTATTTGACATATAGGCCCAACCTATTCCAAGTCCTAATTGACATATAGGCCCAACCTATTCCAAGTCCTATTTGACATATAGGCCCAACCTATTCCAAGTCCTATTTGACATATAGGCCCAACCTATTCCAAATCCTATTTGACATATAGGCATAAAACAGACAAGGCTTGATATAAGGGTCTCAAATGCAACGTTTGAGGATCTTTACTCAGCCAAATTGATTAACCTAATCCAAAACCCAAAAATAAAACCCTATAACAAAATACACATTTACACACATACATACGGTACAGTATATAAATATATACATACGACTCCAAACATCCAATTCTTCTTTTAAAGGGAGAATCACAACAGATTTCTTCAACATACACATACATTCCTTGCAAACAGATTGGATTCCTTCAAAACCCCAAACCTTCCAGACCTACCTGTAGGATACTATCATACACAACATTTACTCATTCATAACTACGGGTATTGACTTCATTGGAGTGGTGAATCCAAGTTTTGAAGACCAACTGGATTCGGAGAAATGCACACACACACACACACACACACACACACACTACTCTTTCCATGTGTCTCAAACACAACAACCTGTCTAAACATAACCAAGGATCGGAGAGTAAAAGCCTTTATTGCTGCGCTCTGATTCTGTGCACATAATTTTGTGCCAAAATTTATATGGTTAGACAGTGACACGTACAAACAAACTACTCTACTCTAAAGGGTTTTATGGCTACTTTGGCCATAGCCCAAACTACTATTTCAAAGGGCCTTGGCCTACCTTGGCCATAGCCCAAACTACTATTTGAAAGGGCCTTGGCCTACCTTGGCCATAGCCCAACAAATCATCAAAGGGCTGATGGCCTACCCTTGGCCATAGCCCAACAATTCATCAAACGGTTGATGGCCTACCCTTGGCCATAGCCCAACAAATTCATCAAAAGGCTGATGGCCTACCTCGGCCATAGCCCAACCTATTCATGAAGGGGTTTGTGGTCTCCCTTGGCCACAACCCAAACTATTACAAGGGTCTTGTGGCCTACCTTGGCCACAGACCAAACTATTACAAGGGTCTTGTGGCCTTCCTTGGCCACAGACCAAACTATTACAATGGTTTTGTGGCCTCCCCTTGGTCACAGACCAAACTATTACAAGGGTCTTGTGGCCTACCTTGGCCGCGACCCAAACTATTACAAGGGTTTTGTGGCCTCCCCTTGGCCACAGACCAAACTATTACAAGGGTCCTGTGGCCTCCCCTTAGCCACAGCCCAAACTATTACAAGGGTCTTGTGGCCTCCCTTGGCCACAGACCAAACTATTACAAGGGTCTTGTGGCCTCCCTTGGTCACAGACCAAACTATTACAAGGGTTTTGTGGCCTCCCCTTGGCCACAACCCAAACTATTACAAGGGTCTTGTGGCCTACCTTGGCCACAACCCAAACTATTACGAGGGTTTTGTGGCCTCCCCTTGGCCACAGCCCAAACTATTACAAGGGTTTTATGGCCTCCCATGGCCAGAGACCAAGCAACACAAAAACATTTCAATTAACTCACCAAGTAGAAGTCACTTTAAAACATAAATTGTTAACAAAACAAAACATGACAAAACTCCAAAACCACGTCAGTAAACCAGCATTTAAAAAATTTACACAGATAATGAGCAAAGTTAAAATGCTTAATAACTTTACTTTAATTCCATAAATTTCCTATACCTAAAGGGAGTCAAACTGATTGACATAACTTTAACTAAACTTGAGAAGTTGGCCTCTTGAACTTTTATATTTAAATAGGTCTGAGTAAACTCTCTTTCCTAAATCCTATTCATTCTTTTCAATCCATTTCACATGGTTTAAAACACAGTTATCAAAAAATTTGATCTATAACATACAAATTTTCTCCGGCCCCCGGCAGTATATGGAAAAAACTATACGCGCTCACAACATGGTATCATATGTGGTACACTTATTTCATAATAAATATAAATTATTAATTAATTGTATTAAATATCTATACAAAATTGCCTCGGGATTGGCGACATAGCCTATGGGAATGAAATAATTGCCATAGTACAAAGAACCTGTATGTATGAATCAGCTCACATAGCAACAAGAAAACTCAATTTATTGTTTAGTCTACCACAGAGAAGTAGACCAAACAAAATTTTGCTCGATCGGCAAAGAATAATGAAAATACAAGCGAACCAAGGAACGGCTTCAGGGCTGTTTATGTTACAGCGAACGCTTTAAACAGGGAGGATGTGCTTCTGTCTTCCCTAAAGTTCTGAGTGAATTCCTTATAATAAACTTAATAAATATAAAGAAAAAGGGTAGGCCTACACCCTAAAGGTGTTTATATTGTGACTGCCTATATTTATTAAAAGAAGTTAACTCATTGAGTAACTCCATCGTGGCGGCCCTACACCGAAAATGATCGTAACGCCCTACATCGAAACAAACTAAAAACTAAGACCCAGCAAAAAAATAAGGTGAGGCAATTTCATTTTCATTCTAATGTAGGCGTCTAAAATCCCGACGCTAAAAATTACCGTAATCATATAAATATAAGAGGTCCTTTTAACAACCTACATATTCATAACTCTCTAACGAAAAAACATAGGGCTTTTGTCAATAACCCTCTACTGAAGTCTGCTGGAAATTTCCAACAGATGAGGGCACAGGCAATCAACCCATAGCCCTATATAGTTTTTTCAAATGGTGGCCCTGTGTGTGGGGAACTGACCCCTCTAAAATTTACACTGACACAAGCAGTGGCTAGGCTTAGCTCATTAGGCCTAACCCAATTTCAACCATAACCCCACTATAGTTTTTTCATATGGTGGCCTATGCAACTGGGAACCGATCCCTTTACCTTTACAAAACCGAAAACAAAGGCTTGTTCATTTAAACAGGCATAACTTATTTTAGGTCCTAAAAAAAATAGGCCCACAACATTAAGCCTATTTAACAGGTCCTACTCTTCAAACTCAAAACAAAGCCTTGTTAATTTAACAGGCATAACTCAATTTAGGTCCTATAAAAAATAGGCCCACAACATTAAGCCTATGAATAGGTCCTACTCTTCAAACTCAAAACAAAGCCTCTTTAATTTAACAGGCTTAACTAATTGAGGTCCTATAAAATAATAGGCCCAAACATAAGCATACTTGGTAGGCCCAACAAATAGGCTTATTTAGTAGGCCCACCTAACTTTACATTACATAATAGGCCTACCTCTTAAAGTAGGCCTTACTCTTTACACTCAAGGCCTATCCTAACTAAAAACACTAAATTTATAATTGAACCTGTAGTGTAGGTTATAAAATTTATTTCAGCAATTTAACTTACTCATAAGATCATTAACATCACAAAATTCGACTCAGAACTGGAACATCACAAAATTCGACTCAGACCTGTAACATCACAAAGACCTAAAGCAATTGCACAAATTCAAACCTACACCCACCTAATACCTATTCGTGACCCTAGCCCAACCTATTCTAAGTCCTATTTGACATATAGGCATACCAAGTCCTATTTGACATATAGGCCAACCTATTCTAAGTCCTATTTTACATATAGGCACAATATCTAAGTCTATTTGACATATAGGCATACCAAGTCCTATTGACATATAGGCCCAACCTATTCCAAGTCCTATTTGACATATAGGCACAACCTATTCCAAATCCTATTTGACATATAGGCATACCAAGTCCTATTTGACATATAGGCCCAACCTTTTCCAAATCCTATTTGACATATAGGCATACCAAGTCATATTGACATATAGGCCCAACCTATTCCAAGTCCTATTTGACATATAGGCATACCAAGTCCTATTTGACATATAGGCCCAACCTATTCCGAAGTCCTATTTGACATATAGGCCCAACCTATTCCGAAGTCCTATTTGACATATAGGTATACCAAGTCCTATTTGACATATAGGCCCAACCTATTCCAAGTCCTATTTGACATATAGGCCCAACCTATTCCAACCTATTCCAAATCCTATTTGACATATAGGCATACCAAGTCCTATTTGACATAGGCCCAACCTATTCCAAGTCCTATTTGACATATAGGCCCAACCTATACCAAGTCCTATTTGACATATAGGCCCAACCTATACCAAGTCCTATTTGACATATAGGCCCAACCTATTCCAAATCCTATTTGACATATAGGCATACCAAGTCCTATTTGACATATAGGCCCAACCTATTCCAAGTCCTATTTGACATATAGGCCCAACCTATACCAAGTCCTATTTGACATATAGGCTCAACCTATTCCAAATCCTATTTGACATATAGGCATACCAAGTCCTATTTGACATATAGGCTCAACCTATTCCAAGTCCTAATTGACATATAGGCCCAACCTATTCCAAGTCCTATTTGACATATAGGCCCAACCTATTCCAAGTCCTATTTGACATATAGGCCCAACCTATTCCAAATCCTATTTGACATATAGGCATAAAACAGACAAGGCTTGATATAAGGGTCTCAAATGCAACGTTTGAGGATCTTTACTCAGCCAAATTGATTAACCTAATCCAAAACCCAAAAATAAAACCCTATAACAAAATACACATTTACACACATACATACGGTACAGTATATAAATATATACATACGACTCCAAACATCCAATCTTCTTTTAAAGGGAGAATCACAACAGATTTCTTCAACATACACATACATTCCTTGCAAACAGATTGGATTCCTTCAAAACCCCAAACCTTCCAGACCTACCTGTAGGATACTATCATACACAACATTTACTCATTCATAACTACGGGTATTGACTTCATTGGAGTGGTGAATCCAAGTTTTGAAGACCAACTGGATTCGGAGATGAAACACACACACACACACACACACACACACACACACACTCTTTCCATGTGTCTCAAACACAACAACCTGTCTAAACATAACCAAGGATCGGAGAGTAAAAGCCTTTATTGCTGCGCTCTGATTCTGTGCACATAATTTTGTGCCAAAATTTATATGGTTAGACAGTGACACGTACAAACAAACTACTCTACTCTAAAGGGTTTTATGGCTACTTTGGCCATAGCCCAAACTACTATTTCAAAGGGCCTTGGCCTACCTTGGCCATAGCCCAAACTACTATTTGAAAGGGCCTTGGCCTACCTTGGCCATAGCCCAACAAATCATCAAAGGGCTGATGGCCTACCCTTGGCCATAGCCCAACAATTCATCAAACGGTTGATGGCCTACCTTGGCCATAGCCCAACAAATTCATCAAAAGGCTGATGGCCTACCTCGGCCATAGCCCAACCTATTCATGAAGGGGTTTGTGGTCTCCCTTGGCCACAACCCAAACTATTACAAGGGTCTTGTGGCCTACCTTGGCCACAGACCAAACTATTACAAGGGTCTTGTGGCCTTCCTTGGCCACAGACCAAACTATTACAATGGTTTTGTGGCCTCCCTTGGTCACAGACCAAACTATTACAAGGGTCTTGTGGCCTACCTTGGCCGCGACCCAAACTATTACAAGGGTTTTGTGGCCTCCCTTGGCCACAGACCAAACTATTACAAGGGTCCTGTGGCTCCTTAGCCACAGCCCAAACTATTACAAGGGTCTTGTGGCCTCCCTTGGCCACAGACCAAACTATTACAAGGGTCTTGTGGCCTCCCTTGGTCACAGACCAAACTATTACAAGGGTTTTGTGGCCTCCCCTTGGCCACAACCCAAACTATTACAAGGGTCTTGTGGCCTACCTTGGCCACAACCCAAACTATTACGAGGGTTTTGTGGCCTCCCCTTGGCCACAGCCCAAACTATTACAAGGGTTTTATGGCCTCCCATGGCCAGAGACCAAGCAACACAAAAACATTTCAATTAACTCACCAACGTAGAAGTCACTTTAAAACATAAATTGTTAACAAAACAAAACATGACAAAACTCCAAAACCACGTCAGTAAACCAGCATTTAAAAAATTTACACAGATAATGAGCAAAGTTAAAATGCTTAATAACTTTACTTTAATTCCATAAATTTCCTATACCTAAAGGGAGTCAAACTGATTGACATAACTTTAACTAAACTTGAGAAGTTGGCCTCTTGAACTTTTATATTTAAATAGGTCTTGAGTAAACTCTCTCTTCCTAAATTCCTATTTCATTCTTTTCAATCCATTTCACATGGTTTAAAACACAGTTTATCAAAAAATTTGATCTATAACATACAAATTTTTCTCCGGCCCCCGGCAGTATATGGAAAAACTATACGCGCTCACAACATGGTATCATATGTGGTACACTTATTTCATAATTAAATATAAATTATTAATTAATTGTATTAAATATCTATACAAAATTGCCTCGGGATTGGCGACATAGCCTATTGGGAATGAAATAATTGCCATACGTACAAAGAACCTGTATGTATGAATCAGCCTCACATAGCAACAAGAAAACTCAATTTATTGTTTAGTCTACCACAGAGAAGTAGACCAAACAAAATTTTGCTCGATCGGCAAAGAATAATGAAAATACAAGCGAACCAAGGAACGGCTCTCAGGGCTGTTTATGTTACAGCGAACGCTTTAAACAGGGAGGATGTGCTTCTGTCTTCCCTAAAGTTCTGAGTGAATTCCTTATAATAAACTTAATAAATATAAAGAAAAAGGGTAGGCCTACACCCTAAAGTGTTTATATTGTGACTGCCTATATTTATTAAAAGAAGTTAACTCATTGAGTAACTCCATCGTGGCGGCCCTACACCGAAAATGATCGTAACGCCCTACATCGAAACAAACTAAAAACTAAGACCCAGGAAAAAAATAAGGTGAGGCAATTTCATTTTCATTCTAATGTAGGCGTCTAAAATCCCGACGCTAAAAATTACCGTAATCATATAAATATAAAGAGGTCCTTTTAACAACCTACATATTCATAACTCTCTAACGAAAAAACATAGGGCTTTTGTCGATAACCCTCCACTGAAGTCTGCTGGAAATTTCCAACGGATGAGGGCACAGGCAATCAACCCATAGCCCTATATAGTTTTTTCAAATGGTGGCCCTGTGTGTGGGGAACTGACCCCTCTAAAATTTACACTGACACAAGCAGTGGCTAGGCTTAGCTCATTAGGCCTAACCCCAATTTCAACCATAACCCCACTATAGTTTTTTCATATGGTGGCCTATGCAACTGGGAACCGATCCCTTTACCTTTACAAAACCGAAAACAAAGGCTTGTTCATTTAACAGGCATAACTTATTTTAGGTCCTAAAAAAATAGGCCCACAACATTAAGCCTATTTAACAGGTCCTACTCTTCAAACTCAAAACAAAGCCTTGTTAATTTAACAGGCATAACTCAATTTAGGTCCTATAAAAAATAGGCCCACAACATTAAGCCTATTGAATAGGTCCTACTCTTCAAACTCAAAACAAAGCCTCTTTAATTTAACAGGCTTAACTAATTTGAGGTCCTATAAAATAATAGGCCCAAACATAAGCATACTTGGTAGGCCCAACAAATAGGCTTATTTAGTAGGCCCACCTAACTTTACATTACATAATAGGCCTACCTCTTAAAGTAGGCCTTACTCTTTACACTCAAGGCCTATCCTAACTAAAAACACTAAATTTATAATTGAACCTGTAGTGTAGGTTATAAAATTTATTTCAGCAATTTAACTTACTCATAAGACTCATTAACATCACAAAATTCGACTCAGAACTGGAACATCACAAAATTCGACTCAGACCTGTAACATCACAAAGACCTAAAGCAATTGCACAAATTCAAACCTACACCCACCTAATACCTATTCGTGACCCTAGCCCAACCTATTCTAAGTCCTATTTGACATATAGGCATACCAAGCCCTATTTGACATATAGGCCCAACCTATTCTAAGTCCTATTTTACATATAGGCACAACCTATTCTAAGTCCTATTTGACATATAGGCATACCAAGACCTATTTGACATATAGGCCCAACCTATTCCAAGTCCTATTTGACATATAGGCACAACCTATTCCAAATCCTATTTGACATATAGGCATACCAAGTCCTATTTGACATATAGGCCCAACCTTTTCCAAATCCTATTTGACATATAGGCATACCAAGTCATATTTGACATATAGGCCCAACCTATTCCAAGTCCTATTTGACATATACTGTAGGCCCAACCTATACCAAGTCCTATTTGACATATAGGCTCAACCTATTCCAAATCCTATTTGACATATAGGCATACCAAGTCCTATTTGACATATAGGCTCAACCTATTCCAAGTCCTAATTGACATATAGGCCCAACCTATTCCAAGTCCTATTTGACATATAGGCCCAACCTATTCCAAGTCCTATTTGACATATAGGCCCAACCTATTCCAAATCCTATTTGACATATAGGCATAAAACAGACAAGGCTTGATATAAGGGTCTCAAATGCAACGTTTGAGGATCTTTACTCAGCCAAATTGATTAACCTAATCCAAAACCCAAAAATAAAACCCTATAACAAAATACACATTTACACACATACATACGGTACAGTATATAAATATATACATACGACTCCAAACATCCAATTCTTCTTTTAAAGGGAGAATCACAACAGATTTCTTCAACATACACATACATTCCTTGCAAACAGATTGGATTCCTTCAAAACCCCAAACCTTCCAGACCTACCTGTAGGATACTATCATACACAACATTTACTCATTCATAACTACGGGTATTGACTTCATTGGAGTGGTGAATCCAAGTTTTGAAGACCAACTGGATTCGGAGAAATGCAACACCACACACACACACACACACACACACACACACTACTCTTTCCATGTGTCTCAAACACAACAACCTGTCTAAACATAACCAAGGATCGGAGAGTAAAAGCCTTTATTGCTGCGCTCTGATTCTGTGCACATAATTTTGTGCCAAAATTTATATGGTTAGACAGTGACACGTACAAACAAACTACTCTACTCTAAAGGGTTTTATGGCTACTTTGGCCATAGCCCAAACTACTATTTCAAAGGGCCTTGGCCTACCTTGGCCATAGCCCAAACTACTATTTGAAAGGGCCTTGGCCTACCTTGGCCATAGCCCAACAAATCATCAAAGGGCTGATGGCCTACCCTTGGCCATAGCCCAACAATTCATCAAACGGTTGATGGCCTACCCTTGGCCATAGCCCAACAAATTCATCAAAAGGCTGATGGCCTACCTCGGCCATAGCCCAACCTATTCATGAAGGGGTTTGTGGTCTCCCTTGGCCACAACCCAAACTATTACAAGGGTCTTGTGGCCTACCTTGGCCACAGACCAAACTATTACAAGGGTCTTGTGGCCTTCCTTGGCCACAGACCAAACTATTACAATGGTTTTGTGGCCTCCCCTTGGTCACAGACCAAACTATTACAAGGGTCTTGTGGCCTACCTTGGCCGCGACCCCAAACTATTACAAGGGTTTTGTGGCCTCCCCTTGGCCACAGACCAAACTATTACAAGGGTCCTGTGGACTCCCCTTAGCCACAGCCCAAACTATTACAAGGGTCTTGTGGCCTCCCTTGGCCACAGACCAAACTATTACAAGGGTCTTGTGGCCTCCCTTGGTCACAGACCAAACTATTACAAGGGTTTTGTGGCCTCCCCTTGGCCACAACCCAAACTATTACAAGGGTCTTGTGGCCTACCTTGGCCACAACCCAAACTATTACGAGGGTTTTGTGGCCTCCCCTTGGCCACAGCCCAAACTATTACAAGGGTTTTATGGCCTCCCATGGCCAGAGACCAAGCAACACAAAAACATTTCAATTAACTCACCAACGTAGAAGTCACTTTAAAACATAAATTGTTAACAAAACAAAACATGACAAAACTCCAAAACCACGTCAGTAAACCAGCATTTAAAAAATTTACACAGATAATGAGCAAAGTTAAAATGCTTAATAACTTTACTTTAATTCCATAAATTTCCTATACCTAAAGGGAGTCAAACTGATTGACATAACTTTAACTAAACTTGAGAAGTTGGCCTCTTGAACTTTTATATTTAAATAGGTCTTGAGTAAACTCTCTCTTCCTAAATTCCTATTTCATTCTTTTCAATCCATTTCACATGGTTTAAAACACAGTTTATCAAAAAATTTGATCTATAACATACAAATTTTTCTCCGGCCCCCGGCAGTATATGGAAAACTATACGCGCTCACAACATGGTATCATATGTGGTACACTTATTTCATAATTAAATATAAATTATTAATTAATTGTATTAAATATCTATACAAAATTGCCTCGGGATTGGCGACATAGCCTATTGGAATGAAATAATTGCCATACGTACAAAGAACCTGTATGTATGAATCAGCCTCACATAGCAACAAGAAAACTCAATTTATTGTTTAGTCTACCACAGAGAAGTAGACCAAACAAAATTTTGCTCGATCGGCAAAGAATAATGAAAATACAAGCGAACCAAGGAACGGCTCTCAGGGCTGTTTATGTTACAGCGAACGCTTTAAACAGGGAGGATGTGCTTCTGTCTTCCCTAAAGTTCTGAGTGAATTCCTTATAATAAACTTAATAAATATAAAGAAAAAGGGTAGGCCTACACCCTAAAGTGTTTATATTGTGACTGCCTATATTTATTAAAAGAAGTTAACTCATTGAGTAACTCCATCGTGGCGGCCCTACACCGAAAATGATCGTAACGCCCTACATCGAAACAAACTAAAAACTAAGACCCAGGAAAAAAATAAGGTGAGGCAATTTCATTTTCATTCTAATGTAGGCGTCTAAAATCCCGACGCTAAAAATTACCGTAATCATATAAATATAAAGAGGTCCTTTTAACAACCTACATATTCATAACTCTCTAACGAAAAAACATAGGGCTTTTGTCGATAACCCTCCACTGAAGTCTGCTGGAAATTTCCAACGGATGAGGGCACAGGCAATCAACCCATAGCCCTATATAGTTTTTTCAAATGGTGGCCCTGTGTGTGGGGAACTGACCCCTCTAAAATTTACACTGACACAAGCAGTGGCTAGGCTTAGCTCATTAGGCCTAACCCCAATTTCAACCATAACCCCACTATAGTTTTTTCATATGGTGGCCTATGCAACTGGGAACCGATCCCTTTACCTTTAAAACCGAAAACAAAGGCTTGTTCATTTAACAGGCATAACTTATTTTAGGTCCTAAAAAAATAGGCCCACAACATTAAGCCTATTTAACAGGTCCTACTCTTCAAACTCAAAACAAAGCCTTGTTAATTTAACAGGCATAACTCAATTTAGGTCCTATAAAAAATAGGCCCACAACATTAAGCCTATTGAATAGGTCCTACTCTTCAAACTCAAAACAAAGCCTCTTTAATTTAACAGGCTTAACTAATTTGAGGTCCTATAAAATAATAGGCCCAAACATAAGCATACTTGGTAGGCCCAACAAATAGGCTTATTTAGTAGGCCACCTAACTTTACATTACATAATAGGCCTACCTCTTAAAGTAGGCCTTACTCTTTACACTCAAGGCCTATCCTAACTAAAAACACTAAATTTATAATTGAACCTGTAGTGTAGGTTATAAAATTTATTTCAGCAATTTAACTTACTCATAAGACTCATTAACATCACAAAATTCGACTCAGAACTGGAACATCACAAAATTCGACTCAGACCTGTAACATCACAAAGACCTAAAGCAATTGCACAAATTCAAACCTACACCCACCTAATACCTATTCGTGACCCTAGCCCAACCTATTCTAAGTCCTATTTGACATATAGGCATACCAAGCCCTATTTGACATATAGGCCCAACCTCTAAGTCCATTTACATATAGCCAACCTATTCAAGTCCTATTTGACATATAGGCATACCAAGACCTATTTGACATATAGGCCCAACCTATTCCAAGTCCTATTTGACATATAGGCACAACCTATTCAAAGTCCTATTTGACATATAGGCATACCAAGTCCTATTTGACATATAGGCCCAACCTTTCCAAATCCTATTTGACATATAGGCATACCAAGTATATTTGACATATAGGCCCAACCTATTCCAAGTCCTATTTGACATATAGTGGCCCAACCTATACCAAGTCCTATTTGACATATAGGCTCAACCTATTCCAAATCCTATTTGACATATAGGCATACCAAGTCCTATTTGACATATAGGCTCACCTATTCCAAGTCCTAATTGACATATGGCCCAACCTATTCCAAGTCCTATTTGACATAGGCCCAACCTATTCCAAGTCCTATGACATATAGGCCCACCTATTCAAATCCTATTTGACATATAGGCATAAACAGACAAGGCTTGATATAAGGGTCTCAAATGCAACGTTTGAGGATCTTTACTCAGCCAAATTGATTAACCTAATCCAAACCCAAAAATAAAACCCTATAACAAAATACACATTTACACACATACATACGGTACAGTATATAAATATATACATACGACTCCAAACATCCAATTCTTCTTTAAGGAGAATCACAACAGATTTCTTCAACATACACATACATTCCTTGCAAACAGATTGGATTCCTTCAAAACCCCAAACCTTCCAGACCTACCTGTAGGATACTATCATACACAACATTTACTCATTCATAACTACGGGTATTGACTTCATTGGAGTGGTGAATCCAAGTTTTGAAGACCAACTGGATTCGGAGAAATGCAACACACACACCACACACACACACACACACACTACTCTTTCCATGTGTCTCAAACACAACAACCTGTCTAAACATAACCAAGGATCGGAGAGTAAAAGCCTTTATTGCTGCGCTCTGATTCTGTGCACATAATTTTGTGCCAAAATTTATATGGTTAGACAGTGACACGTACAAACAAACTACTCTACTCTAAAGGGTTTTATGGCTACTTTGGCCATAGCCCAAACTACTATTTCAAAGGGCCTTGGCCTACCTTGGCCATAGCCCAAACTACTATTTGAAAGGGCCTTGGCCTACCTTGGCCATAGCCCAACAAATCATCAAAGGGCTGATGGCCTACCCTTGGCCATAGCCAACAATTCATCAAACGGTTGATGGCCTACCCTTGGCCATAGCCCAACAAATTCATCAAAAGGCTGATGGCCTACCTCGGCCATAGCCCAACCTATTCATGAAGGGGTTTGTGGTCTCCCTTGGCCACAACCCAAACTATTACAAGGGTCTTGGGCCTACCTTGGCCACAGACCAAACTATTACAAGGGTCTTGTGGCCTTCTTGGCCACAGACCAAACTATTACAATGGTTTTGTGGCCTCCTTGGTCACAGACCAAACTATTACAAGGGTCTTGTGGCCTACCTTGGCCGCGACCCAAACTATTACAAGGGTTTTGTGGCCTCCCCTTGGCCACAGACCAAACTATTACAAGGGTCCTGTGGCCTCCCCTTAGCCACAGCCCAAACTATTACAAGGGTCTTGTGGCCTCCCTTGGCCACAGACCAAACTATTACAAGGGTCTTGTGGCCTCCCTTGGTCACAGACCAAACTATTACAAGGGTTTTGTGGCCTCCCTTTGGCCACAACCCAAACTATTACAAGGTCTTGTGGCCTACCTTGGCCAGAACCCAAACTATTACGAAGGGTTTTGTGGCCTCCCCTTGGCCACAGCCCAAACTATTACAAGGGTTTTATGGCCTCCCATGGCCAGAGACCAAGCAACACAAAAACATTTCAATTAACTCACCAACGTAGAAGTCACTTTAAAAACATAAATTGTTAACAAAACAAAACATGACAAAACTCCAAAACCACGTCAGTAAACCAGCATTTAAAAAATTTACACAGATAATGAGCAAAGTTAAAATGCTTAATAACTTTACTTTAATTCCATAAATTTCCTATACCTAAAGGGAGTCAAACTGATTGACATAACTTTAACTAAACTTGAGAAGTTGGCCTCTTAAACTTTATATTTAAATAGGTCTTGAGTAAACTCTCTCTTCCTAAATTCCTATTTCATTCTTTTCAATCCATTTCACATGGTTTAAAACACAGTTTATCAAAAAATTTGATCTATAACATACAAATTTTTCTCCGGCCCCGGCAGTATATGGAAAAACTATACGCGCTCACAACATGGTATCATATGTGGTACACTTATTTCATAATTAAATATAAATTATTTAATTAATTGTATTAAATTCTATACAAAATTGCCTCGGGATTGGCGACATAGCCTATTGGGAATGAAAAATTGCCATACGTACAAAGAACCTGTATGTATGAATCAGCCTCACATAGCAACAAGAAAACTCAATTTATTGTTTAGTCTACCACAGAGAAGTAGACCAAACAAAATTTTGCTCGATCGGCAAAGAATAATGAAAATACAAGCGAACCAAGGAACGGCTCTCAGGGCTGTTTATGTTACAGCGAACGCTTTAAACAGGGAGGATGTGCTTCTGTCTTCCCTAAAGTTCTGAGTGAATTCCTTATAATAAACTTAATAAATATAAAGAAAAAGGGTAGGCCTACACCCTAAAGTGTTTATATTGTGACTGCCTATATTTATTAAAAGAAGTTAACTCATTGAGTAACTCCATCGTGGCGGCCCTACACCGAAAATGATCGTAACGCCCTACATCGAAACAAACTAAAAACTAAGACCCAGCAAAAAAATAAGGTGAGGCAATTTCATTTTCATTCTAATGTAGGCGTCTAAAATCCAGACGCTAAAAATTACCGTAATCATATAAATATAAAGAGGTCCTTTTAACAACCTACATATTCATAACTCTCTAACGAAAAAACATAGGGCTTTTGTCAATAACCCTCTACTGAAGTCTGCTGGAAATTTCCAACGGATGAGGGCACAGGCAATCAACCCATAGCCCTATATAGTTTTTTCAAATGGTGGCCCTGTGTGTGGGGAACTGACCCCTCTAAAATTTACACTGACACAAGCAGTGGCTAGGCTTAGCTCATTAGGCCTAACCCCAATTTCAACCATAACCCCACTATAGTTTTTTCATATGGTGGCCTATGCAACTGGGAACCGATCCCTTTACCTTTACAAAACCGAAAACAAAGGCTTGTTCATTTAACAGGCATAACTTATTTTAGGTCCTAAAAAAAGGCCCACAACATTAAGCCTATTTAACAGGTCCTACTCTTCAAACTCAAAACAAAGCCTTGTTAATTTAACAGGCATAACTCAATTTAGGTCCTATAAAAAATAGGCCCACAACATTAAGCCTATTGAATAGGTCCTACTCTTCAAACTCAAAACAAAGCCTCTTTAATTTAACAGGCTTAACTAATTTGAGGTCCTATAAAATAATAGGCCCAAACATAAGCATACTTGGTAGGCCCAACAAATAGGCTTATTTAGTAGGACCACCTAACTTTACATTACATAATAGGCCTACCTCTTAAAGTAGGCCTTACTCTTTACACTCAAGGCCTATCCTAACTAAAAACACTAAATTTATAATTGAACCTGTAGTGTAGGTTATAAAATTTATTTCAGCAATTTAACTTACTCATAAGACTCATTAACATCACAAAATTCGACTCAGAACTGGAACATCACAAATTCGACTCAGACCTGTAACATCACAAAGACCTAAAGCAATTGCACAAATTCAAACCTACACCCACCTAATACCTATTCGTGACCCTAGCCCAACCTATTCTAAGTCCTATTTGACATATAGGCATACCAAGTCCTATTTGACATATAGGCCCAACCTATTCTAAGTCCTATTTTACATATAGGCACAACCTATTCTAAGTCCTATTTGACATATAGGCATACCAAGTCCTATTTGACATAGGCCCAACCTATTCCAAGTCCTATTTGACATATAGGCACAAACTATTCCAAATCCTATTTGACATATAGGCATACCAAGTCCTATTTGACATATAGGCCCAACCTTTTCCAAATCCTATTTGACATATAGCCATACCAAGTCATATTTGACATATAGGCCCAACCTATTCCAAGTCCTATTTGACATATAGGCATACCAAGTCCTATTTGACATATAGGCCCAACCTATTCCGAAGTCCTATTTGACATATAGGCCCAACCTATTCCGAAGTCCTATTTGACATATAGGCCCAACCTATTCCGAAGTCCTATTTGACATATAGCCATACCAAGTCATATTTGACATATAGGCCCAACCTATTCCAAGTCCTATTTGACATATAGGCATACCAAGTCCTATTTGACATATAGGCCCAACCTATTCCGAAGTCCTATTTGACATATAGGCCCAACCTATTCCGAAGTCCTATTTGACATATAGGCCCAACCTATTCCGAAGTCCTATTTGACATATAGGCCCAACCTATTCCGAAGTCCTATTTGACATATAGGCCCAACCTATTCCGAAGTCCTATTTGACATATAGGCCCAACCTATTCCGAAGTCCTATTTGACATATAGGCCCACCTATTCCGAAGTCCTATTTGACATATAGGCCCAACCTATTCCGAAGTCCTATTTGACATATAGGCCCAACCTATTCCGAAGTCCTATTTGACATATAGGCCCAACCTATTCCGAAGACCTATTTGACATATAGGTACCAAGTCCTATTTGACATATAGGCCCAACCTATTCCAAGTCCTATTTGACATATAGGCCCAACTATTCCAACCTATTCCAAATCCTATTTGACATATAGGCATACCAAGTCCTATTTGACATATAGGCCCAACCTTTTCCAAATCCTATTTGACATATAGGCATACCAAGTCCTATTTGACATATAGGCGGAACCTTTCCAAATCCTATTTGACATATAAGCATACCAAGTCCTATTTGACATATAGGCCCAACCTATTCCAAGTCCTATTTGACATATAGGCATACCAAGTCCTATTTGACATATAGGCCCAACCTATTCCGAAGTCCTATTTGACATATAGGCCCAACCTATTCCGAAGTCCTATTTGACATATAGGCCCAACCTATTCCGAAGTCCTATTTGACATATAGGCCCAACCTATTCCGAAGTCCTATTTGACATATAGGTATACCAAGTCCTATTTGACATATAGGCCCAACCTATTCCAAGTCCTATTTGACATATAGGCATACCAAGTCCTATTTGACATATAGGCCCACCTATTCCAACCTATTCCAAATCCTATTTGACATATAGGCATACCAAGTCCTATTTGACATAGGCCCAACCTATTCCAAGTCCTATTTGACATATAGGCCCAACCTATACCAAGTCCTATTTGACATATAGGCCCAACCTATACCAAGTCCTATTTGACATATAGGCCCAACCTATTCCAAATCCTATTTGACATATAGGCATACCAAGTCCTATTTGACATATAGGCCCAACCTATTCCAAGTCCTATTTGACATATAGGCCCAACCTATACCAAGTCCTATTTGACATATAGGCTCAACCTATTCCAAATCCTATTTGACATATAGGCATACCAAGTCCTATTTGACATATAGGCCCAACCTATTCCAAGTCCTAATTGACATATAGGCCCAACCTATTCCAAGTCCTATTTGACATATAGGCCCAACCTATTCCAAGTCCTATTTGACATATAGGCCCAACCTATTCCAAATCCTATTTGACATATAGGCATAAAACAGACAAGGCTTGATATAAGGGTCTCAAATGCAACGTTTGAGGATCTTTACTCAGCCAAATTGATTAACCTAATCCAAAACCCAAAAATAAAACCCTATAACAAAATACACATTTACACACATACATACGGTACAGTATATAATATATACATACGACTCCAAACATCCAATTCTTCTTTTAAAGGGAGAATCACAACAGATTTCTTCAACAGCACATACATTCCTTGCAAACAGATTGGATTCCTTCAAAACCCCAAACCTTCCAGACCTACCTGTAGGATACTATCATACACAACATTTACTCATTCATAACTACGGGTATTGACTTCATTGGAGTGGTGAATCCAAGTTTTGAAGACCAACTGATTCGGAGAAATGCAACACACACACACACACACACACACACTACTCTTTCCATGTGTCTCAAACACAACAACCTGTCTAAACATAACCAAGGATCGGAGAGTAAAAGCCTTTATTGCTGCGCTCTGATTCTGTGCACATAATTTTGTGCCAAAATTTATATGGTTAGACAGTGACACGTACAAACAAACTACTCTACTCTAAAGGGTTTTATGGCTACTTTGGCCATAGCCCAAACTACTATTTCAAAGGGCCTTGGCCTACCTTGGCCATAGCCCAAACTACTATTTGAAAGGGCCTTGGCCTACCTTGGCCATAGCCCAACAAATCATCAAAGGGCTGATGGCCTACCCTTGGCCATAGCCCAACAATTCATCAAACGGTTGATGGCCTACCCTTGGCCATAGCCCAACAAATTCATCAAAAGGCTGATGGCCTACCTCGGCCATAGCCCAACCTATTCATGAAGGGGTTTGTGGTCTCCCTTGGCCACAACCCAAACTATTACAAGGGTCTTGTGGCCTACCTTGGCCACAGACCAAACTATTACAAGGGTCTTGTGGCCTTCCTTGGCCACAGACCAAACTATTACAATGGTTTTGTGGCCTCCCCTTGGTCACAGACCAAACTATTACAAGGGTCTTGTGGCCTACCTTGGCCGCGACCCAAACTATTACAAGGGTTTTGTGGCCTCCCCTTGGCCACAGACCAAACTATTACAAGGGTCCGTGGCCTCCCTTAGCCACAGCCCAAACTATTACAAGGGTCTTGTGGCCTCCCTTGGCCACAGACCAAACTATTACAAGGGTCTTGTGGCCTCCCTTGGTCACAGACCAAACTATTACAAGGGTCTTGTGCCTACCTTGGCCACAACCCAAACTATTACGAGGGTTTTGTGGCCTCCCCTTGGCCACAGCCCAAACTATTACAAGGGTTTTATGGCCTCCCATGGCCAGAGACCAAGCAACACAAAAACATTTCAATTAACTCACCAACGTAGAAGTCACTTTAAAACATAAATTGTTAACAAAACAAAACATGACAAAACTCCAAAACCACGTCAGTAAACCAGCATTTAAAAAATTTACACAGATAATGAGCAAAGTTAAAATGCTTAATAACTTTACTTTAATTCCATAAATTTCCTATACCTAAAGGGAGTCAAACTGATTGACATAACTTTAACTAAACTTGAGAAGTTGGCCTCTTGAACTTTTATATTTAAATAGGTCTTGAGTAAACTCTCTCTTCCTAAATTCCTATTTCATTCTTTTCAATCCATTTCACATGGTTTAAAACACAGTTTATCAAAAAATTTGATCTATAACATACAAATTTTTCTCCGGCCCCCGGCAGTATATGGAAAAACTATACGCGCTCACAACATGGTATCATATGTGGTACACTTATTTCATAATTAAATATAAATTATTAATTAATTGTATTAAATATCTATACAAAATTGCCTCGGGATTGGCGACATAGCCTATTGGGAATGAAATAATTGCCATACGTACAAAGAACCTGTATGTATGAATCAGCCTCACATAGCAACAAGAAAACTCAATTTATTGTTTAGTCTACCACAGAGAAGTAGACCAAACAAAATTTTGCTCGATCGGCAAAGAATAATGAAAATACAAGCGAACCAAGGAACGGCTCTCAGGGCTGTTTATGTTACAGCGAACGCTTTAAACAGGGAGGATGTGCTTCTGTCTTCCCTAAAGTTCTGAGTGAATTCCTTATAATAAACTTAATAAATATAAAGAAAAAGGGTAGGCCTACACCCTAAAGTGTTTATATTGTGACTGCCTATATTTATTAAAAGAAGTTAACTCATTGAGTAACTCCATCGTGGCGGCCCTACACCGAAAATGATCGTAACGCCCTACATCGAAACAAACTAAAAACTAAGACCCAGGAAAAAATAAGGTGAGGCAATTTCATTTTCATTCTAATGTAGGCGTCTAAAATCCCGACGCTAAAAATTACCGTAATCATATAAATATAAAGAGGTCCTTTTAACAACCTACATATTCATAACTCTCTAACGAAAAAACATAGGGCTTTTGTCTATAACCCTCCACTGAAGTCTGCTGGAAATTTCCAACGGATGAGGGCACAGGCAATCAACCCATAGCCCTATATAGTTTTTTCAAATGGTGGCCCTGTGTGTGGGGAACTGACCCCTCTAAAATTTACACTGACACAAGCAGTGGCTAGGCTTAGCTCATTAGGCCTAACCCCAATTTCAACCATAACCCCACTATAGTTTTTTCATATGGTGGCCTATGCAACTGGGAACCGATCCCTTTACCTTTACAAAACCGAAAACAAAGGCTTGTTCATTTAACAGGCATAACTTATTTTAGGTCCTAAAAAAATAGGCCCACAACATTAAGCCTATTTAACAGGTCCTACTCTTCAAACTCAAAACAAAGCCTTGTTAATTTAACAGGCATAACTCAATTTAGGTCCTATAAAAAATAGGCCCACAACATTAAGCCTATTGAATAGGTCCTACTCTTCAAACTCAAAACAAAGCCTCTTTAATTTAACAGGCTTAACTAATTTGAGGTCCTATAAAATAATAGGCCCAAACATAAGCATACTTGGTAGGCCCAACAAATAGGCTTATTTAGTAGGCCCACCTAACTTTACATTACATAATAGGCCTACCTCTTAAAGTAGGCCTTACTCTTTACACTCAAGGCCTATCCTAACTAAAAACACTAAATTTATAATTGAACCTGTAGTGTAGGTTATAAAATTTATTTCAGCAATTTAACTTACTCATAAGACTCATTAACATCACAAAATTCGACTCAGAACTGGAACATCACAAAATTCGACTCAGACCTGTAACATCACAAAGACCTAAAGCAATTGCACAAATTCAAACCTACACCCACCTAATACCTATTCGTGACCCTAGCCCAACCTATTCTAAGTCCTATTTGACATATAGGCATACCAAGTCCTATTTGACATATAGGCCCAACCTATTCTAAGTCCTATTTTACATATAGGCACAACCTATTCTAAGTCCTATTTTACATATAGGCATACCAAGTCCTATTTGACATATAGGCATACCAAGTCCTATTTGACATATAGGCCCAACCTATTCCAAGTCCTATTTGACATATAGGCACAACCTATTCCAAATCCTATTTGACATATAGGCATACCAAGTCCTATTTGACATATAGGCCCAACCTTTTCCAAATCCTATTTGACATATAGGCATACCAAGTCATATTTGACATATAGGCCCAACCTATTCCAAGTCCTATTTGACATATAGGCATACCAAGTCCTATTTGACATATAGGCCCAACCTATTCCGAAGTCCTATTTGACATATAGGCCCAACCTATTCCGAAGTCCTATTTGACATATAGGCCCAACCTATTCCGAAGTCCTATTTGACATATAGGCCCAACCTATTCCGAAGTCCTATTTGACATATAGGCCCAACCTATTCCGAAGTCCTATTTGACATATAGGCCCAACCTATTCCGAAGTCCTATTTGACATATAGGCCCAACCTATTCCGAAGTCCTATTTGACATATAGGCCCAACCTATTCCGAAGTCCTATTTGACATATAGGCCCAACCTATTCCGAAGTCCTATTTGACATATAGGCCCAACCTATTCCGAAGACCTATTTGACATATAGGTATACCAAGTCCTATTTGACATATAGGCCCAACCTATTCCAAGTCCTATTTGACATATAGGCCAACCTATTCCAACCTATTCCAAATCCTATTTGACATATAGGCATACCAAGTCCTATTTGACATATAGGCCAACCTTTTCCAAATCCTATTTGACATATAGGCATACCAAGTCCTATTTGACATATAGGCCCAACCTTTTCCAAATCCTATTTGACATATAGGCATACCAAGTCCTATTTGACATATAGGCCCAACCTATTCCAAGTCCTATTTGACATATAGGCATACCAAGTCCTATTTGACATATAGGCCCAACCTATTCCGAAGTCCTATTTGACATATAGGCCCAACCTATTCCGAAGTCCTATTTGACATATAGGCCCAACCTATTCCGAAGTCCTATTTGACATATAGGCCCAACCTATTCCGAAGTCCTATTTGACATATAGGCCCAACCTATTCCGAAGTCCTATTTGACATATAGGTATACCAAGTCCTATTTGACATATAGGCCCAACCTATTCCAAGTCCTATTTGACATATAGGCATACCAAGTCCTATTTGACATATAGGCCCAACCTATTCCAACCTATTCCAAATCCTATTTGACATATAGGCATACCAAGTCCTATTTGACATAGGCCCAACCTATTCCAAGTCCTATTTGACATATAGGCCCAACCTATACCAAGTCCTATTGACATATAGGCCCAACCTATACCAAGTCCTATTTGACATATAGGCCCAACCTATTCCAAATCCTATTTGACATATAGGCATACCAAGTCCTATTTGACATATAGGCCCAACCTATTCCAAGTCCTATTTGACATATAGGCCCAACCTATACCAAGTCCTATTTGACATATAGGCTCAACCTATTCCAAATCCTATTTGACATATAGGCATACCAAGTCCTATTTGACATATAGGCCCAACCTATTCCAAGTCCTAATTGACATATAGGCCCAACCTATTCCAAGTCCTATTTGACATATAGGCCCAACCTATTCCAAGTCCTATTTGACATATAGGCCCAACCTATTCCAAATCCTATTTGACATATAGGCATAAAACAGACAAGGCTTGATATAAGGGTCTCAAATGCAACGTTTGAGGATCTTTACTCAGCCAAATTGATTAACCTAATCCAAAACCCAAAAATAAAACCCTATAACAAAATACACATTTACACACATACATACGGTACAGTATATAAATATATACATACGACTCCAAACATCCAATTCTTCTTTTAAAGGGAGAATCACAACAGATTTCTTCAACATACACATACATTCCTTGCAAACAGATTGGATTCCTTCAAAACCCCAAACCTTCCAGACCTACCTGTAGGATACTATCATACACAACATTTACTCATTCATAACTACGGGTATTGACTTCATTGGAGTGGTGAATCCAAGTTTTGAAGACCAACTGGATTCGGAGAAATGCAACACACACACACACACACACACACACACACACTACTCTTTCCATGTGTCTCAAACACAACAACCTGTCTAAACATAACCAAGGATCGGAGAGTAAAAGCCTTTATTGCTGCGCTCTGATTCTGTGCACATAATTTTGTGCCAAAATTTATATGGTTAGACAGTGACACGTACAAACAAACTACTCTACTCTAAAGGGTTTTATGGCTACTTTGGCCATAGCCCAAACTACTATTTCAAAGGGCCTTGGCCTACCTTGGCCATAGCCCAAACTACTATTTGAAAGGGCCTTGGCCTACCTTGGCCATAGCCCAACAAATCATCAAAGGGCTGATGGCCTACCCTTGGCCATAGCCCAACAATTCATCAAACGGTTGATGGCCTACCCTTGGCCATAGCCCAACAAATTCATCAAAAGGCTGATGGCCTACCTCGGCCATAGCCCAACCTATTCATGAAGGGGTTTGTGGTCTCCCTTGGCCACAACCCAAACTATTACAAGGGTCTTGTGGCCTACCTTGGCCACAGACCAAACTATTACAAGGGTCTTGTGGCCTTCCTTGGCCACAGACCAAACTATTACAATGGTTTTGTGGCCTCCCCTTGGTCACAGACCAAACTATTACAAGGGTCTTGTGGCCTACCTTGGCCGCGACCCAAACTATTACAAGGGTTTTGTGGCCTCCCCTTGGCCACAGACCAAACTATTACAAGGGTCCTGTGGCCTCCCCTTAGCCACAGCCCAAACTATTACAAGGGTCTTGTGGCCTCCCTTGGCCACAGACCAAACTATTACAAGGGTCTTGTGGCCTCCCTTGGTCACAGACCAAACTATTACAAGGGTTTTGTGGCCTCCCCTTGGCCACAACCCAAACTATTACAAGGGTCTTGTGGCCTACCTTGGCCACAACCCAAACTATTACGAGGGTTTTGTGGCCTCCCCTTGGCCACAGCCCAAACTATTACAAGGGTTTTATGGCCTCCCATGGCCAGAGACCAAGCAACACAAAAACATTTCAATTAACTCACCAACGTAGAAGTCACTTTAAAACATAAATTGTTAACAAAACAAAACATGACAAAACTCCAAAACCACGTCAGTAAACCAGCATTTAAAAAATTTACACAGATAATGAGCAAAGTTAAAATGCTTAATAACTTTACTTTAATTCCATAAATTTCCTATACCTAAAGGGAGTCAAACTGATTGACATAACTTTAACTAAACTTGAGAAGTTGGCCTCTTGAACTTTTATATTTAAATAGGTCTTGAGTAAACTCTCTCTTCCTAAATTCCTATTTCATTCTTTTCAATCCATTTCACATGGTTTAAAACACAGTTTATCAAAAAATTTGATCTATAACATACAAATTTTTCTCCGGCCCCCGGCAGTATATGGAAAAACTATACGCGCTCACAACATGGTATCATATGTGGTACACTTATTTCATAATTAAATATAAATTATTAATTAATTGTATTAAATATCTATACAAAATTGCCTCGGGATTGGCGACATAGCCTATTGGGAATGAAATAATTGCCATACGTACAAAGAACCTGTATGTATGAATCAGCCTCACATAGCAACAAGAAAACTCAATTTATTGTTTAGTCTACCACAGAGAAGTAGACCAAACAAAATTTTGCTCGATCGGCAAAGAATAATGAAAATACAAGCGAACCAAGGAACGGCTCTCAGGGCTGTTTATGTTACAGCGAACGCTTTAAACAGGGAGGATGTGCTTCTGTCTTCCCTAAAGTTCTGAGTGAATTCCTTATAATAACTTAATAAATATAAAGAAAAAGGGTAGGCCTACACCCTAAAGTGTTTATATTGTGACTGCCTATATTTATTAAAAGAAGTTAACTCATTGAGTAACTCCATCGTGGCGGCCCTACACCGAAAATGATCGTAACGCCCTACATCGAAACAAACTAAAAACTAAGACCCAGCAAAAAATAAGGTGAGGCAATTTCATTTTCATTCTAATGTAGGCGTCTAAAATCCCGACGCTAAAATTACCGTAATCATATAAATATAAAGAGGTCCTTTTAACAACCTACATATTCATAACTCTCTAACGAAAAAACATAGGGCTTTTGTCATAACCCTCTACTGAAGTCTGCTGGAAATTTCCAACGGATGAGGGCACAGGCAATCAACCCATAGCCCTATATAGTTTTTTCAAATGGTGGCCCTGTGTGTGGGGAACTGACCCCTCTAAAATTTACACTGACACAAGCAGTGGCTAGGCTTAGCTCATTAGGCCTAACCCCAATTTCAACCATAACCCCACTATAGTTTTTTCATATGGTGGCCTATGCAACTGGGAACCGATCCCTTTACCTTTACAAAACCGAAAACAAAGGCTTGTTCATTTAACAGGCATAACTTATTTTAGGTCCTAAAAAAATAGGCCCACAACATTAAGCCTATTTAACAGGTCCTACTCTTCAAACTCAAAACAAAGCCTTGTTAATTTAACAGGCATAACTCAATTTAGGTCCTATAAAAAATAGGCCCACAACATTAAGCCTATTGAATAGGTCCTACTCTTCAAACTCAAAACAAAGCCTCTTTAATTTAACAGGCTTAACTAATTTGAGGTCCTATAAAATAATAGGCCCAAACATAAGCATACTTGGTAGGCCCAACAAATAGGCTTATTTAGTAGGCCCACCTAACTTTACATTACATAATAGGCCTACCTCTTAAAGTAGGCCTTACTCTTTACACTCAAGGCCTATCCTAACTAAAAACACTAAATTTATAATTGAACCTGTAGTGTAGGTTATAAAATTTATTTCAGCAATTTAACTTACTCATAAGACTCATTAACATCACAAAATTCGACTCAGAACTGGAACATCACAAAATTCGACTCAGACCTGTAACATCACAAAGACCTAAAGCAATTGCACAAATTCAAACCTACACCCACCTAATACCTATTCGTGACCCTAGCCCAACCTATTCTAAGTCCTATTTGACATATAGGCATACCAAGTCCTATTTGACATATAGGCCCAACCTATTCTAAGTCCTATTTTACATATAGGCACAACCTATTCTAAGTCCTATTTGACATATAGGCATACCAAGTCCTATTTGACATATAGGCCCAACCTATTCCAAGTCCTATTTGACATATAGGCACAACCTATTCCAAATCCTATTTGACATATAGGCATACCAAGTCCTATTTGACATATAGGCCCAACCTTTCCAAATCCTATTTGACATATAGGCATACCAAGTCATATTTGACATATAGGCCCAACCTATTCCAAGTCCTATTTGACATATAGGCATACCAAGTCCTATTTGACATATAGGCCCAACCTATTCCGAAGTCCTATTTGACATATAGGCCCAACCTATTCCGAAGTCCTATTTGACATATAGGTATACCAAGTCCTATTTGACATATAGGCCCAACCTATTCCAAGTCCTATTTGACATATAGGCCCAACCTATTCCAACCTATTCCAAATCCTATTTGACATATAGGCATACCAAGTCCTATTTGACATAGGCCCAACCTATTCCGAAGTCCTATTTGACATATAGGCCCAAACTATTCCGAGTCCTATTTGACATATAGGCCCAACCTATTCCGAAGTCCATTTGACATATAGGCCCAACCTATTCCAAGTCCTATTTGACATATAGGCCCAACCTATTCCGAAGTCCTATTTGACATATAGGCCAACCTATTCCGAAGTCCTATTTGACATATAGGCATACCAAGTCCTATTTGACATATAGGCCCAACCTATTCTAAGTCCTATTTTACATATAGGCACAACCTATTCTAAGTCCTATTTGACATATAGGCATACCAAGTCCTATTTGACATATAGGCCCAACCTATTCCAAGTCCTATTTGACATATAGGCACAACCTATTCCAAATCCTATTTGACATATAGGCATACCAAGTCCTATTTGACATATAGGCCCAACCTTTTCCAAATCCTATTTGACATATAGGCATACCAAGTCATATTTGACATATAGGCCCAACCTATCCAAGTCCTATTTGACATATAGGCATACCAAGTCCTATTTGACATATAGGCCCAACCTATTCCGAAGTCCTATTTGACATATAGGCCCAAACTATTCCGAAGTCCTATTTGACATATAGGCCCAACCTATTCCGAAGTCCTATTTGACATATAGGCCCAACCTATTCCGAAGTCCTATTTGACATATAGGCCCAACCTATTCCGAAGTCCTATTTGACATATAGGCCCAACCTATTCCGAAGTCCTATTTGACATATAGGTATACCAAGTCCTATTTGACATATAGGCCCAACCTATTCCAAGTCCTATTTGACATATAGGCCCAACTTATTCCAACCTATTCCAAATCCTATTTGACATATAGGCATACCAAGTCCTATTTGATATAGGCCCAACCTATTCCAAGTCCTATTTGACATATAGGCCCAACCTATACCAAGTCCTATTTGACATATAGGCCCAACCTATACCAAGTCCTATTTGACATATAGGCCCAACCTATTCCAAATCCTATTTGACATATAGGCATACCAAGTCCTATTTGACATATAGGCCCAACCTATTCCAAGTCCTATTTGACATATAGGCCCAACCTATACCAAGTCCTATTTGACATATAGGCTCAACCTATTCCAAATCCTATTTGACATATAGGCATACCAAGTCCTATTTGACATATAGGCCCAACCTATTCCAAGTCCTAATTGACATATAGGCCCAACCTATTCCAAGTCCTATTTGACATATAGGCCCAACCTATTCCAAGTCCTATTTGACATATAGGCCCAACCTATTCCAAATCCTATTTGACATATAGGCATAAAACAGACAAGGCTTGATATAAGGTCTCAAATGCAACGTTTGAGGATCTTTACTCAGCCAAATTGATTAACCTAATCCAAAACCCAAAAATAAAACCCTATAACAAAATACACATTTACACACATACATACGGTACAGTATATAAATATATACATACGACTCCAAACATCCAATTCTTCTTTTAAAGGGAGAATCACAACAGATTTCTTCAACATACACATACATTCCTTGCAAACAGATTGGATTCCTTCAAAACCCCAAACCTTCCAGACCTACCTGTAGGATACTATCATACACAACATTTACTCATTCATAACTACGGGTATTGACTTCATTGGAGTGGAGAATCCAAGTTTGAAGACCAACTGGATTCGGAGAAATGCAACACACACACACACACACACACACACACACACACACACTACTCTTTCCATGTGTCTCAAACACAACAACCTGTCTAAACATAACCAAGGATCGGAGAGTAAAAGCCTTTATTGCTGCGCTCTGATTCTGTGCACATAATTTTGTGCCAAAATTTATATGGTTAGACAGTGACACGTACAACAAACTACTCTACTCTAAAGGGTTTTATGGCTACTTTGGCCATAGCCCAAACTACTATTTCAAAGGGCCTTGGCCTACCTTGGCCATAGCCCAAACTACTATTTGAAAGGGCCTTGGCCTACCTTGGCCATAGCCCAACAAATCATCAAAGGGCTGATGGCCTACCCTTGGCCATAGCCCAACAATTCATCAAACGGTTGATGGCCTACCCTTGGCCATAGCCCAACAAATTCATCAAAAGGCTGATGGCCTACCTCGGCCATAGCCCAACCTATTCATGAAGGGGTTTGTGGTCTCCCTTGGCCACAACCCAAATTATTACAAGGGTCTTGTGGCCTACCTTGGCCACAGACCAAACTATTACAAGGGTCTTGTGGCCTACCTTGGCCGCGACCCAAACTATTACAAGGGTTTTGTGGCCTCCCCTTGGCCACAGACCAAACTATTACAAGGGTCCTGTGGCCTCCCCTTAGCCACAGCCCAAACTATTACAACGGTCTTGTGGCCTCCCTTGGCCACAGACCAAACTATTACAAGGGTCTTGTGGCCTCCCTTGGTCACAGATCAAACTATTACAAGGGTTTTGTGGCCTCCCCTTGGCCACAACCCAAACTATTACAAGGGTCTTGTGGCCTACCTTGGCCACAACCCAAACTATTACGAGGGTTTTGTGGCCTCCCCTTGGCCACAGCCCAAACTATTACAAGGGTTTTATGGCCTCCCATGGCCAGAGACCAAGCAACACAAAAACATTTCAATTAACTCACCAACGTAGAAGTCACTTTAAAACATAAATTGTTAACAAAACAAAACATGACAAAACTCCAAAACCACGTCAGTAAACCAGCATTTAAAAAATTTACACAGATAATGAGCAAAGTTAAAATGCTTAATAACTTTACTTTAATTCCATAAATTTCCTATACCTAAAGGGAGTCAAACTGATTGACATAACTTTAACTAAACTTGAGAAGTTGGCCTCTTGAACTTTTATATTTAAATAGGTCTTGAGTAAACTCTCTCTTCCTAAATTCCTATTTCATTCTTTTCAATCCATTTCACATGGTTTAAAACACAGTTTATCAAAAAATTTGATCTATAACATACAAATTTTTCTCCGGCCCCCGGCAGTATATGGAAAAACTATACGCGCTCACAACATGGTATCATATGTGGTACACTTATTTCATAATTAAATATAAATTATTAATTAATTGTATTAAATATCTATACAAAATTGCCTCGGGATTGGCGACATAGCCTATTGGGAATGAAATAATTGCCATACGTACAAAGAACCTGTATGTATGAATCAGCCTCACATAGCAACAAGAAAACTCAATTTATTGTTTAGTCTACCACAGAGAAGTCGACCAAACAAAATTTTGCTCGATCGGCAAAGAATAATGAAAATACAAGCGAACCAAGGAACGGCTCTCAGGGCTGTTTATGTTACAGCGAACGCTTTAAACAGGGGGATGTGCTTCTGTCTTCCCTAAAGTTCTGAGTGAATTCCTTATAATAAACTTAATAAATATAAAGAAAAAGGGTAGGCCTACACCCTAAAGTGTTTATATTGTGACTGCCTATATTTATTAAAAGAAGTTAACTCATTGAGTAACTCCATCGTGGCGGCCCTACACCGAAAATGATCGTAACGCCCTACATCGAAACAAACTAAAAACTAAGACCCAGGAAAAAAATAAGGTGAGGCAATTTCATTTTCATTCTAATGTAGGCGTCTAAAATCCCGACGCTAAAAATTACCGTAATCATATAAATATAAAGAGGTCCTTTTAACAACCTACATATTCATAACTCTCTAACGAAAAACATAGGGCTTTTGTCTATAACCCTCCACTGAAGTCTGCTGGAAATTTCCAACGGATGAGGGCACAGGCAATCAACCCATAGCCCTATATAGTTTTTTCAAATGGTGGCCCTGTGTGTGGGGAACTGACCCCTCTAAAATTTACACTGACACAAGCAGTGGCTAGGCTTAGCTCATTAGGCCTAACCCCAATTTCAACCATAACCCCACTATAGTTTTTTCATATGGTGGCCTATGCAACTGGGAACCGATCCCTTTACCTTTACAAAACCGAAAACAAAGGCTTGTTCATTTAACAGGCATAACTTAGTTTAGGTCCTAAAAAAATAGGCCCACAACATTAAGCCTATTTAACAGGTCCTACTCTTCAAACTCAAAACAAAGCCTTGTTAATTTAACAGGCATAACTCAATTTAGGTCCTATAAAAAATAGGCCCACAACATTAAGCCTATTGAATAGGTCCTACTCTTCAAACTCAAAACAAAGCCTCTTTAATTTAACAGGCTTAACTAATTTGAGGTCCTATAAAATAATAGGCCCAAACATAAGCATACTTGGTAGGCCCAACAAATAGGCTTATTTAGTAGGCCCACCTAACTTTACATTACATAATAGGCCTACCTCTTAAAGTAGGCCTTACTCTTTACACTCAAGGCCTATCCTAACTAAAAACACTAAATTTATAATTGAACCTGTAGTGTAGGTTATAAAATTTATTTCAGCAATTTAACTTACTCATAAGACTCATTAACATCACAAAATTCGACTCAGAACTGGAACATCACAAAATTCGACTCAGACCTGTAACATCACAAAGACCTAAAGCAATTGCACAAATTCAAACCTACACCCACCTAATACCTATTCGTGACCCTAGCCCAACCTATTCTAAGTCCTATTTGACATATAGGCATACCAAGTCCTATTTGACATATAGGCCCAACCTATTCTAAGTCCTATTTTACATATAGGCACAACCTATTCTAAGTCCTATTTGACATATAGGCATACCAAGTCCTATTTGACATATAGGCCCAACCTATTCCAAGTCCTATTTGACATATAGGCACAACCTATTCCAAATCCTATTTGACATATAGGCATACCAAGTCCTATTTGACATATAGGCCCAACCTTTTCCAAATCCTATTTGACATATAGGCATACCAAGTCATATTTGACATATAGGCCCAACCTATTCCAAGTCCTATTTGACATATAGGCATACCAAGTCCTATTTGACATATAGGCCCAACCTATTCCGAAGTCCTATTTGACATATAGGCCCAACCTATTCCGAAGTCCTATTTGACATATAGGCCCAACCTATTCCGAAGTCCTATTTGACATATAGGCCCAACCTATTCCGAAGTCCTATTTGACATATAGGCCCAACCTATTCCGAAGTCCTATTTGACATATAGGCCCAACCTATTCCGAAGTCCTATTTGACATATAGGCCCAACCTATTCCGAAGTCCTATTTGACATATAGGCCCAACCTATTCCGAAGTCCTATTTGACATATAGGCCCAACCTATTCCGAAGTCCTATTTGACATATAGGCCCAACCTATTCCGAAGACCTATTTGACATATAGGTATACCAAGTCCTATTTGACATATAGGCCCAACCTATTCCAAGTCCTATTTGACATATAGGCCCAACCTATTCCAACCTATTCCAAATCCTATTTGACATATAGGCATACCAAGTCCTATTTGACATATAGGCGCAACCTTTTCCAAATCCTATTTGACATATAGGCATACCAAGTCCTATTTGACATATAGGCGCAACCTTTTCCAAATCCTATTTGACATATAAGCATACCAAGTCCTATTTGACATATAGGCCCAACCTATTCCAAGTCCTATTTGACATATAGGCATACCAAGTCCTATTTGACATATAGGCCCAACCTATTCCGAAGTCCTATTTGACATATAGGCCCAACCTATTCCGAAGTCCTATTTGACATATAGGCCCAACCTATTCCGAAGTCCTATTTGACATATAGGCCCAACCTATTCCGAAGTCCTATTTGACATATAGGTATACCAAGTCCTATTTGACATATAGGCCCAACCTATTCCAAGTCCTATTTGACATATAGGCATACCAAGTCCTATTTGACATATAGGCCCAACCTATTCCAACCTATTCCAAATCCTATTTGACATATAGGCATACCAAGTCCTATTTGACATAGGCCCAACCTATTCCAAGTCCTATTTGACATATAGGCCCAACCTATACCAAGTCCTACTTGACATATAGGCCCAACCTATACCAAGTCCTATTTGACATATAGGCCCAACCTATTCCAAATCCTATTTGACATATAGGCATACCAAGTCCTATTTGACATATAGGCCCAACCTATTCCAAGTCCTATTTGACATATAGGCCCAACCTATACCAAGTCCTATTTGACATATAGGCTCAACCTATTCCAAATCCTATTTGACATATAGGCATACCAAGTCCTATTTGACATATAGGCCCAACCTATTCCAAGTCCTAATTGACATATAGGCCCAACCTATTCCAAGTCCTATTTGACATATAGGCCCAACCTATTCCAAGTCCTATTTGACATATAGGCCCAACCTATTCCAAATCCTATTTGACATATAGGCATAAAACAGACAAGGCTTGATATAAGGGTCTCAAATGCAACGTTTGAGGATCTTTACTCAGCCAAATTGATTAACCTAATCCAAAACCCAAAAATAAAACCCTATAACAAAATACACATTTACACACATACGTACGGTACAGTATATAAATATATACATACGACTCCAAACATCCAATTCTTCTTTTAAAGGGAGAATCACAACAGATTTCTTCAACAGCCACATACATTCCTTGCAAACAGATTGGATTCCTTCAAAACCCCAAACCTTCCAGACCTACCTGTAGGATACTATCATACACAACATTTACTCATTCATAACTACGGGTATTGACTTCATTGGAGTGGTGAATCCAAGTTTTGAAGACCAACTGGATTCGGAGAAATGCAACACACACACACACACACACACACACACACTACTCTTTCCATGTGTCTCAAACACAACAACCTGTCTAAACATAACCAAGGATCGGAGAGTAAAAGCCTTTATTGCTGCGCTCTGATTCTGTGCACATAATTTTGTGCCAAAATTTATATGGTTAGACAGTGACACGTACAAACAAACTACTCTACTCTAAAGGGTTTTATGGCTACTTTGGCCATAGCCCAAACTACTATTTCAAAGGGCCTTGGCCTACCTTGGCCATAGCCCAAACTACTATTTGAAAGGGCCTTGGCCTACCTTGGCCATAGCCCAACAAATCATCAAAGGGCTGATGGCCTACCCTTGGCCATAGCCCAACAATTCATCAAACGGTTGATGGCCTACCCTTGGCCATAGCCCAACAAATTCATCAAAAGGCTGATGGCCTACCTCGGCCATAGCCCAACCTATTCATGAAGGGGTTTGTGGTCTCCCTTGGCCACAACCCAAACTATTACAAGGGTCTTGTGGCCTACCTTGGCCACAGACCAAACTATTACAAGGGTCTTGTGGCCTTCCTTGGCCACAGACCAAACTATTACAATGGTTTTGTGGCCTCCCCTTGGTCACAGACCAAACTATTACAAGGGTCTTGTGGCCTACCTTGGCCGCGACCCAAACTATTACAAGGGTTTTGTGGCCTCCCCTTGGCCACAGACCAAACTATTACAAGGGTCCTGTGGCCTCCCCTTAGCCACAGCCCAAACTATTACAAGGGTCTTGTGGCCTCCCTTGGCCACAGACCAAACTATTACAAGGGTCTTGTGGCCTCCCTTGGTCACAGACCAAACTATTACAAGGGTTTTGTGGCCTCCCCTTGGCCACAACCCAAACTATTACAAGGGTCTTGTGGCCTACCTTGGCCACAACCCAAACTATTACGAGGGTTTTGTGGCCTCCCCTTGGCCACAGCCCAAACTATTACAAGGGTTTTATGGCCTCCCATGGCCAGAGACCAAGCAACACAAAAACATTTCAATTAACTCACCAACGTAGAAGTCACTTTAAAACATAAATTGTTAACAAAACAAAACATGACAAAACTCCAAAACCACGTCAGTAAACCAGCATTTAAAAAATTTACACAGATAATGAGCAAAGTTAAAATGCTTAATAACTTTACTTTAATTCCATAAATTTCCTATACCTAAAGGGAGTCAAACTGATTGACATAACTTTAACTAAACTTGAGAAGTTGGCCTCTTGAACTTTTATATTTAAATAGGTCTTGAGTAAACTCTCTCTTCCTAAATTCCTATTTCATTCTTTTCAATCCATTTCACATGGTTTAAAACACAGTTTATCAAAAAATTTGATCTATAACATACAAATTTTTCTCCGGCCCCCGCAGTATATGGAAAAACTATACGCGCTCACAACATGGTATCATATGTGGTACACTTATTTCATAATTAAATATAAATTATTAATTAATTGTATTAAATA